>CM056609.1:32830403-32908370 GCA_029721355.1 Tegillarca granosa
TGATTATTATTAAATTTATTATTATTATTTTATTATTTCATTTATATTATTATTATTATCATCATCATCATCATCATCATTATTATTATTATTATTATTATTATTATTATTATTATTATTATTATTATTATTATTATTATTATTATTATTTGTATTGTGCTAATTTTTTAATATTTGAAATTTTGTTTTCTGGAAATAATTACTTGCTATATATACTAAATTAGGGAATTTTACCTTAACAAAAGTAAATAAAAAATGTAATAAGGCAGGGATTTATAGACGGGTGACAACAGAGAATGACCGTCGGCTTAATTTAAAGAGAGTTAGAGAATTACGTATATACTGTTGTTTGATTTACCTTTTTACACGAGAGAGAGAGAGAGCCTCAGAGAGAGAGAGAGAGAGAGAGAGAGAGAGAGAGAGAGAGAGAGAGAGAGAGAGAGAGAGAGTCTGGTTTTTAACCCGGAGGTTTAAATATGAAAATTTATTTGTTTTAATTTTAGACTGATGTCTTTACGACTTGACACGGATCACAAAACAAGTACACATTACACTAATAAACTTTCTTAAAAAAAAGTGAACCGGGAAGTTCCATTATGACTCTGCAAATTTTTAATTATTGAACTTGGCGACGAATCAATGATTTGTTAAATATCAAATTTAAATATCGATCTTGATGTAACACGTTATGATTGTCAATTAGGTATATTAGCTTCCTGGTTGAACTTCAATGCGAAATGAGCGGGCATGAAAAATTTGAAAAATAACATAACTGTAGATACATGTAAATCTTTGAACCAGGTCTAATTAATATTCTGTCTAATCAAGGTCTATGTGTCCTATAAATGATAAAGTTCAGTTTAACAAACATTTAAAAAAAAAAAATTAAAACAGATAAATCCTTTTTCAATTTCTTAGTATCATATCTGCAGTCGATTGGGGCAAGTCCTTCACGCACGCCTTAGAATGAATTGTAGTTCGTTAAATAGTCACCTGTTCCAGAAAATGATAATTGAATCTCCCAACTATCTGTGTGAAAAAACTGAAACCACCAAACACTATTTATTTGATTGTCCAAATTTTACTCGCCAAAGATCTGAACTATATAATTCCTTAAATCACAAAAAATATAAATACTCTTTTATACGGTCAGTCCAAACTTATTTGATGTTGAAAACACAAAAATATAAATACTCTTTTATACGGTAGTCCAAACTTATTTGATGTTGAAAACACAAAAATATAAATACTCTTTTATACGGTCAGTCCAAACTTATTTGATGTTGAAAACACAAAAATATAAATACTCTTGTATAGGGTAGTCCAAACTTATCTGATGTTGAAATCACCAAAATATAAATACTCTTTTATACGGTCAGTCCAAACTTATTTGATGTTGAAAACACAAAAATATAAATACTCTTGTATACGGTAGTCCAAACTTATCTGATGTTGAAATCACAAAAAAATAAATACTCTTTTATACGGTAGTCCAAACTTATCTGATGTTGAAATCACCACAATATAAATACTCTTTTATACGGTAGTCCAAACTTATCTGATGTTGAAAACACAAAAATAAAAATACTCTTTGATACGGTAGTCCAAACTTATCTGATTTTGAAAACACAAAAATATAAATACTCTTTTATATGGTAGTCCAAACTTATCTGATGTTGAAATCACCAAAATATACATACTCTTTTATACGGTAGTCCAAACTTATCTGATGTTGAAAACACAAAAAAATAAATACTCTTTTATACGGTAGTCCAAACTTATCTGATGTTGAAATCACCACAATATAAATACTCTTTTATACGGTAGTCCAAACTTATCTGATGTTGAAAACACAAAAATAAAAATACTCTTTGATACGGTAGTCCAAACTTATCTGATGTTGAAAACACAAAAATATAAATACTCTTTTATACGGTAGTCCAAACTTATCTGATGTTGAAAACACCAAAATATAAATACTGTTTTATACGGTAGTCAAAACTTATCTGATGTTGAAATCACCACAATATAAATACTCTTTTATACGGTAGTCCAAACTTATCTGATGTTGAAAACACAAAAATACAAATACTCTTTTATACGGTAGTCCAAACTTATCTGATGTTGAAAACACAAAAATATAAATACTCTTGTATACGGTAGTCCAAACTTATCTGATGTTGAAATCACCACAATATAAATACTGTTTTATACGGTAGTCCAAACTTATCTGATGTTGTAATCACCACAATATAAATACTCTTTTATACGGTAGTCCAAACTTATCTGATGTTGAAATCACCAAAATACAAATACTCTTTTATACGGTAGTCCAAAGTTATCTGATGTTGAAAACACAAAAATATAAAAACTCTTGTATACGGTAGTCATAACTTATCTGATGTTGAAAACACAAAAATATAAATACTCTTTTATACGGTAGTCCAAACTTATCTGATGTTGAAATCGCCACAATATAAATACTCTTTTATACGGTAGTCCAAACTTATCTGATGTTGAAATCACCAAAATATGAATACTCTTTTATACGGTAGTCCAAACTTATCTGATTTTGAAATCACCACAATATTAATACTCTTTTATACGGTAGTCCAAACTTATCTGATGTTGAAAACACAAAAATATAAATACTCTTTAATACGGTAGTCCAAACTTTTCTGATGTTGAAATCACCACAATATAAATACTCTTTTATACGGTAGTCCAAACTTATCTGATGTTGAAAACACAAAAATATAAATACTCTTGTATACGGTAGTCCAAACTTATCTGATGTTGAAAACACAAAAATATAAATACTCTTTTATACGGTAGTCCAAACTTATCTGATGTTGAAAACACCAAAATATAAATACTGTTTTATACGGTAGTCCAAACTTATCTGATGTTGTAATCACCACAATATAAATACTCTTTTGTACGGTAGTCCAAACTTATCTGATGTTGAAATCACCAAAATACAAATACTCTTTTATACGGTAGTCCAAACTTACCTGATGTTGAAAACACAAAAATAAAAATACTCTTGTATACGGTAGTCCAAACTTATCTGATGTTGAAAACACAAAAATATGAATACTCTTTTATACGGTAGTCCAAACTTATCTGATGTTGAAAACACCAAAATATAAATACTGTTTTATACGGTAGTCCAAACTTATCTGATGTTGTAATCACCACAATATAAATACTCTTTTATACGGTTGTCCAAACTTATCTGATGTTGAAATCACCAAAATACAAATACTCTTTTATACGGTAGTCCAAACTTATCTGATGTTGAAAACACAAAAATATAAATACTCTTTTATACGGAAGTCCAAACTTATCTGATGTTGAAAACACAAAAATATAAATACTCTTTTATACGGTAGTCCAAACTTATCTGATGTTGAAAACACAAAAATATAAATACTCTTTTATACGGTAGTCCAAACTTAACTGATGTTGAAATCACCAAAATATAAATACTGTTTTATACGGTAGTCCAAACTTATCTGATTTTTAAATCACCACAATATAAATACTCTTTTATACGGTAGTCCAAACTTATCTGATGTTGAAATCACCAAAATACAAATACTCTTTTATACGGTAGTCCAAACTTATCTGATGTTGAATTCACCAAAATATAAATACTCTTTTATACGGTAGTCCAAACTTATCTGATGTTGAAATCACCAAAATATAAATACTGTTTTATACGGTAGTCCAAACTTATCTGATGTTGAAAACATTAAAATATAAATACTGTTTTATACGGTAGTCCAAACTTATCTGATGTTGAAATCACCAAAATATAAAAAATCTTTTATACGGTAGTCCAAACTTATCTGGTGTTGAAATCACCACAATATAAATACTCTTTTATACGGTAGTCCAAACTTATCTGATGTTGAAAACACAAAAATATAAACACTCTTTTATACGGTAGTCCAAACTTATCTGATGTTGAAAACACCAAAATATAAATACTGTTTTATACGGTAGTCCAAACTTATCTGATGTTTAAATCACCACAATATAAATACTCTTTTATACTGTAGTCCAAACTTATCTGATGTTGAAAACACAAAAATAAAAATACTCTTTGATACGGTAGTCCAAACTTATCTGATGTTGAAAACACAAAAATATAAATACTCTTTTATATGGTAGTCCAAACTTATCTGATGTTGAAATCACCAAAATATACATACTCTTTTATACGGTAGTCCAAACTTATCTGATGTTGAAAACACAAAAAAATAAATACTCTTTTATACGGTAGTCCAAACTTATCTGATGTTGAAATCACCACAATATAAATACTCTTTTATACGGTAGTCCAAACTTATCTGATGTTGAAAACACAAAAATAAAAATACTCTTTGATACGGTAGTCCAAACTTATCTGATGTTGAAAACACAAAAATATAAATACTCTTTTATACGGTAGTCCAAACTTATCTGATGTTGAAAACACCAAAATATAAATACTGTTTTATACGGTAGTCAAAACTTATTTGATGTTGAAATCACCACAATATAAATACTCTTTTATACGGTAGTCCAAACTTATCTGATGTTGAAAACACAAAAATACAAATACTCTTTTATACGGTAGTCCAAACTTATCTGATGTTGAAAACACAAAAATATAAATACTCTTGTATACGGTAGTCCAAACTTATCTGATGTTGAAATCACCACAATATAAATACTGTTTTATACGGTAGTCCAAACTTATCTGATGTTGTAATCACCACAATATAAATACTCTTTTATACGGTAGTCCAAACTTATCTGATGTTGAAATCACCAAAATACAAATACTCTTTTATACGGTAGTCCAAAGTTATCTGATGTTGAAAACACAAAAATATAAAAACTCTTGTATACGGTAGTCATAACTTATCTGATGTTGAAAACACAAAAATATAAATACTCTTTTATACGGTAGTCCAAACTTATCTGATGTTGAAATCGCCACAATATAAATACTCTTTTATACGGTAGTCCAAACTTATCTGATGTTGAAATCACCAAAATATGAATACTCTTTTATACGGTAGTCCAAACTTATCTGATTTTGAAATCACCACAATATTAATACTCTTTTATACGGTAGTCCAAACTTATCTGATGTTGAAAACACAAAAATATAAATACTCTTTAATACGGTAGTCCAAACTTTTCTGATGTTGAAAACACAAAAATATAAATACTCTTTTATACGGTAGTCCAAACTTATCTGATGTTGAAATCACCACAATATAAATACTCTTTTATACGGTTGTCCAAACTTATCTGATGTTGAAAACACAAAAATATAAATACTCTTGTATACGGTAGTCCAAACTTATCTGATGTTGAAAACACAAAAATATAAATACTCTTTTATACGGTAGTCCAAACTTATCTGATGTTGAAAACACCAAAATATAAATACTGTTTTATACGGTAGTCCAAACTTATCTGATGTTGTAATCACCACAATATAAATACTCTTTTATACGGTAGTCCAAACTTATCTGATGTTGAAATCACCAAAATACAAATACTCTTTTATACGGTAGTCCAAACTTACCTGATGTTGAAAACACAAAAATAAAAATACTCTTGTATACGGTAGTCCAAACTTATCTGATGTTGAAAACACAAAAATATGAATACTCTTTTATACGGTAGTCCAAACTTATCTGATGTTGAAAACACCAAAATATAAATACTGTTTTATACGGTAGTCCAAACTTATCTGATGTTGTAATCACCACAATATAAATACTCTTTTATACGGTAGTCCAAACTTATCTGATGTTGAAATCACCAAAATACAAATACTCTTTTATACGGTAGTCCAAAGTTATCTGATGTTGAAAACACAAAAATATAAATACTCTTTTATACGGAAGTCCAAACTTATCTGATGTTGAAAACACAAAAATATAAATACTCTTTTATACGGTAGTCCAAACTTATCTGATGTTGAAAACACAAAAATATAAATACTCTTTTATACGGTAGTCCAAACTTAACTGATGTTGAAATCACCAAAATATAAATACTCTTTTATACGGTAGTCCAAACTTATCTGATTTTTAAATCACCACAATATAAATACTCTTTTATACGGTAGTCCAAACTTATCTGATGTTGAAATCACCAAAATACAAATACTCTTTTATACGGTAGTCCAAACTTATCTGATGTTGAAATCACCAAAATATAAATACTCTTTTATACGGTAGTCCAAACTTATCTGATGTTGAAATCACCAAAATATAAATACTGTTTTATACGGTAGTCCAAACTTATCTGATGTTGAAAACATTAAAATATAAATACTGTTTTATACGGTAGTCTAAACTTATCTGATGTTGAAATCACCAAAATATAAAAAATGTTTTATACGGTAGTCCAAACTTATCTGGTGTTGAAATCACCACAATATAAATACTCTTTTATACGGTAGTCCAAACTTATCTGATGTTGAAAACACAAAAATATAAAAACTCTTTTATACGGTAGTCCAAACTTATCTGATGTTGAAAACACCAAAATATAAATACTGTTTTATACGGTAGTCCAAACTTATCTGATGTTTAAATCACCACAATATAAATACTCTTTTATACTGTAGTCCAAACTTATCTGATGTTGAAAACATCAAAATACAAATACTCTTTTATACGGTAGTCCAAAGTTATCTGATGTTGAAAACACAAAAATATAAATACTCTTTTATACGATAGTCCAAACTTATCTGATGTTGAAATCACCACAATATAAATACTCTTTTATACGGTAGTCCAAACTTATCTGATGTTGAAAACACAAAAATATAAATACTGTTTTATACGGTAGTCCAGACTTAGCTGATGTTGAAAACACAAAAATCTTCTTAAAAATTCAAAAATATATAATCGATATTAAAAGATTCCAAAAAGTTACCGACTTTCATTTTTCAGAATTTATTTTTACAATCAGTTAATTACAATGTTAATTCATATTTACCATCTTTATAAAAAGTTTTTTTTTCCCAAATCCATTTATGTTTTTTTTTTATTACATATCATATACATGATTATTTCAATGATTGTCGGTCTTTCTATTTGTAATTTTGTTATTCTTGGAGACGGATTAGTATAATGGCATAAAACCATTGTTTCATATATATATATATATATATATATATATATATATATATATATATATATATATATATATATATATATATATATATATATATATATATGTGTGTGTGTGTGTGTGTGTGTGTGTGTGTGTGTTAGTGTGTGTGTGTGTGTGTGTGTAATACTATGTTGTGTATAAATTTAATAATTAAATAATGTTTACACTATGTAACATATGTATTCTGCATAACATATGTATTTTATATAACATGTGTATTTTATATAACGTGTATTCTATATAACATATGTATTTTATATAACGTATGTATTCTATATAACATATGTATTTTATATAACGTGTACACTATATGACATATGTATTCTTTATAACATATGTACTCTATATAACATGTGTATTTTATATAACATGTGTATTTTATATAACATGTGTATTCTATATAACATGTGTATTTTATATAACATATGTATTCCATATAACGTATGTATTCCATTTACATATGTATTTTATATTACATGTGTATTTTATATAATATGTGTTTTATATAACACATGTATTCTACATACTAGTATTTTAGTTTCATTAGTAGTAAGTTCGGAGTATCATCAACTAAAATTTCCTTACTTTTCCAAAATCTAAATAGAGAAAATTTTGAACACCGAAAAAACATCCAAGTTGAAATATGTCTATAATATTATCTTTTTACACCGACTGCATAAAATCTAGAAACTTTGTAGTTTATATCAGAAGTAACGCTTTACACGTGTCATAAGTCAGACTCTATATTGTGTAGTTACTATGATCGGATTTATGACTGAATCAGATGTTACAATTTGAAGTTTCTATGTATCCGATTTTACAATGTTTACGTGCCATAATTCAGATTTTATACTTTGTAATTCTATGGATCAGAACTAACACTTTAAAGCTGCTTTAGATCAGATCTAACACCTCCTAGTTGCTATGAATAAAATCTAACATTTTTGGTTGCCATGGGTCAGATCTAACACTTTCTAGTTGTTATGGATCAGATTTAACACGTTGTAGTTGCTATGGATCAGATCTAACATTTTAGTTGCTATAGTTTAGATCTAACGCTTTCTAGTTGTATGGATCAGATCTGAATCAATTTACAGTTGCTATGGTTCAGATTAAACCTTGTTGTTGATATGGATTGGATTTTACATTTTATACTTTGTCAAGGCTTACAATTTACACTTTGCAGTTGCTAAGACATTATTCATTTATTCATTTATTTATTTATTTATTTATTTATTTATTTATTTCAGACAAACTGTGGAAACATTCTGATAGGTTTAAATCCGTATAAATCGTTACCTATATACAGTGAACAGGTAAGAACTACTGTACACACACACACACACACACACACACACACACATTTTCAAAACAGTGATCGTACCATAATGTGTTTTGGTGCAAGTGCTAAATTTAACCTTTCTTTAAAATGGCGTTATTAGTTAAAAATTATACGTTATATGATTGTGTTATTTAATATGTTGCTGTCAACTTTGTATTTATTTCCCCAGTGAAAGTCATCGAATAAATTTTCTTCAAATCATTATGCTAAGTAGATACTAGTTACAAAGAAAAGAAAATTCCCTTCACTCAGCCGTTGGGAATCGAACCCGGGTTGTAAACCGAGCGGCCAATCCTTTCGCCTAAAACCTACAGGTCTCAAGATATAACGCAACTTTTTTTTTTAAATATGATATGCATTTGTAGCTTTTATTTGCTTCGAAATGCAATTTTATCCTAAAGATACATTGTACATCGAATATTTAATTTTATCGTCAGTGTGATGGGTAGGGGTGATGAAAACAGAATAGTCTACTTCATAATGAGCACTTTCCAAACTAGATCTAGTGATTTACTAAAAAAAAATGTTGATCACTCAGAGCCTTTAAATGGTGCTAAATATTTCTTGTGCTTCGATTTGACATTGAGCTTTTACACAGAAACTGTATAATTAATAAGTCTGCAATCTCTATAAGGGCACAATATTTCGGCATTTTTTTGAGTCGAATAATTTCGATATTCGTTAATATCTTGAGGCAATATTGAATATCAAATATCCTACCAAGTTTACCGTGGTATTTTACTGACTATGTCAAATTCATTTTGAACAATATAAAAAGCAAGAGAAAAATTCATTTATCAATAAATTTATACAATAAATTGGACCGGTGTGCATTATAACGGCAGGATAATACAAGAACAGTAACGGTTTACCAGCAGACGATATCCTATGGAAGTGTTTCGTGACTAGATTTATCTATTTGTTTGTACATATTGTACATCATAGTTTATAAAAGAGTATTTTGCTTTCATGTAAGCTCGATCTATCGAAATTACGATATAACTACCTGTGTGTCCCCATTTTCACTGTGTTTCTTTTAGAGGGGCTTTTATTAGCATGGACCAGAGACATACACGTGAATAAAAATCTCTGCATGGACCGTGTCTACTTAGGTCTCGGGATGCTAAATAGGTAAAGTTGAGGAATGTTAAATACGCCCCTGTGATTCTTTTCCGCGATCTTCCGTTCCTAATACAACGCTGTCTCCAGCGTCAGTGTTTTAATTAGAAAAGAAATAGTGCTTTTTTATAATGTTGCATTGTTTTCACATTTTGTGTGCAAATCTATTTTCTTCTACTTTTTCATCATCATCATCATCTTTAACACCATCATCATCATCATCGTCATCATCATCATCCCTTTCTTCTTTGAACACTTTGGTGGATCAGTGGTAGAGTGCTTGCTTTGCATGTGGCAGGTTGAGGGTTTGAACCCCAGCTGGGTCTGAACAAGACTTGAAAATAGATAGTGGCTGTTCTTTCGCTAAGCACTCTACATTTAAAAATAAAAAGTCATGGGGTCTTTTGGATGAGACCTTAAAAACTGATGCCCCGTGTCACAACAGGTGTGGCATGTTAAAGACCCCTCTATGCACATTGCCGTAAGTGCACTGCAAAGGTAAACATTTCTGCCATTTCACCAATAGCTAGTGACATCTTGATATAAGTGAAATATTCTTCACTGGGTCATAAAATGAAACGAATTCATTATCATCAACATCATCAACATCATCATCATCATCATCTTCTTCTTCTTATTATTATCATTATTATTATTATTATTATTATAGTACCATGAAGACTACAACTGGAAGAACTTTACAAACAATCCAAAGCCCCATATATACCATGTGGCAGCAAGGGCTTATCGCTGTATGCGAGAGAATTATAGCAATCAGGTTATATTGGTTAGTGGTGAATCAGGGGCCGGAAAAACGGAGAGTACAAAACACATGATTAAACACTTCATCCACATGTGTCCACATGACTCGGGCGATCTTCATGAAAAAATCATTAAGGTATTTTTGAGAATAATTAAAGCTGCATCAAGTTTTTCAATTTTCTGAATTTTTTTTGATTTTCTAAAAATATATTTTTTTAAAAATAGATAACTTCTAATCACGATCTGTGAGATTCATTTTCTAAAATTTCATTCCTTGTAGCTGTAAATAAACGGAATCCTCTAACCGGTTGGTCAATGTTTAATGATAATATTTATGAGCTTGGAACATGCACACAGATGAACAGAAAACCCATGAATCAAAGGTGAAACATGACAAATTGCATTAATTGCCCGTCATTAATTTCCAGATGTATTTGAAATGGTGTTATGTATCCCTTACTAAGTCACAAATGATGAATTTAACGAATTTCTGTGTTTCACCGTTTTGAAAGTTGTGTTTAAATGACCCGGTTTTGATGACGTAACCATATACTAATATTAGATCCCACATGCTACATCTCACTGGAAAATTATTGTTGTTTCTGTATTTTTTCGAGCTTTTATCGTTGAATCAAATGTAACATTGTTCATTAGGAACATCATTAATTAAATTAGTACCGTTTAAATATTTTCTTTGGAAAACTTAATGCAGCTTTAAGCAATGTAAAATTATAAAAATATGTTTGATCATTTTTAGTAATAACCAGGTTGAGCACAATTTTACATTTCTTTCCATATTCAATTTATATATGTATATAAATACTGGTAATATTATTGAGAACAGACTATAAGATATCACTGTCAACATTCTGAAAACAGACTATAAGATATCACTGCTAACATTCTGAGAACAGACTATAAGAAATCACTGTCAACATTCTGAGAACTGACTATAGGATATCACTGCTAGCTTCTTGAGAATAGACTATAAGATAACACTGCTAACATTCTGAGAACAGACTATATGATATCACTGCTAACATTCTGAGAACAGACTATAAGATATCACAACAATAAATGTTTAACTTTAAATAGGAGATTCACAAAATTGATAAACATCTTATATTTCAGATAAACCCACTTTTAGAAGCATTTGGAAATGCTCGTACAACTATGAATGACAACTCCAGTAGATTTGCTAAATATCTGGAACTCAGTTTTCGGTCCGATGGTCAAGTTTTAGGAGGTACTTTTCTATAGAACCACCACTGCGGTATCTCAGTTGGTAGAGAGTTTGCTCCATAAGTGGTAGGTCTTGGGTTCGAACCTCGGCCGGGTCTGACCCAAGACTTGAAGGGTAATGACTGTTTTTTCGCCAAGTACTTGGCATTATGAAATGAAAGTCACGGTTCTTTCAGATAGAAACTATAAACGAGGTCCCGTGTCAACAGTAGGCTTGGCAGGATAAAGAACTCTGCTGTATAATACCATTAGCGCAACACACAGGCAAAATTTCTGCACTTGCCTAAAGCTGGCTACATCTTGATATAAGTGAAATGTTCTTGACTAGGACGTCAAACACCATTACTCAACTTAACTCTATAGAGAAAAAAGAAGGAAAATGCAGGGTTGGACTTAGGATCCAACCAAAGACCTTCTACACCATATATGCAAGTACTTCATCAAATGAGCTATCTAGATTGCATACATTCCTCTGTATTTTTTAATCTAAAGCACAGCAGGAACCCTCAGGTCGATAAATTGATCAGCCACTTACAAGTGTTTACAAGCTAGAATCTTTGATATAAACCTGGACTTTGTTTATTTTGGGATGGTGTTAATTTAAGAGTTTCCTATTTAATGAAATCTGAACTGTAAGCTAATTCAAAAATTCAGCAAAGGTTACATGCTTTCTTTATCAGTATAATCTTCTACGACAGAGTTTAGTTAAACACAGGCCTTATAAATATATTGGTCCAGGACAAAATTTTCCATTACACCGGTCTTGGAACCAAGAAGAACTTCTTAAAGCATTAGTTTTTAAACAAGCTTAAAATATTGAATGCCGATCTTTATAAAATATAAAAGTTGTTCTAATTGTGATGACATTAGTACAAAATATAAAACAATTTTTACTAGTTTCAGGTTTGATCATTGCAATTGTCTGCCCATGGTTTAAGCCTAAAAACTCCCTCTAGTTTTTGACACAAACAGGATTAAATTAAAATTTAAGACATTTTATTTCTCAATTTCAGGGACTGTCAGGGATTACATGTTAGAAAAATCACGAGTTGTCAGTCAGAATGAACATGAGGGGAATTTCCACATTTTTTACTCTTTATTTGCTGGGGCAACTAAACAGCAGCTAGAAGATTTATACCTGGATAATCCAGAATCATACAGGTAAGAATTATACCTGGATAATCCAGAATCATACGGGTAAGAATTATACCTGGATAATCAAGAATCATACAGGTAAGAATTATACCTTGATAATCCAGAATCATACAGGTAAGAATTATACTTGGATAATCCAGAATCATACATTTAAGAATTATACCTTGATTATCCAGAACCATACAGGTAATAATTATACCTGAATAATCCAGAATCATACAGTTAAGATTTATACCTGGATAATCTAGAATCATATAGGTAAGAATTAAACCTTGATAATCCAGAGTCATACAGGTAAGAATTATACCTTGATAATCCAGAATCATACAGGTAAGATTTATACCTGGATAATCCAGAATCATACAGGTAAGTATTATACCTGGATAATCCAGAATCATACAGGTAAGAATTTATACCTTGATAATCCAGAATCATACAGGTGAGAATTATACCTTGATAATCCAGAATCATACAGGTAAGAATTATACCTTGATAATCCAGAATCATACAGGTAAGGATAAGAGTGGAAACATGTTGTTTTTCTTCCCAATCAAGTCTTTTTTTACATACATGTATATTAAAATAGTTAGTTCTGGGATAGTTAAGGGAACTAGAGTGCCTGTAGAAAACCAAGACAAAAAACTTTTAGAGCTTATTATTTTTCAAAAAAGAAAAGGATATCAATTTAGATTAAAATCGGAATTAGTTTAGTGATCATTTTAGAGTTTAGTGTAGTAATGGCATTTTACTTTTAGTTGTGTGTTTGTTAGTTGTATAGAATTAATCAGCCCAAGAATAGTAGAGAGAACTGGAGTGTCCGTAGCAAATCAACTGACCTATACCAAGTAAACTGACTAATTTTGTTATACTCTGACATGTCTGAGTGGGATTTGATTTGTAGGCAGATATAGGCTGTAAGCTGATATAGGCTGTGATAGGCAAATATAGGCTGTGATAGGTATATATAGGCTGTGATAAGTAGATATAGGCTGTGATAGGCAGATATAGGCTGTGATAGTAGATATAGGCTTATGGGCAGATATAGGCAGATGGGCAGATATAGGCTGTGAAAGGTAAATATAGACTGTGATAGGCAGATAAAGGCTGTAGGCTGAAATAGACTGTGATATGTAGATATAAACTGTGATAGGCAGGAATAGTCTTTGATAGGTAGATGTAGGCTGTGATAAGTAGATATAGGCTGTGATAGGCAGATATAGGCTGTGAAAGGTATATATAGGCTGTAATAAGTAGATATAGGCTGTGAAGGTAGATGTAGGCTGTGATAGTTAGATATAGGCTGATATAGGCAGTGAAAGGCTGTGAAAGGTAGATATAGGCTGTAATAGTTAGATATAGGATGTGATGGACAAATATAGGCTGTAATAGGCAGTTATAGGCTGTGAAAGGCAGATATAGGCTGTGAAAGATAGATATAGACTGTGATAGGCAGGTATAGGCTGTGATAGGCAGATATAGGCTGTGATAGGTATATATAGGCTGTGATAGGTATATACAGGCTGTGATAAATAGATATAGGCTGTGATAGTTAGATGTAGGCAGTGAAAGGCAGATATAGGTTGTAGGCAGATATAGACTGTGATAGGTAGAGTTAGGCTGTGATAAGTAGATATAGGCTGTGATAGGCAGTAGAGGCTGTGATAGGCAGATATAGGCTGTGATGAGCAAGTGCTTGCTTTAGATCATCCATTCCTTTTATATGTTAAGAAGAAGAATGATTGATTTTAGGTTAACCTAGAAAAGAAAAAAATTGTTAATTAGAACATGAATAAAGTATGATATCTCTTGCTTTACTTTACAGTATTCTTTTTTACTACCCTTTCTAATTTATGTAGTCACCAGGTTTATAAAACATAATTCAGAAATAAAATAACAAAAGCAAAACTTTATATTGAAGGATTATGAAGAGTGATTTGACATTGTTAGAGAAGGATGCTTCAGAGACTTATGCTAAAATGTATGCAGAACAGATAGCTGTTTTACGACAGATAGGACTAGATCAGTCGGTAAGTTTTTTAGCTCACTCGGACAAAGTCAATTGTGAGCCTATGGCATAGCACAGTTTATAGGCATTTTCAAGTGTGCTTGAGTGCACTGAAATACCTATTTTTGAGCTCTTCAAAACCTTACCTGGATAGATTCAAATAAAACTTGGTTTGAAGTAGTTATTGGGCATTGCAATTCAGTTTCACTGCTATTGCCATGGTTACCAGGGCCTCAGTGGCCAGTCACAAGTGGGAAGTAAACTGACAAATTGACTCACATTATTAATTGCTAAAGTGGGATTCAAATTGTTCTTTAAGAGGCACTGTCATCTGTAAGAGACTATTTAGTAACTATGGCCACTGACCTAAAAGAAGGACCTAGATTATTTACTTGTTCAATCACTTGGATAAGTATTTGTTAACTTTTTTGACAGTAGATTGATTGTTTTAATGGGGTTCCAGTCAAGAATATTTCACTTATATCGAGATGTCACCAGCTAAAGGTGAAGTGGCAGATATTTTGACAATTGCAGTGTGCTCAGGGCAATGTGCAGGGAGGGTTCTTTAACAAGCCACACCTGCTATGACATGGAGCATCAGTTTTTAAGGTCTTATCAGAAGGACCCAGTGATTTCCATTACTAATTGCTGAGTGTCAGCAACTGTCACTACCAATATTCAAGTCTTAGTCAGTCCAGCCAGGGTTCAAACCCTTGACCTCCCACATATGAAGTGAGCACTCTAACTAAGCTTTCACAGTGGCTTTTGACATTAGAGAACAAAGTTTTCTTATTCCTGGTATTTACAAAGAGTAGTAGAGTAATGATGTTTTATTTAAGTTATATAGTTATATTACATATGGACACTCACAGAAGAGACTGGACATTATATTAGTGTTTAAATCATTACAATATGTTAAATGAGTTTAAAGTTCTATAAGAAATAAATAATGTATTAAGATGAGCTACAGTTGTGAAAGACATTTGAACTGTTAATTTAATATCTTCTATTGCTTCAAATATCATGATTTGTATATTTTTAATTTGGTCACAATTAGTAGAATGATTGATGTAAATTTTATAAGTCAAATGTTTATAGTTTAAGAATAATAGGTAATTTAAAAACGGTTTAATGGCAAGAAACACAGTAGAATTTCAGTTGTGTACATTTATTTGTATTAACCACCAATTTATAAAATGTCTTCTATGAGGTCCGCTCAAATTCTTTATATTTGGAGTGAGAGTTAAAAAGAAATCACAGGACACAGACAGATAGTAAGATCATTCTGTAACATCTGCCAAGTAATAAATCAGCATTAAAGAAACTTAGGAGTTTTGTGTGGTCATTCAATAACAACAGAATACCCCTACAAAAGTATAATGAAGGTTTGAGTTATGTGACAAATGCCAAGTAAGTGGAAGAACCTTATCAGTGGCTGATATAAATTTTGTTTCATTACCTCTTACAGCCTAGGTTTGTATCTAAGTCATGAATAGTTCATTTGTTATCAGTTTGCCTTAAGAGTTAGGTTTACTTAGTGGTTGTATCCAGGTACTCCAAGTACCCCTACCATACAAGAACTGTCCCTCTCAATTCAAGTGAAAGAAATCTTGACTGAAGCATGACCACCATTACTCTAATACACTTTGATTGAGGGGCCTGGAACTCTGGATTGTAAAACCTTTTTTTTATGTCTGTGTGATTGTTAAAAATTTTGTCTGTTGTAGGATATTAATGTCATGCATTCAATCCTGGCTGCTATATTACATCTGACAGAAATCAAGTTTGTAGAGACGGACTACTCCACAAGTGAACTGGATATCAAAGACAAAACACCACTGTCACGTGGTAATATATTTTATTATATAAACACCACACACTGACATCAAGAACACCTAGCCTCACTTCACAAAACAAAACCAAAACACAATTATCAGTTTGTAATATACATGTATCATATTAACACCCATATTGTCATCCAGAACACCTTGTCTCACTCCTCTAGAGAGCTAGAGATCAAAGACAAAACACCACTGTCATTGGTAATTTACATGTTTTATATAAACACCACACACTGTCATCCCAAACACCTATTCTCACTCCACAAGTGAACTGGACATCAAAGACAAAATACCACTATCAGTTGGTAATATACATGTATCATATTAACACCCATATTGTCATCCAGAACACCTTGTCTCACTCACTAGAAAGCTAGATATCAAAGACAAAACACCACTGTCATTTGGTAATTTACAGGTTTTATATAAACACCACACACTATCATCCCGAACACCTAGTCTCACTCCACAAGTGAACTGGACATCAAAGACAAAACACCACTGTCATTTGGTAATTTACATGTTTTATATAAACACCACACACTGTCATCCCGAACACATTGTCTCACTCCACAAGTGAACTGGACATCAAAGACAAAACACCACTATCAGTTGGTAATATACATGTATCATATTAACACCCATATTGCCATCCAGAACACCTAGTCTTACTCCACAAGTGAACTTGACATCAAAGACAAAACACCACTGTCATTCTGTAATTTACATGTATTATATAAACATCTAATGTTATCCAGAACACCTAGTCTCACTGCAATTAAGAACTAAGGATTTTTACATCCATTTGCTTAATAACTATAAAAATACAAAATTTAAAGATCTTAAAAGATTCAGTATGACTGACTTTTAAAACGAACAAAATAGTTCTTGTACATAAATCACTCACTGATTCAATTACTCTTTTACTTACTCATCTACTCGCACATTCACCCAACCACCCACACAGTGACCCACATACAAAACTCACTGACTTTCACCCACACATAAATCATTCCCTCATCCACCAATTAACTCACTCATTCACACAACCATCCGCCCACTCAGTCACCAACAATCACTCGCTCACTAACTATCTCACTCACACAACAATCCACCCACTTAGTTACCAACAATCACTCACTAACTCACTCACAACCATCAACCCACTCGATCACCAACAATCACTAACAAGCTCACTCACTCACACAACCATCCACCCACTCAGTCACCAACAATCACTCACTCACTAACTCACTCATTCACATAACCATCCACCCACTTGGTCACCAACAATCACTCACTCACTAACTATCTCACTCACACAACAATCCACCAACTCAGTCACCAACAATCACTCACTAACTCACTCACACAACCATCCACCCACTCAATCACCAACAATCACTCACTAACTCACTCACTCACACCATCCACCCACTCAGTCACCAACAATCACACACTCACTAACTCACTCATTCACATAACCATTCTCCCACTCAGTCACCAACAATCATTTACTCACTCACTCACTCACTCACACAACCATCCACCCACTAGGTCACTAACAATCACTCACTAACTCACTCACTCACTCACACAACCATCCACCCACTCAGTCACCAACAATCACTCACTCACACAACCATCCACCCACTCAGTCACCAATAATCACTCACTAACTCACTCACACAACCATTTACCTACTCAGTTACCAACACTCACTCACTCACTAACTCACTCACTCCCTCACACAACCATCCACCCACTAGGTCACACTCACACACTTACTCACTCACTCACACAATCATCCACCCACTCAGTCACCAACAATCACTCACTCCTTAACCCACTCATTCACACAACCATTCACTTACTCAGTCACCAACAATCACTCACTAACTCACTCACACTATCATCCACCCACTCAGTCACCAACAATCACTCACTAACTCACTCACACAACCATCCACCCACTCAGTCACCAACAATCACTCACTCACTAACTCACTCACTCACACAACCATTCACCTACTCAGTCACAAACAATAACTCACTCACTAACTCACTCATTCACACAACCATCCACCCACTCAGTCAACAACACTCACTCATTCACTCACACAATCATCCACCCACTCGGCCATCAACAATCACTCACTCACTCACTCACACAACCATCAACCAACTCAGTCACCAACAATCACTCACTCACATACTCACTCACACAACCATCCACCCCCATGGTCACCAACAATCATTCACTCACTCACTAACTCACTCACACAACCATCCACCCACTCGGTCACCAGCAATCACTCACTCACTGACTCACTCACTCACACAACCATCCACCCACCTACTCGGTCACCAACAATCATTCACTCACTCACTAACTCACTCACACAACCATCCACCCACTCGGTCACCAACAATCACTAACTCACTCACACAACAATCCACCCAATAAGTCACCAACAATCAATCACTCACTCACACAACCATCCACCCACTGAGTCACCTACAATCACTAACTCACTAACTCACTCACTCACACAACCATCCACCCACTCAGTCACCAACAATCACTCACTCACTCACTCACACAACCATCCACCCACTCGATTACTATAGATCACGTTCTAACTCACTCACTCACACAACCATCCAACCACTAGGTCACCAACAATCACTCACTCACTAACTATCTCACTCACACAACCATCCACCCACTCATTCACCAACAATCACTCACTCACTCACACAATCATCCACCTACTCAGTCACCTACAATCATTCACTCACTAACTAACTCACACAACAATCCACCCACTCAGTCACCAACAATCACTCACTAACTCACTTACTCACACAACCATCCACCCACTCAGTCACCAACAATCACTCACTCAATCACTCACTCACACAACCATCCACCCACTCAGTCACCAACAATCACTCACTAACTCACTCACACACCCATTTACCTACTCAGTCACCAACAATCACTTACTCACTAACTCACTCACACAACCATCCAGCCACTCAGTCACCAACAATCACTCACTCACTCACACAACCATCCACCCACTCAGTCACCAACAATCACTCACTCACTCACTCACTGTCATAATGATCACATCAGTGTTTATAAAACCTATCTACATCACTTTTATATTGGTATCTTTACAGCTGCTGAGTTATTGATGGTAGATGCCACAATTTTAGGACATTCATTGATAGCCAGTACAACTACTTTCTCAGGTGTGTATGTTTTACAATGTTTTATAATTTTAAAGGTTCAAGATTGAAAATAATATCTATAAATCCATGGAAACTTATATTACTGTACTTAAACAGTTCTTCATTTTTTTCAATATTTCAATCTTGTGTTAATTAAAACCAGTAGACCATTTATTAGTGAAATAAAGGGTTGTTTTTTGTTTTCTTTGTACACATGCAGTCATGTACTTCCAGTGGAAAATTTTCAACCTTTAAGTGACAACTATATGTCCACTATCTATGATGTTACTAGGGTGAACACTCTACTTAGCAACCATCTGTTCTGAAGTACTTGTTGTATGGGCAGCTGCTTATAAAAAATGCAATTTGTCTGGTTAAACCTGCACACACATGGCTTTTAGACAAATGGCAAATCTAGTATATGAAAACAAAAAATTTGATCTTCAATTATTTTCAGTTAAGATAGGGTATCATGTATTTCCATGTCTACAAATTAGGAAAACTTGTGTCTAGAAATCAATTTATTGAAGGAACTAAAATTTTCAAATTTTTTTGTATCTTAGAAAATAAAAATTTACATCCAAGATAATAAATAAAATAATAACTAATAACAAAAGAGAATAATAATAGAAATTACTAGGCACATTCTTTATCAAATGTCCGATTTATTTTTAGGGAGCATCAGTAAGTATAATACTATATTAAGCTACAATTTTTTTACCATTCTAGTTTTTGACCTTTGCTAAAAACTAGGTAGTCACAATGTATAGATATGTTCACCTTGATTGTTTTTAAATGTGTATGTGTTGCAAGTTTGGT
Organism: Tegillarca granosa; assembly: GCA_029721355.1. NCBI lineage: Eukaryota > Metazoa > Mollusca > Bivalvia > Arcoida > Arcidae > Tegillarca > Tegillarca granosa. The sequence continues at coordinate 32,851,123 of CM056609.1, forward strand.
GTTTTCTTTGCTTTCATCTTGCACAGTTTTGGAAATATGTCACCTTTGAGCATTTACTGTATCAGAAGGCATTTTTGTCAAGATTTCATTAGACTGAGTAGAATGTGTATTGATCAATCTCTAAAATATTATTTCATATTTGTCAAACCTTACTTAAAATATTCTCTTTTTATGCAAAGAAATACCCATTGCAAATACTTTTTTATTAGACTTTATATAAATACTGCTTTACCTAATTTTATAGCATAAAACGATACTGTATTTGTGAAATTCTTTCACTCTGAATATTGTTCAAAGACAAGTCACCTTTATATCAAGAAAAAAATTTAAAAATTTAAAAAAGCTTTATGTTATATACATGTTAAAATTAACAGACAAGTATAAAACATGAGTGTATGAATATAGCAATACATTCTTGAAATTCTTGGATTTGATATACAAAAGTGATACAGTAGCTTTCTGATAAGTCGATCATGTGAGCAAAATGTAATAAAGATTTATTAACAACTTTGTGATCCATCAAGTTAATTACTTTAGACTGATTACCCAGCTTCAATTCACTGTTGATTGAGAGTTTGTTGTTTTTTTATCATTTAATCAGTTTTTAAACAGGTTTTTGAACATTTATTTTATGTTTATTTTATTTAATTTATTTTATTTCATTTCATTTCATTTTGGTGAAAAAAAACTTATTGATTGGTAATTAATTTTGTTTGTTTTATCATTGACAAGTTTGGATTTACGAGATTTTTTTAATAACAAGTTTTGTAAAGTTTTTAATTACTATCCAACTTACAATATTTGTCATTTTACAAATGTTAGCTCCCTTTCTCATTATTAAAAAAATAATAATAATAATAATAATAAAATAAATTATATATAAGACTATGAAATCATAATGCTTATTAATTCTTTTTGAGTATTTTTTATGAATGTTATTTAGTAGATTTAGCACACTTATAAGAACAATTTGAACAATGCTTTGATATTGACAATAGCAACCCAAAATTTGTTGTAAAGTAAACAATCTATAAATCATTTTTAACCTCAGATTACTGTTTAATATGGAGCATTACTATTTCACACTGTTTAGGAGTTAAGTTGAGTAATGGTGTTTAACGTCCCAGTCAAGAATAATTCATTTATAGCCAGATGTCACCAGCTATAGGTGAAACTGCAGAAATTTTGCCTGTGCATTGTGCTGATGGCATTATACAGCAGAGTTCTTTATCGTGCCATGCTTGCCTTGACATGGGGCCTTGTTTATTTTAAGTTGCCATCAGAAAAGACAGTGACTTTTATTTTGTAATGCCGAGTGCTTGGCGAAAGAACAGTCACTACCCACTTTCAAGTCATGAGTCAGACCCGGTCGGGGTTCAAACCCATGCCCTTCTACTTACGGAGCAAGCACTCTACCATCTCACACTGTCAAGGGTTGGCATCTCTACATATAAGTTTAGGAACTCTTTTTCAGTAAAGTATATTATTATTATTGAAATAAGATACATTTTTCTACAATTTCAAATTAGTGACCATAAGCTCTCTTAAATAGAAAAGGGACATTTTTAAAATTACTATGAGAGCTAAGAACAAATAACAAGTGAAAATATTTGGTAATCGAATAATATTTTTTATTATTCTGTCAAAAAAAAAAAAAAATTTCAAAATTTATCACTGAAAAATTCTGAGTGTGTTAATCTATCTGATAATGGAAAACTCCAAGGAATTTTAACAAGAAAAACTGTTACAGTAGGCTCTTTTATAAAACTGTCATTGGAACAGGTACCTTTTAGTAGTTTTTCCTTGTATTATATCTCCAAGTATTATGTGTTTTCTTTTCTTTTAAAATCCTTTATCTGTACATTGTCACAAGTTATATTAAAATTTTTGACTTATATGACAGTAAAATTTGAATTAACAATTGAATTATTATTATCATTATCATCATTATCATTATCATTATTATGAATCCCCACCCAAAGGTGGGGAATCATATTGTTTTCGTTCTGTTTCTTCTTCTCCTTATTATTATTATTATTATATTATTATTTTTATAATTTTTTTTCTTCCTTAAAATTGTCCGGTGCAGAACTCAGAAACGGTATGATGGGTTTCGATGAAATTTGGTACCAACAATCTGCTATCTTGGTAGATATATATAAATGATCAAATTGTTTTCTATCTCGACGGCTCAGCGGTCGGTGCGTGTAAATTGCGTAATTTAATTCCAAACATCTTTTTGTCAAATACGTACAAAGATAGATAACTCTTACAGAATCTTCTTCTTTCTTATTCAGTTTCTCAGATATATGAGCTCCCGATAAAAATGGGTAATCTGAATTAATGTATAAGGTTAAGCACTAAACAAAAATGATTAAATGTTAATGAACTACATGTTAATTAAGCGACTAACCTCTCTCTTACATACATAATTTGTTCTTAATAAATTCTCAGTTACTATGTATTAAATTGTTAAAAATATATCAAATTTTTATCAGCACTGCCAAACAAGTTAAACACATCATTCATTCTTGTTCAAAATTTTAGGATAGGTTCCTGCACCATTAAAGTTTTAAATCCATGGGTATTTATTGGGTGAGGGACAGGAAGATGGGGTCTTAAAAACAAAAATCACCAATTTTTCCTTAAACACTTTGCGGTGTGCTATAAAACCATATATAGGGCTTTGTCATAACTCATAAACTAATGAGATCCCCATCCCTAAAGTATATATTTTCTGGTTCCTAATGATAAAATGAAAAGAATGACACTAATCAAAGACACCTAAGGTCCTTTCCCACTGAAGGGTAGGGCTGGGTGGTGCTAAGTTAATTTTAAACTATTGAAATCCCCACCCCTAATTTATGTATTTTCTGGTTCCTTATGAAAAGTTGAATAGAGTGATATAAATAAAGGGCACCTAAGGTCATTTCCCACTGTGGGTGGTGCTATGTACATGTATAGCTTTTAAATTGTTAAAATCCTTTCCACTCATCTGTATATTTTCTTGTTCATTATGGACTTTTGAAAAGAGTGATAAAAACCTCCAGGAAATCATTTTCAAGAGAGGGTAGGGGTGGGAAGCCAGAATTCTTAACACCCACCCTCAGTCAAGAAACACTATCTTATGGCATACTTGATTTCATTTCTTAAGGCAAGTTTACAGGATTAAATTCCTATTCAAAGAATTGTAAACAAATTCAATAGCATTATTACATGTTTTGATATGGATAATTGCTTTAATCTCTTTGTCAATTATCCATTAATATGTAGGTTATGGCTACTTCACAGTCATGACACACTTCAATCAAATTTGTTGGTTAAACACCTCACAGTTCGTGAAATAGATTTGCTATCAATCAAAGTTGAATACCAGCTAATAGAATTGCCAATTTAATGGATAGGACCTATGTCAGAAGACAGAATGCATGATTCTGATATATTAAACTTGTATAATTTACATACATTTCAAATGATAAATTTATACATGCAGATTCGGACTCCCGTGATCAATTGGTTTCTTTTAACAAAAAACATTGTTGCAACAATGGGGTATGAGGGAATGAAAATGTATATTAAAATGAATACTGCTCGTATTATAATTGTACAATTCGATGTTAACTTTAAATTTACTTGTCTTCCGCCTTTTCTCTTAGTCAGCTTTCGATTACTAGTAATGGATACTATCAATCCATCTCGAGATCAGTCCATCAGCAGGTGTATATTTTAGACAATATATAGATTATGGATGGTGGGGAATCATACGTAACTGGTATCCCAGTTACAATCTCTAGTTATTATTATTGTTGTTGTTGTTGATATTATTATCATTATTATTATTATTATTATTATGTTTTTGTAGAGGAAGATATAGTGTGCTTTAAGAGTAAGAGCCAAGCTGAAGATGGAAGAGACGCATTAGCCAAGGCTTTATATGAACGACTGTTTGGTTGGCTTGTTAGACAAATTAATCATGACTTACATCCTTCCAGATCTAGTACAAAGTATATATTGTTAGGCATTTATTTAAATTTGCCAATTCTTTCCTTTTTTTTTTAAAATTTGCCAATTCTTTCCTTTTTTCTTTTCTCTTTTCATTCCTTCCTCTTTCATTCCCTTCTTTCTTTCATTCCTCCCTCCATCTTTTTCTGCCCTTCCCCTGCTGTCTATGTTGTTTATCAATATGACAAACACTGAGTTTATATAAATTTTATCTTTTTGGTTATAACAGTATTGGATTTATTGATTGGTTTAATGAGGTTTCACATCCCAGTCAAGAATATTTCACTTATATCGAGATAGCCATGCCTGCTGTGACATAGGTCATCGGTTTGAAAGGCATCATATGAAGGACCTTCGGACTCTTATTTCTAAATTCTGAATGCTTGGCCAAACAACAGTTGCTACCTATTTTCAAGTCTTGGTCAGACCTGCTTGGATTTGAACCCCTACTTCCCATTACAAAGCAAGGACTCTACCAACTGAGCTACTGTAGTGGTAGCAGTACTAGTGTTGGAGGTTTCATATCTAACACACTCATTTTGAAACCAGTGGTATTTTAGATAATGCTAAAAGAAATCTTATATAAAAGTTCCAACATCACACTGCTTACAGTACTTTAAGTACTTTGATTGGTATATTTTAAAATCTTTTTTTAGGTCAAGCACAGAAATAGGAGTTTTAGATATTGCTGGATTTGAAAAGTTACATGTGAACAGTTTCGAGCAACTTTGTATCAACATAGTGAATGAAAGACTACAAAACTTCATGAATGAAACAATTTTTACAATGGAGAGGCAAATTTACAAGGAAGATGGCCTTCATATTGATGATGTCACATATAAGAATAATGAACCAACCATAAAACTCCTTATTGGGGTATGTTTTTTGTTCTCCATTGCTCATGTAATAAATCATGATCATATTATCAGACCATAATTTCCATGCAGCTCGGGACAGACAAATAAGTAACGTAAACAATTCTATATATCATGCACACACATAGTAACATATTACACTATCCAGCACTGGTGCTGTAACATCTGATGTTTTCACATTTTTTTTCATGTCATATAAGTTGAGGCATTTCGATTTAATAACATCATGATTATCTCATCAACACCCAGACTGATTTTTTAAAAATTATCATAATGAGCTATAAGTCATGTCGTAAACTTATTTTAATGAGCTATAAGTCATGTCGTAAACTTATCGTAATGAGCTATAAGTCGTGTCGTTCCTTTAGTCTAGAAACGATACAAAGTTATATAGAAACATAACTGAAATTCTTATATAGAGTAAAGTTAAATACTTGACCTAATGCAACACACACAGTACAATCATCGAGTATTATAATGTTGGAATGTCTTGTATGTGTTGTAAGAGTGGGTTTCTTATACATATCTTTGACATATTTTTATGTTTTTCTTCTAAATTTGCAATAATATTATTGCATAAATCAGGGGTTCAAAATTATCTGGGTCCAAGGTCCCTGACCTTTGATTTTACTTTGGGACCCATGGGATTTTTACTGTAAATGTCTGATGGACCTGCCTTTTTTTGTCGGGATAATTTTTAGAATACACTTCCTTTGTGAATAAAAACATTTTTAGAATACTTTTCCTTTTTGTATTAAAAACAGTCTCAAAATCACTTAATTTATTGCGATTTGTCAAAGTTGTTGTTGTCCAGCAACAATCAAAATGGAAATATAATGCTGCTTTGACAACAGTATCGCTTGAGTGTTTGTAAGTTGTATATGATATATTTGTTTAATCAAGAATATACTAGTATACAGAAGTTGATCAACATCATTTTATTAATTTTGTTGCACATTGTCCACTGCTTATATGGGGCCTCCCAAACCTAATTTTGGACCTCCCTAAAATAAAGGCAAAAATCTTGGACCTATCTTTGTGAAATATATAATTTTGAACCCCTAAAAAATAATTAGTTAAAAAAATTGCCATTGTAAAATAGGATGAACATGATAAATTTGATCATGTAGGATTTGTAACTGAATATTTAGTTGATTTGAACAATATGTGACCCATATGATTAGATGTTCAACTGTAAAAACAGCTCTTGTTAAAAAAAAAAAAATCAGTAAATTTTATTGTATTGATTTATTTTTAGACAAAGACAGGAATTTTGGTCATTCTCGATGAAGAAACAAAATTTCAGCAGGGAAGTGATTCTGGATTTGTACATAAAGTTATGCAACAACATGAAAAAAATGACATCTTCCAAAAATGTACTGGTGATCGACCCGAGTTTGGCATTAGACATTTTGCAGGACATGTATGTAGTCATAAAAAATTTTACAAGAATTTAGTAACATTCATCTAATTATATTCAAAATCAAATATATAAAGTAATATATAAAAGTGGTAGTAAAAAGTAATAATGTCGCTCTATGTATAAATATTATATCAATATATCATGTTATATACTAGTTATAATTGAGGTTTATAGTTGCTCTTTTTATTAAATAAACTGCCTGGGTGAATCCATTGTTTGATCATCAATCAGTTGCATGGGAGGGTACATTATAACTGCTATAGCCCTGGGAGATGATATAAAGTTAAAAATACTTTATAACTTTAGATACTGCATCCTGAACTGTTTTTAACATGAGTAAGAAGACAAAATATTGACTGGTTCACCTGGTGTGGGTTTAATGTGACTCGAGAAAATAATGCTTTCCTGGGGTGTTCAGATTCAGTGAGCTAGCACTTTAAGTCAATTGAGTTAAGAGTTGAGAAATGGTGTTTAACGTCCCAGTCAAAAATATTTCACTTATATTGAGACTTCACCAGCTATAGGCAAAAGTACAGAAATTGTGCCTGTGTGTTGCGCTGATGGCATTATACAGCAGGGTTCTTTATCGTGCCACACCTGCCATGACACGGGACCTCGTTTATTTTAAATTCCCATCCAAAAGAACCGTGGCTTTCATTTCATAATGCCGAGTGCTTGGCGAAAGAACAGTCACTACCCACTTTCAAGTCTTGGGTCAGACCCGGCGGGATGGAACCCACGACCTTCCACTTACATAGCGAGCACTCTACCAACCGAGCTACTGCAGTGGTACTTTAAGTCAACCTGACTGTGCTAGTTCAACACAGATCAGGTTTACCTATATAAACAAGCTCTTAGATTAATCTCAAGGAAAAATAAATTTGCTTTTGTCCTAAATTACTGCAAAATTGCTGACTCGATATTCAACAACATTTTCAACGAATATGAGCCCGGCTTAAAATAGTAAATTTCCTGATATTGTAGAGTATTCAACTATTCAGCTACATAACAACCAACAATTTCTACTAAATTCACTAACTTTTTAACATTTTCAGGTTTGGTACAATGCTAAAGGAATACTAGATAAGAACCGAGATCAGCTCGGCAAAGATTTGACAAAGTGTTTACAAGGAAGTTCTGATATCTTTGTTTCTGATATATTTACTGTAAAGAAAGGTCCAACTGGCACCATATCAGCGTAAGTTTTCACATTTAAATCTGCAATTTAAAATTTAAAGTAGCTGGTACAGCCCTTACCAAACTTGAGTTCAGTCATTGCATTGTAATTGTGGTTGAAAGATCCAATGATTAATTGACTGGTTCAAAGACAACAAGAGCTAATTGCCTTTTTATACTAGTCCACCAATTCCAAGGGCCACACTTGCCACCCAACTGTAACAGGAAGGAAGAAAAATTCACGGTTGGAATGGGGATTGAACCTGAAACCTCCCACACTTTGAGTGCTTTACCAACTGAGCTTAACCCAGACCAATACAATATCAAGAGTTAATTGACTTTTTATACTAGTCCACCTGCCACACCTGCCAACCAAACTGTAACAGAAAGGAGAGAAATGCAGGGTTGGACTGGGAATTGAACCCGACTGTAACAGGAAAGAAGAAAAATTTACGGTTGGAATGGGGATTGAACCTGAAACCTCCCACACTATAAGTGATTTCTCTACCAACTGAGCAACCCAGACCACTACAATATCAAGAGTAAATTGACTTTTTTATACTAGTCCACCACTTCCAAGAGCCACACTGGCCACCCAAATTGTAACAGAAAAGAAATAAAATGTAGGGTTGGACTGGGAATTAAACCTGGGGCCTCCCACACTATAGGTGAGTGCTCTACTAACTGAGCTACCCAGACCACTACAATATCAAGAGTTAATTGACTTCTTTTACTAGCATGTTTACCACTCACCAACATGGTCAGTCTTTCTGGTGAATGCATGTATATCTAGCTTCAACTGAAGTCTGGCTAGTTTCTATCAATGCCATTGGTCACTCAGTGTCCGAATCGGGGCAGCTTATCCATATAAATCAGTATGAGAGTTATTTCCCTTGATCTGTTGAGTAGTTGCCCCTGGTGGTAAATGTCATTTTATGAAAACATTTATATTAAACAAAAACACTTGTAAAAGTGTGTGGATAGGAAAATAGGTAATATTGTAAATTCAAAAACATAAGAAAAATGCTTTGTTGGATTGAAATTGATTGAAAGTTTGATAATGATTTGTCACACAGATTTTTGGTACATGGTTCCCCTAGCCCAGTTGGCTGTGTAAACATGCAGTGAAATAGGTATAGAAAATGCTTTTTAGGATATCATTGTTACACAGTGATTAATTTTTTATTTACAAAATATTGTTTATACTTGGTTGTTATAGAAACCACCATAAATTTATTATTAAAAATCATTTGCTTTTATTTCATTCTATTTTTGAATTTTATGGACATATTGTATCATTATATTAAAGTTGTAAGACATATATTTCTGAGTTTCTATAAATTATATCAAGTATTTTTAGCAAGTAAATATTGTTTTAAAATATCCTTAATTGATTTTCAGGACACACATGAATATTGGAAAATCAACAAGAGTTGGATTTGGTGGTGGAAGGAAGGACAGCAAAATGAAAGAGAAAGGGAGACAACTGGAGTTCGAACTAAATGACTTAACAAAATCTATAAAGACAAAGTATTTACAATATAGTTTTTGATTTGTGTATTTTAATGTATATATAAAATTCTTTTTGTCGAGCCTGGCATTGCCATAAGGCAAGACTTAGGTGTTACTTTTCCGGTGTCATTTTAGCCTGTGGCCAGGTTTGTAAAAATGTTAAAGTTTAATTTAAAATAAATTTCTACTCGATCAAAAACTTAACAGGTGAGACATTTGATTCCGTGGAATTCTTGTTTTTTAATTGATTTATTTCTAAGTAAAGAAATAAAACTTTAAAATGGAAAGCATAATTCGCAGCTAACAGCTTTATAATCTATAAAACATAAATTTAAATATATATCATTCAAGACATATTAGGAAAAGTCATAGGACCAAGACTTAATGCAGCTTTAAAGAGCTGACACTTAAAAAGACTTTACTGTATAGACATTGACATTTGTTAGCCTATTAGAAAAAAAATCAATATTTGTCGTCGTCGTTTTTTTTCAGATATGGAAAACTTGGATCACCCACACCAATAGTACAGGTTTACAATCCAAAAGATCACAAAACTGTTGTCTCTTATTTCCAGGTAACATTTAACAGACATTCATCATGCAAACATAAAAATTTTAATGATTTTAGTTGGACTCTTCAAACATATCAAAGCCATAAAACATTTGAGTAAAATAATTTCAAAACTGTTAGGGTTAAACTAGATCAAATAGATGTCAGTTTCTTTGCATTCTAGATAGAAAATGATGAATTAAAAGATGGCTTTTTGATCCTACACTTCCTCTGAACAATATAGCCTAGTACATATTTTTTTCCACCAAGATTTATCAATAAAATCAGATGTGTATCAAAAGGTTATTTCTATGTTTGATCTCCCTTTTGAAAGATTTTAGCAATATTAGTTAAAAAGCAAGCTTGCAGATCACAGAGCTTCACAAAATTTTTAATGCCTAGAGTGCCCTGAGAAAAAATCTTACCTTTGGCAAGCAAACTGATAAACTTTTTAACACTAGGATTTGACTGAGCGGTATTCAAATCTATTATGTAAGAAGCATTGTGATCCTAATGTGTGCCCTGTAAACCACTAAAACAAGGCTCAAATATTATAATTGTTCACACTGAAAAGTTGCTATTAAGGTCTCGGATCTGTTGCCATCATTTTGTACTAAGTTTACACCTTTTGCTGATGTTTTATTTTGTAAAATAAGAGTTGATCTACACCTTGTCATATAATTATTGGTAAGATTTTCTCTCCTTGTTGTTAAGATGATGTCTATTTATTTATTTTTATATGTTATACAGAGTTCCATGAATGAATTACTGAATAAAATGCAACACGCAGATCCTCATTTTGTCAGGTTAGTAAATATTTTATCTAAAAAAAAAACGAGTACCGTACTTGATGTCAGGTTAAATAATTGAGTGAGTGATGTAATTTATTGTTCAAAGCTGCTTCAACAATACTTCAGTTAATCATGGCTAAAGATCAATCCTTTTGCAGGTATAGTTTTTTTTTATCACTCATTTAGTAACAGGGGGGCCTAGATCACAGTGCCTCTTACTGCCTGGGTTCGAATCCCACTCGGGACGGATCCTAGTGTGAGAAAGATTGTCAGTTCACTTGCCAAGGGTCGGTAGTTTTTCTGGGCACTCTGGTTTCCTCCACCATCCCAGAACTGACCACTTTGAAATAAGTGATAGAATCTTGACTGGGGCGTAAAACACCATTACTCCACTCCCACTCATTTATTAAAAAAAAAAAAAAAAAAAAGCTTGGATCTTGGCAATGGTGACCCATAATAAAAGAATCATTACTACTTTGGAGCTCAAATGACTTTTTCTGTATGGAGAATTACTATTTCACATTGCCAAGGGTTGGTGTAATTGTACCTTCAAATTACAGGACCTCTCTGAGAACCTTGATTAGTTAGCTGTATAGAGACTAGCCTAACTTTTCTCAAACGGTTTTTGTAAATAAGTCTGTAATATTTAGCTTTTACTGAGATTTTGTCTACAATTTTTTAAATGTAGTTTTACATACATTTTGTAATAATCAGTCAGTATAATTTAATACCAAGATTTTGTCCACAATTTATTTTATTGGTTTTAATATTTTGGACATATTAAAACCAAATTGGGGCCTTGGTGGCCTATTGGTCTAAAGCGTGTGCTTACAAATCACAGCTCCTCTCATGGGGTTCGAATCCCACTCAGGACAGATCTTATAGTGAGAAAGTTTATCAGTTTGCTTGCCGAAGGTCGGTGTTTTTCTCTGTGCACCCCGGTTTCCTCCACCATCCCAAAACTGACTGCCTCAAAATAAGTGAAAGAATCTTAACCTAGGGCTTAAGACACCATTACCCCACTCCACTCCAAAACCTAACAACACAGTGTAGTTTCCACCAATGTCTTGCACACCATTTATATGAAGTTTCTTTATATTTCAGATGTATCAAACCAAACTGTTACCAGAAGTCAGACAACTTTACTGACACCAGTGTCAAGGATCAGTTATTGTATAATGGCGTATGTGAGATAGCTAATATCCGCAAAATGGGATACTCAGTACGCAAGAAGCATGCTGAGTTTATACAGAGGTAATATAATTAGAGAAGATTTTTTTATGTTCAAGATTATTTTCTTACATTTTCTTGTAAGCCGAAGTCCGTTATTGCTGGAAGACAAGATGTGCTAAGATAGCTAATGTAGTTGGTGGTGATGACAAACCAGATAAGTCAGAATAAACTTAAATGGACAATAGTATAAAACCCTTTAGAAGCTTGTAGAAAATAATTTAATGTTATAAATGTATTCTACCCTTGGTACATTGAATTTTAGAATATTATGTTAAATGAATGACTTTTAAAAAACAAAATTTATAAGTGGCAACTTTAACACCCCCACCCCTACTTGACCCGAGAGGATCAGAACAAAAAGTCTGTTCAGAATATGCACTAATCATGTCATCTTTCCATACATTATATTGAGGCTTCTCTGGTATCTTTCTATACCTACTTCATTATTTTGCAGTGATTACAGTATTTTTCCATACTTACTTCATTATTTCAGGGTAACTATGGCATATTATTATACTTACTCCATTTTTTGGGGGTGACTATCTTACCTATGTCAAAATCCTGAACAACTCTGGTACTTATTACTACTTTTTTTAATTTTGGGGTGGCTTGTGTACTTTTGGGTAACTTATAAATTATTTTACAACACCTGTGATACTGGTCTCTGGTATAATTGTATTATTTGTAGGTATACTCAGCTTTATCCTGAGTCCAGAAATCAGCAAGAGGCAAAACAAAAGATTGAAATTATCATGGATAAAATACTACCATTGAGCTTCAGGGACGACTACAGAATAGGAAAATACAGGGTTAGTTATATAATTGTCAATAAGTCATCATGGATAAAATACTATCATTTAACTTCAGGGACGACTACAGAATAGGAAAATACAGGGTTAGTTATCAGCCCTCAATTTTGTCGACTAAAATGGTCGCCAAATCGACCTAGAATTGTGTTTGGCGAGTTTAAATCTCAAAATGGTCGCCAGCTTGTCCATTTCTCATTTAATCAGCGGCGACTAGAAATCGGAATTTATGAGATCTGTATCATGTCCGTTAAAGATTTTAGTCAAAAGTCATTTTTTGCGCTTTACCATTACCGTATTCTTTATGTTACTCTCAAGCGTATGTGTGATAATGAAGCGAGGAGCAATTCCGTTTCAAGTCCCCTGTATCGTTTTCGCTTCAGAGTTTAATAGTCAAAGTCATTTGTGTGCTTGACTCATCATTGGCATTTTTTATTGTCACTGTCAAGCGTATGTGTGAGCTAGAAGACGATAGGTCATTTCATGATCATGTCTCAAGTCTCAACTTCAGTTAAAAGCTGCATTAAGTTTTCCAAAGAAAAAATTAAAACGGTGCTAATCTAATTATTGATGTTCCTAATGAACAATGTTATATTTTGTTCAACGATAAAAGCTCGAATAAATACAGAAATAACAGTATTTACCCAGCGAGATACAGCATTTGGGATTAGACCTAGACTTGAAACACATGGCTCCAAACGGCTTTTTTATAATACTGATGTTGCCGTTTCGGAGCCATGATGTCATCCTATAAAACAGGGGAAATTACACTGACCTACATGCAGGTTATAAACGGGATTTACGAGTGTCTGAACGATCTCATTATATATTGCCTTACCAGAAACATTAATGAATCGATTCGCGATGTTTATTCAGTCAAGTTAGTAAAAATATCCAAGTTTTAAATCCATTTGTATAAGCTACTGGCGCAAATATTTTTTGCGGGTCGCCATGCATTTGTGACTTAGTATGGGATATATAACACCATTTCAAATACATCTGGATATTAATGAAGGACAATTAATGCAATCTGTCGTGTTTCACCTTTGATTCTAGGATTTTCCGTACATCCGTGCGCATGCTCCAAGCTCATAATCACTGACCAACCGGTCAGAGGATTCCGTTTATTTACAGCTAATAGGAATGAAATTTTAGAAAATGAATGTCACGGATCGTGGTTAGAAGATATCTATTTTTAAAAAAATATATTTTAAGAAAATCAAAAAAAAAATTCAGAAAATTGAAAAACTTAATGCAGCTTTAACGCAGCTTAATGCAGCTTTTCTTAAAAGAAAAAGTACGCCAGACCCGGAGTTAACGGCGGATAAAATATCAAAAGAATCCGTTGCATGATCAAATAAATACACAACAACACAACACCGTTTCAATTTCTTTAATTTGTTTAACAAACATTATAAAAAGCTTAAATTTCTTTATAATAATAAAACTTTTTTTTGCTTGGCGACCTAAAAAAAGTACTTGGTTACCTGGAATTGCAGTTGGCCACCTGAAATTTAAAATGGTAGCCAGTTGGCCAATTGTCTTTAAAACCCACTTTGATGGCTGGTTATATAATTGTCAATAAGTTATGGATAAAATACTACCATTGAGCTTCAGGGACGACTACAGAATGGGAAAATACAGGGTTAGTTATATAATTGTCAATATGTCATCATGGATAAAATACCACCATTGAGCTTCAGGGACTATTACAGAATAGGAAAATACAGGGTTAGTTATATAATTGTCAATAGGTTATCATGGATAAAATACTACCATTGAGCTTCAGAGACAACTACAGAATAGGAAAATACAGGGTTAGTTATATAATTGTCAATAGGTTATCATAGATAAAATACTACCATTGAGCTTCAGGGACTACTATAGAATAGGGAAATACAGGGTTAGCTATATAATTGTCAATAAGTCATCATGGATAAAATACTACCATAATTGAGCTTCAGGGATGACTACAGAATAGGGAAATACAGGGTTAGTTATATAATTGTCAATAAGTCATCATGGATAAAATATTACCATTGAGCTTCAGGGACATCTATAGAATAGGGAAATACAGGGTTAGCTATATATTTGTCAATAAGTCATCATGGATAAAATACTACCATTGAGCTTCAGGGACAACTTCAGAATGGGAAAATACAGGGTTAGTTATATAATTGTCAATAAGTCATCATGGATAAAATATTACCATTGAGCTTCAGGGGCAACTTCAGTATGGGAAAATACAGGGTTAGTTATATAATTGTCAATAAGTCATCATGAATAAAATACTACCATTGAGCTTCAGGGGCAACTTCAGAATGGGAAAATACAGGGTTAGTTATATAATTGTCAATAAGTCATCATGAATAAAATACTACCATTGAGCTTTAGGGGCAACTTCAGAATGGGAAAATACAGGGTTAGTTATATAATTGTCAATAAGTCATCATGAATAAAATACTACCATTGAGCTTCAGGGGCAACTTCAGAATGGGAAAATACAGGGTTAGTTATATAATTGTCAATAAGTCATCATGAATAAAATACTACCATTGAGCTTCAGGGGCAACTTCAGAATGGGAAAATACAGGGTTAGTTATATAATTGTCAATAAGTCATCATGGATAAAATATTACCATTGAGCTTCAGGGACAACTTCAGAATGGGAAAATACAGGATTAGTTATATAATTGTCAATAAGTCATCATGGATAAAATACTACCATTGAGCTTCAGGGACAACTATAGAATAGGAAAATACAGGGTTAGTTATATAACTGTCAATAGGTCATCATGGATAAAATATTACCATTGAGCTTCAGGGACAACTTCAGAATGGGAAAATACAGGATTAGTTACATAATTGTCAATAAGTCATCATGGATAAAACACTACCATTTAGCTTCAGGGACTACTATAGAATAGGGAAATACAGGGTTAGCTATATAATTGTCAATAAGTCATCATGGATAAAATACTACCATTGAGCTTCAGGGACAGCTATAGAATAGGAAAATACAGGGTTAGTTATATAATTGTCAATAGGTCATCATGGATAAAATATTACTATTGAGATTCAGGGACAACTATAGAATAGGGAAATACAGGGTTAGCTATATAATTGTCAATAAGTCATCATAGATAAAATACTACCATTGAGCTTCAGGGGCAACTTCAGAATGGGAAAATACAGGGTTAGTTATATAATTGTCAATAAGTCATCATGAATAAAATACTACCATTGAGCTTCAGGGACAACTTCAGAATGGGAAAATACAGGATTAGTTACATAATTGTCAATAAGTCATCATGGATAAAACACTACCATTTAGCTTCAGGGACTACTATAGAATAGGGAAATACAGGGTTAGCTATATAATTGTCAATAAGTCATCATGGATAAAATACTACCATTGAGCTTCAGGGACAGCTATAGAATAGGAAAATACAGGGTTAGTTATATAATTGTCAATAGGTCATCATGGATAAATATTACCATTGAGCTTCAGGGACAACTTCAGAATGGGAAAATACAGGATTAGTTATATAATTGTCAATAAGTCATCATGGATAAAATACTACCATTGAGCTTCAGGGACAATATCGGAATGGGAAAATACAGGGTTAGTTATATAATTGTCAATAAGTAATCATGAATAAAATATTACCATTGAGCTTCAGGGGCAACTTCAGAATGGGAAAATACAGGGTTAGTTATATAATTGTCAATAAGTCATCGTGGATAAAATACTACAATTGAGCTTCAGGGACAACTTCAGTATGGGAAAATACAGGGTTAGTTATATAATTGTCAATAAGTCATCATGGATAAAACACTACCATTGAGCTTCAGGGACAACTATAGAATAGGGAAATACAGGGTTAGTTATATAATTATCAATAAGTCATCATGGATAAAATACTACCATTGAGCTTCAGGGACAACTTCAGTATGGGAAAATACAGGGTTAGTTATATAATTGTCAATAAGTCATCATGGATTAAAATACTACCATTGAGCTTCAGGGACAACTATAGAATAGGAAAATACAGGGTTAGTTATATAATTGTCAATAAGTCATCATGGATAAAATATTACTATTGAGATTCAGGGACAACTATAGAATAGGGAAATACAGGGTTAGCTATATAATTGTCAATAAGTCATCATGAATAAAATACTACCATTGAGCTTCAGGGGCAACTTCAGAATGGGAAAATACAGGGTTAGTTATATAATTGTCAATAAGTCATCATGAATAAAATACTACCATTGAGCTTCAGGGGCAACTTCAGAATGGGAAAATACAGGGTTAGTTATATAATTGTCAATAAGTCATCATGGATAAAATATTACCATTGAGCTTCAGGGACAACTTCAGAATGGGAAAATACAGGGTTAGTTATATAATTGTCAATAAGTCATCATGGATAAAATACTACCATTGAGCTTCAGGGACAACTATAGAATCGGAAAATACAGGGTTAGTTATATAACTGTCAATAGGTCATCATGGATAAAATATTACCATTGAGCTTCAGGGACAACTTCAGAATGGGAAAATACAGGATTAGTTACATAATTGTCAATACGTCATCATGGATAAAACACTACCATTTAGCTTCAGGGACTACTATAGAATAGGGAAATACAGGGTTAGCTATATAATTGTCAATAAGTCATCATGGGTAAAATACTACCATTGAGCTTCAGGGACAGCTATAGAATAGGAAAATACAGGGTTAGTTATATAATTGTCAATAGGTCATCATGGATAAAATATTACCATTGAGCTTCAGGGACAACTTCAGAATGGGAAAATACAGGATTAGTTATATAATTGTCAATAAGTCATCATGGATAAAATACTACCATTGAGCTTCAGGGACAATATTGGAATGGGAAAATACAGGGTTAGTTATATAATTGTCAATAAGATATCATGAATAAAATATTACCATTGAGCTTCAGGGGCAACTTCAGAATGGGAAAATACAGGGTTAGCTATATAATTGTCAATAAGTCATCGTGGATAAAATACTACCATTGAGCTTCAGGGACAACTTCAGTATGGGAAAATACAGGGTTAGTTATATAATTGTCAATAAGTCATCATGGATAAAACACTACCATTGAGCTTCAGGGACAACTTCAGAATGGGAAAATACAGGGTTAGTTATATAATTGTCAATAAGTCATCGTGGATAAAACACTACCATTGAGCTTCAGGGACAACTATAGAATAAAGAAAAACAGGGTTAGCTATATATTGTCAATAAGTCATCATGGATAAAATACTACCATTGAGCTTCAGGGACAACTTCAGAATGGGAAAATACAGGGTTAGTTATATAATTGTCAATAAGTCATCATGGATAAAATATTACCATTGAGCTTCAGGGACAACTATAGAATAGGAAAATACAGGGTTAGTTATATAATTGTCAATAAGTCATCATGGATAAAATATTACTATTGAGATTCAGGGACAACTATAGAATAGGGAAATACAGGGTTAGCTATATAATTGTCAATAAGTGATCATAGATAAAATACTACCATTGAGCTCCATGCAGGGACAACTATAGAATGGGAAATACAAGGTTAGATATATAATTGTCAATAAGTCATCATGGTTAAAACACTACCATTGAGCATCAGGGACAACTTGAGAATGGGAAAATACAGGGTTAGTTATATAATTGTCAATTAGTCATCATGAATAAAATACTACCATTGAGCTTCAGGGACAACTTCAAAATGGGAAAATACAGGGTTAGTTATATAATTGTCAATAAGTCATCATGGATAAAATACTACCATTGAGCTTCAGGGATGACTACAGAATAGGAAAGTACAGGGTTAGTTATATAATTGTCAATAAGTCATCATGGATAAAATATTACCATTAAGCTTCAGGGATGACTACAGAATAGGAAAATACAGGATTAGTTATTAAATTGTTAATAAGTTATTTAATTATATGACAGACATGTACAGAATTACTGTCAACAATAAATTAAATTATGGATTATAAAATCATTAATTTTTTTAATAAATAAATGTATACATAATGAAACAGTCTCATTCAATGTATGCATGTTTTTGGTTGGTACACCAAACAGTTATGAATATACAAGACAGGAAAAAACTCCTGATTTCTCATTCGTTGATACATAAATGGTGAATTAAACATGTTAGTTGTGTGTGCTTGTATGTCACTATATAAGGGAAAAACATATTTTGATTCATCCAACATGAGGAAACATTGCTCGTCAGATCAGTATATTACATATATTTTTTTTATTTTAAATATATATATAGGTTTTCTTGAAAGAGAATGTCAGTACTTTCCTTGAAAAGTGTGTTTATTTGAGACAAAGAGAGGCTGCAAAAATTTTGGTTCGTCATACCCGCAAATATTTAGTAAAACGAAGAAAAGAACGTGAAGAAGAGGAAGAAAGAAGACAGAAATATGCATTATCTAACAATGATGAAAAGAATGAAAAGGTAATGTTTTTTATGCATAATAGAGATGGTTGATAAATATGTAGCTTTATTTAACAGTACTTTAATAGAACAGTGCTTGTCCAATGTCAGGGATCAATGTTCAAATATGTGCTTGTTTTCTGTAAACTTTTGAAGTATTGTTTTGGTTTTTGTTTGTGTTTAATTTTGGCCAAAGTATTAAATTACAAAACAAAACAAATTTCTTTATTGAATACAAACATACCAATCCATCTGAAATCACAATCACAAGAGCAAAATAAAACTTTCAAAACTGCTAATTCAGTTAACTTCTACCAGAAAAGTGAAAGCAGGTGCTCAGGGACGGTAACCACCTCATGTTTTACTAACTACACATGCTACATGTACATGCAAAAACAAATTACAGAATGAAAGGAACAAGATGGAACTAAAGAAAGTCAAATATATCCCAGAAAAGTTTGGATACTTAATACTTGAAGACAATATTGTGATAAAAACTTTTTAGGGCCTTGTTAAGCCTAGGCTTGCAGTATTTCTGAGTAAAACATTTTTTTGTAAGCAGCTTGCATTGTTCAGTCTATACAAAGGAAAAGCCGTCTTTCTCTGAATTTAATGTGGTTATATTTTGATTTCTAACTACATGAGGGACATGCCATCTTTTTTGTCTTTGATGTGGTTACATTTTGATTTCAGAGTACATGAGGGACAAGCCATCTTCTATGTCTTTGATGTGGTTACATTTTGATTTTAGACTACACAAGGCAAAAGCCATCCTCTATGTCTTTGATGTGGTTACATTTTGATTTCAGACTACATCCAAAACAACACCAACAGCAGAACCAGCCTTCCCTGAAATTTCGTCCAGTAACCAATCAACAGATTCCTCGACAGCATCTTATTCTTGGGATACAGAGTTAGGTGCTAGCCAATCATCACAGAGCTCATTTGCAAATTACAGAGGCACAACGAAAAAGTCATCTCCCCCACCATCAAGAAAAAAAACTAAATTTAAGCACGAAACAGAACCAAAAAGAACAAATGAAGAAACTGAACAGGTTCATGCAATGCCACAGAAAAAAGGAAAACCGTAATTATACTTTTATTTACTAATTCAATATTCATGATCTACTAAACCTTAGCTTGCTAGATGATATCTTTAGATAATTATCAGGAACTCAAGTTTTCTCAACCATTCCGGGACAAGCCATCTCAATAAAATTGAATAATCCATTTTACTGAGAAATACGTTAAGTATAATAATTAATTTTATTATCTTCCTGTTATATCACTTCATAAACCGTTTATCAGAACCCTTTACGCTCATCTGACCAATGGTCTTGTAGGTTTGTGGCATAGCATTACAGATGTATGCGTCTGTATGCATGACTGTGTGTATGCATCAACACCTATTTTGGTAATTGTCCCCGCTTTCACCTAAAGGGGGACATTTAGATGGGTTTGTCTGTCTGTCCATCTGTCCTTCATTCCGTCTGTCAAGTTTGGTTTCTGTGCAATAACTTTAGTTACAATGATCGATTTTAATGAAACTTGGCACAGAGGTACCTTATGACAAGAGCTCGCTTGGGATTGATTTTCGGGTCACTAGGTCAAAGGTCAAGGTCACTGTGACAATAAATAGAAAATTGGTTTCCGGTCATTTAAAGGTTAACTGTTCAAGATTTTTTACTGACACTTGGCACAGAAGTAGCTTATGACAAGAACTCACTTGGGATTGATTTTCGGGTCACTATGGTCACTAGGCCAAAGGTCAAGGTCACTGTTACTATAAATAGAAAATTGGTTTCCGGTCATTTAAAGGTTAACTGTTTAAGATTTTTTAATGACACTTGGCACAGAAGTAGCTTATGACAAAAACTCACTTGGGATTGATTTTCTGGTCACTAGGGTCACTAGGCCAAAGGTCAAGGTCACTGTTACTATAAATAGAAAATCGGTTTTCGGTCATTTAAAAGTTAACCGACCAAGATTTTTTAATGAAACTTGGCACAGAGGTGTCTTATGACAAGACCTCACTTGGAATTGATTTTTGGGTTACTAGGCCAAAGTCAAAGGTTACTGTGACTATAAATAGAAAATTGGTTTCTGGTTATTTAAAGGTTAACTGGTCAAGATTTTTGTCCCCTGCTTTCACTGAAAAGGAGACAAACAGACTATATACCATAGTTACAATTTCCCTTTTTGCATTTTATGCTAGGACTGTCCATATTACTCTACATATATCATTACAATTAAAGAAGTCTATTTTATTTGAAAGTGGGGGACATAAATTCTATTAATTAGCTTTTTTTTCTAAGAAACTGTTGAACAGATTTCAAAAAATCTTGGTTAAAATTAAATATGGGCCAATGTAATTCAGTTCTGTTCATGTTGTTGCCATGGCAACAAAAAACTAGGTCAGGTGACCTAAACATGCAGAAATTACAATAAAAAAAAAAAAATAAAAATAAAAATTGAAATTCAATGATTGAAGGAAAGGTCAATGTAGTGATATTCATATGCTTGTACAATATTAATATTATATAGGGGTCCTTGGCCTAGATTTGGAAGTCCCATTTATATCTCATTTTCCGACACTAGGCAGCAGCTTGTTTGAATTTTTTAAATTAGAGAATCTTTGGAATCCTGCGATTCCTGGTGTATGACAAACATACAATTTTGAAAATTAGTTCATCCCTGCGTGAATAGATTGTTTTTTTCGGGCTGTTTACAAGTATTACAAAACAAAAGTTTAAATTTGCTTGTATCATCATCTTCAAGCCATTTTGGCAAAAATTTTCGGTTTTTGGTAGGAAAAGGCCCTGTTGTGCTTGTTGCCTCTTCTATATTTGACAACTCATCTGTTGTCACTAGTGGATCACTATCATGATCGTCGGGATCATTTATTATGGGATTGCCGAAGAAGAAAGAAATTTTCTGTTGCTTTGTCATGTACTAACAATGATGCAAGGTCACAAAAACGCTTCAGACTTGCGCTTTACTAAAATTAAAGTGAGATAATACAAAGTAAAGAAGTGTTTGCACCAATAAATAGCATTCAAATATTACTGCCGATATAGGTCTGTTCATACTAAACAAATATTTTTAGCACAGCATGGTCCCATGGGACCCACAGAAATATTTCTGGAGGTCCATTAAGAAAAACTTGCATCAGATACGCAGGAAACTTGCGTCTGGAAAAACCCTTGAAATTAAATATTGTTGTAGAATTATTACAAAATTTACAATTACATGTACTTTTTGTATGTTACTTTCCTCAATGATATCATTGTTATAATTTTACTAACCAGAATTATATTGGTATTTGCACTTTTTCATTTTCTAATATTGTTAAGTTTTTTATGTTTTGATGTTAGGATTGTCTTTGAAGATTCTTTTTTAAGATTGGTTTATCATTCTTTTCATTTCTTTTTTATTGTTTAGGTTTTGGGATATATTTCAAATTATAGCTCGGGAAGGTAAAAGTGGTGATGTACATACCAGTCGCAGTATGAGAATCCTGAAGGTCATCACATACTTTGTATTGTTTCTGCTGTTATTGTTCTGTCTTATTTGTCAGAAAGTTAGTTTGATGACGCTAGTGTCTGGATCAAAGTACACAGAAAATATAACTCTAACTGATGAACAAAATGAGGATCAGGTATGTATTACTAAAAAGTTCTTAAAAAAAAAAACAACTGACTGTTTAGGTTTAAGTCTTCAAATCCATGGTATCTCATCCCTAAAAATTCAACATTCAAAAATTTACTCATAGTTTTGTATCCAGTATTTTTTTATTGTATAAAATATAGAAAAGATGTGTGTTCAACAATATGTGTTCTTTTCAATGCACTTGTACATAATTTTTTTGTCTATATTTAACAAAAGCAAGCAATCTTATTAAATCTGTATCATGGTTACCACTCAGGCGCTTTATCAGTAATCTCCCTTAGATCTGCAAATGAACACTGACTGGAGAACATTGTAAAAATGTAAATGAAATTGTGCATCCGTATGTGAGTTTTAATTAATTTAATCATTAAAATTATTAAATAATCCCTTCTATAAAGAAACTGAACACTTGCATGTTATTTTCAGAATTTATTAAAACTTGCCATCTTGATCAACCTAACTATAGTGACACTCAGGTCACTGGTATGCACTCTTGTGTGAATAGTCACTGTTGAACTCTTCATAGTACAAAGTGTCACCACACAAGGTATTTCAGACTCTGAAGTTAAAATACGATTGAGGCTACATGATTAGGCTGGGCCTGGAGTTAATACATTTTGTTGCAAAATATTATAGGCAGGGGTCTACATTTAGACAAAAAGTCCTCCACATTTGAATACCAAAATTAAAAGAAAAACTTGTATCCTATAGATATATAATGGCATTTTAATACAAGTGAAATAATTTTACAGGTAACTGTAGGGTTAAAAAATAAATCTGGGCTGAACTCTGGATCTTTACTGCACCTTTGACAAGAGCTCTGCACTGTCTAGACCATATAAAGCCTAAATGAATATATATCAAGCAAACTACATAGGGAAAGACTTTGGTACAAACTTGGGGAATTTTTAATTGTTTATTTATTTACTGAAATTGTTCATTGTACTCCTACAGATTTCGCACATATCTTTGTATAAGCATAAAGGGCTGTTTGCGTAGTATTTATATTTTTGGTAATTGTATTTTTATATTTTAAATTCACAGAGAAACAAGGCCAGTGCCAGATACCTGTTACTATTAATAGCACTGACAATACCATACTTGTTGACCATTTTAGTTAGTATCAGTAAAGCATTGTTTGGTAACATGCCGTTTCCAGCTTTAAAATCAATATTTATGGTAAGTATCAGAGTTATTCCCTATCTAATTTTTCAAGTCCTCAGTTGAGTCATTTCCTACCCCCCTTTGTCAGGGTCTCACAGTTATTTCACACCCCTTTTTCAGAGCCTTTGCTGATTGATCTGAGGTGCTGGCTTACAAAACAAAACATCTTTTATTACCTAGGTGAAAATGTAAATTAATTTGTTTCTAGTGTGAGAAAGTTTGTTGATTTGCTCGATAAAGTTAATTGGTTTTCTTGAGACACTCGGTTATCTTCTACCAACCAAGTTCTGACTACCTCTCTTCCATATACTTTTTGACTGGGGTTTACAACATAACTGATCTACGAATGTTTAAGGAACGACAAAAGTTTGGGGAAAAGCTTGTCTCTGGCTGACAAAAGCAGACATCATCATAAATCTAAAGTAATTAAAACTGACTGATGAAATCAGACCTTATCAGATCTAGATATTCTAGAAAGCAGCATTTTCTCTGGCTGACAAAAACAGACATCATAATTTGTCTGAAGAAAGAGCTTGTTTTCTTATTGACAAAAACAAATGTCTGTGATTAAGCAACATATTATCATGACAAAGACTGATGATTCTGACTGATAATAACAGAGGAGGACATGGAGTGAAGTAAAGTGATGATGTGTTATGTCTCAGTCAAGAGTGTATATATATAACACAAATACCTGTTAAATTTTGATGTGCCATATGTGCACATTTCGGAAAATCATTCCTCTTCAGTGACACTAGGGGCTTGAAAGTTTGATAGATAGAAAACATAAGCCAAACAGTTGAAAATTGATAAATCTAAAGTTCCAAAATTATATAAATCCAAATCCAGCTAAGGAATGTTTTGCATGAGGGAAGAAACCTTAGTTTTACATAAATTTAAAAAATTCAGACAAATTTAGATAAATAAATAGATTTAGGACAAAATATGACAAATTTCTAATGATTTCATCGGTTGAAAAGTGAAAATATACTCAGGTCATTTCAGGTGACTTGAACATAAGGAAGCCATGCACACTCATGTGCCGCAGTGTTTGTGATGTAATCTAGAACTACTTTTAATGCGTTTCATTTTGCCTTGTTTTAAAATTGCATAATGTTATTTTCTCATTTGTTTAAGTTGTTTTTGCAAATTTCACTTTGTGAAATGTGTCCATTTAGGGTATTCCTTAATGACTTGAATGAAAATCGTATTCAATGTGTAATTCAATGATACTGAGTCGTTTAGTTCAGGTCATACGTGTCAAGTCACACATGTCACATGCATTTTTGAAGTAAATCATGCTCACATGTTAAACTTCAATAAACACACACAAAATCTGGAAATGAAAAACTGACAGGACCCTATATAAGTTGTTTGAGTCTAGTTACCGACAGGTAACAGTATCATATAAAAGACATTTTCAGTTGCCAGTTGCCAAAATTTCTAGCAGAGCATGCCCCCGGACCCCATAGTGACATAGGACTTTGTCGCAAGCATTATCATTCCCATGACTTTAAAAAGGCCTTAACAGCTATGAGTTCAGGTATGGTTCAAGAAACTGGAGTGCCAAGAAAAAAACAGTTTTTGACAAGGGTACTGAGTCAGACAAACTTTCTTATACTAGGGTCTATCTAAATAGGATTCAAATCTAAGGACAAAACAAAAGCTGTAATCTGTAAGTTTTAGACCATTTTACAATGGAGTTACCTAATATAAAAACTGCTGTTATTAGATTCCAAAGGATGTTACTTGTTATCTGACTGACAAAAAAATAGATGTCATATACCTGAAGCAATTTAATTCTTTTTTTAAAAAATATTTAACATGTCATTTTGAATTATATATACAAAAATCTTTTTGAACTTTTTTTTTCATTTTATATGGTTTTTTTTAGCCTTTGTGAGCTTGATATTTGTCTTAATTCAAACAAATCATCTGTCAATAGAGTTGATCATGTTTCTCATTTATGGTATAACATAGGTTGATGTTATACTCTGATTTTGTTTTTAAGAAATTTTTTACTTCTATATTTCTTTAAATTTTTGGTCACAAACTGTTTGTGTTATTGTTATGCTTGGTATGTTGAAGATAGCTCTATAATTTAGAAGGATTATACATTGTATTTGTAGGTTGTTTTTGTTGAACTATTACATACCTGCGGGCTATGTATTCTGCTGTTTCGGGTTTTACCAGAACTGGACATGGCCAGGGGAATTATGCTGATGAATGCAACATGTCTACTACCATGCTTGCTTAAACCAATTTGTGCTTCAAATTTATCAACTGGTAAAGCAGCTTGTAATAGCAAAGGAGGCAGAATGTTTACATTTGTCCTTGACCTTTTATCTGTTATCGTTCAGCTCTCGGTTTACCCCATCATTATTTTATATGATTATTACCTGGACCGGACATATTTTAAAATGCATCATGACATCAAAGAAATCAATGTGATAGAAGCTGTTTTTGCAATACTTCTGGTGTCATTTTCTTGGTGGGAAAATTTTGTTGATGACCGATTTTGTGGAAAGCTGAAAGCCTCAAATCCATTACAAAAATTCATTCTTGGAATTAAATTTGACCTTCAGGAAAGCCGACCAATAATTCTGACCTTTTGCGGATTTTTAAAGGCTGGTTTAGCAGTTGCTTTAGCTTATTTGTTTCGAGGAAACTTGTCTTTTAACTTTGGAGAAGTTATGGGTAATCTGAAAGATGATAAAATACAAGAAAATGTTTCCATCATCTTTCTGACTTTGACAGCTTTTGTTGGTTATTACATTGCCTACACAGCCTGTAAATTACAGCTTCAGAAATTCTGCTTCTCCTTTCCGTTGATATTATCAACACCATTAGCTGTTTTACTTGCTGTGTTTGATTGTAACTACCATTTTTTGAACGTGGTTTCCACAGAAACTAGAGCATGCTGGGATATCTGGCCAAACCATCTTAAAATAATTCATGTTACAGCTGGAGTCCTATGGTTTATCTCCCTTTACTGGATTGGCCGCCACATTTGGTTTCCTAATCAGAAAAGACTTGCAAAAGTTGAAAGGTAATAATTACTTTACTCTTTATTTTTTGAATGATTAGAACTTAACAGTTTTTTTGACACAATGAAGTATCCCCATGATCTTCTTTATACAATAACATATGGTGAGTGGCCTTTATGGTTGATTTGTCTAACATGCTATGCCTGTCATTACTAAGTTTAAAATCCTGTTCATCACAGATCCCAATTATGACAAAATATTTTGTTTGCTGAAGATACAAACTCTTTAAATCTGGTTTTCACCACCATTTCAGAACTGATGGTCTTTATATTTTTGAAAAATCCAACATTTTATCATAACAAAGTTTTTGTACCCTTGATTTAAAACAGAATTCAGGACCCTCCCAAAAATAATAAAGCAAATCATGAACCATTCCCAAAAACTACAACTTAAAGCAAACCATGACCCTTTCCCAATACTTCAAAGGCAAATTATGATCCATTCCCAAAAACCACAAAAGCAAATCATGACCCATCCCCAAAAGCAAATTGAAAGCAAATCAGGACCCAATCCCTAAAACTACAAAAGCATGAATATTTTTTTTTTCAATTTTGTGTTATTTTTCCCCAGATCCATACATTTTGGGTAGAATAACCAGATTTATATACAATAACATGCTACAAAAATAATATTTGCCATTGTTGAAATTCATAAAATTTATCCCCTATCTCAACCCTGGTTTGCAATAGAAAGCTCTACTGTTAGCACAACTCTATAAGAATGTTTTATATAAAAACCATTCCAAACAAAATGTTTTTTGAATGGGAGTTATATCCTGCCAATAGACGAATTAATATTACATATTAAAAGATTAAGTCAACTTTAATTGTATCAGCATTTGTGTCATTGAATGTTTTTTTTAAAAGATTTATAAGAATTACTTCCCTCTGATGGTAAATTTTATTGGCATAGAAAATATGTTCTGGAATGTAAAAATCAGTGAACAGCTTATTTACAGATCTTATTAGTGACAACGACAATAACTGCAATCAGTGTCACAATCATTTTTAGCTCAACTGACCAAAAGGTCATGGGAGCTTATGGCATGGCGTGGCCTGTCTATGTGCGTGTGTGCATATTTGTGTGCATGTGTGCATGTGTCGTTAACACATTTTCAACTTCTCCTTGGGTGTCAAGGTCACAAATCAAGGTCATGACCTCATTTGTTATTTGTGCAGTTTAATGCAATTTTCTTGCAAATATTAAGAGATATATGAATTCAGAACATTGTTAAAATATTCAACATGACAAAATTTAACAAAGTACCAAGATTCCTAACTAAATGATAATCCATGTAAGAGTTGTTGCCCCTGAAATGTTATTTTTTGCTTATAAATACCAAAATTGTACATTAGCTTGAAAACTATAAACTTTTTGTATTTGCATGTATATAAGAATATTGTAGGTATTAATATGACAAGTGTTAATTTGATATATGGTTTAAGGTCATATGTTGAAAGGTCAACATCAGAGCTTCACAAGACTGAAATTTTACATTATCTTGAAAACCATTAACTTTCCATACAAGCCTGTATATTGGAATATTATAGGTATTGGTATTACGACCATTTTAATATAAGGTTCAAGGTCATTTGTTCAAAGGTCAACAACATGGCTGCGTAAGTTTACTGAAATGGTTAATGATTTGGAAATTATTCATTGAACTAAAGTTAAATCATGCATATTAGCTATTTATAAATGAAATGTGACCAGATATTTCTGATTAATTATTGTGGCATTTCCAGACTTGAGGAATTTTGTAAGTTTTTGTAATTAAGTTCTTTGCAATTTTTTTTGACATTTCTTCAGGTGAGCATTAAGGCCCATGGGCATCTTGTTTAAAATTACCATATTTGGATTCACCATTATTTTTATCAGGTGAGCAATTCAGGCCCATTTTTGCTTTTTTGTTTTGTTACCCTTTTAACCTACTAGGTTAATGTTTGTTTTAGGTTGTTTGTCAGTCCCCTATACTGTGGTATATTACTGGAACAAGATTTAGTTTTGAATAGAAGAAGAAACAACCAAATGATTAAACGGACAGCAACTGACAGTGGCAAAGGCGATATATTCAGGTAAGATTAAATGGAAAGCAACTGACAGTGGACAAGGTGATATATTCAGGTAACATTAAACGGACAGCAACTGACAGTGGACAAGGTGATATTTTCAGGTAAGATTAAACGGACAGCAACTGACAGTGGACAAGGCGATATATTCAGGTAAGATTAAACGGACAGCAACTGACAGCGAACAAGGTGATATATTCAGGTAAGATTAAACAGACAGCAACTGACAGCGAACAAGGTGATATATTCACGTAAGATTAAACGGACAGCAACTGACAGTGGACAAGGTGATATATTCAGGTAAGATTAAACTGACAGCGAACAAGGTGATATATTCAGGTAAGATTAAAAGAACAGCAACTGACAGTGGACAAGGTGATATATTCAGGTAAGATTAAACAGACAGCAACTGACAGTGGACAAGGTGATATATTAAGGTAAGATTAACCAGACTTCAACTGACAATGGAAAAGGTGATATATTCAGGTAAGATTAAACGGACAGCAACTGACAGCGAACAAGGTGATATATTCAGGTAAGATTAAACGGACAGCAACTGACAGCGAACAAGGTGATATATTCATGTAAGATTAAAAGGACAGCAACTGACAGTGGACAAGGTGATATATTCAGGTAAGATTAAACTGACAGCGAACAAGGTGATATATTCAGGTAAGATTAAACGGACAGCAACTGACAGTGGACAAGGTGATATATTCAGGTAAAATTAAACGGACAGCAACTGACAGTGGACAAGGTGATATATTAAGGTAAGATTAACCAGACTTCAACTGACAATGGAAAAGGTGATATATTCAGGTAAGATTAAACAGACAGCAACTGACAGTGGACAAGGTGATATATTCAGGTAAGATTAAACGGACAGCAACTGACAGTGGACAAGGTGATATATTCAGGTAAGATTAAACGGACAGCAACTGACAGTGGACAAGGTGATATATTCAGGTAAGATTAAACAGACTTCAACTGACAGCAAACAAGGTGATATATTCAGGTAAGATTAAACGGACAGCAACTGACAGTGGACAAGGTGATATATTCAGGTAAGATTAAACAGACTTCAACTGAGAGTGGAAAAGGTGATATATTCAGGTATGATTAAACTGACAGCAACGGACAGCAACTGACAGTGGACAAGGTGATATATTCAGGTAAAATTAAACGGACAGCAACTGACAGTGGACAAGGTGATATATTCAGGTAAGATTAACCAGACAGCAACTGACAATGGAAAAGGTGATATATTCAGGTAAGATTAAACAGACAGCAACTGACAGTGGACAAGGTGATATATTCAGGTTAGATTAAACGGACAGCAACTGACAGTGGAAAAGGTGATATATTCAGGTAAGATTAAAACGAACATCAACTGACAGTGGAAAAGGTGATATATTCAGGTAAGATTAAACGGACAGCAACTGACAGTGGACAAGGTGATATATTCAGGTAAGATTAAACAGACTTCAACTGACAGCAAACAAGGTGATATATTCAGGTAAGATTAAACGGACAGCAACTGACAGTGGACAAGGTGATATATTCAGGTAAGATTAAACAGACTTCAACTGAGAGTGGAAAAGGTGATATATTCAGGTATGATTAAACTGACAGCAACGGACAGCAACTGACAGTGGACAAGGTGATATATTCAGGTAAGATTAAACAGACTTCAACTGACAGCAAACAAGGTGATATATTCAGGTAAGATTAAACGGACAGCAACTGACAGTGGAAAAGGTGATATATTCAGGTAAGATTAAACAGACTTCAACTGAGAGTGGAAAAGGTGATATATTCAGGTAAGATTAAACGGACAGCAATGGACAGCAACTGACAGTGGACAAGGTGATATATTCAGGTAAGATTAAACAGACTTCAACTGACAGTGAACAAGGTGATATATTCAGGTAAGATTAAACGGACAGCAACTGACAGTGGACAAGGTGATATATTCAGGTTAGATTAAACGGACAGCAACTGACAGTGGAAAAGGTGATATATTCAGGTAAGATTAAACAGACAGCAACTGACAGCAAACAAGGTAATATATTCAGGTAAGATTAAACAGACAGCAACTGATAGTGGACAAGGTGATATATTCAGGTAAGATTAAACGGACAGTAACTGACAGTGGACAAGGTGATATATTCATGTAAGATAAAATGGACAGCAACTGATAGTGGAAAAGGTGATATATTCAGGTAAGATTAAACAGACTTCAACTGACAATTGAAAAGGTGATATATTCAGGTAAGATTAAACGGACAGCAACTGACAGCGAATAAGGCGATATATTCAGGTAAGATTAAACGGACAGCAACTGACAGTTGACAAGGTGATATATTCAGGTAAGATTAAACTGACTGCAACTGACAGTGGACAAGGTGATATATTCAGGTAAGATTAAATGGACAGCAACTGACAGTGGACAAGGTGATATATTCAGGTAAGATTAAACAGACTTCAACTGACAATTGAAAAGGTGATATATTCAGGTAAGATTAAACTGACTGCAACTGACAGTGGACAAGGTGATATATTCAGGTAAGATTCAACGGACAGCAACTGACAGTGGACAAGGTGATATATTCAGGTTAGATTAAACGGACAGCAACTGACAGTGGACAAGGTGATATATTCAGGTAAGATTAAACGGACAGCAACTGACAGTGGACAAGGTGATATATTCAGGTAAGATTAAACAGACTTCAACTGAGAGTGGAAAAGGTGATATATTCAGGTAAGATTAAACTGACAGCAACGGACAGCAACTGACAGTGGACAAGGTGATATATTCAGGTAAGATTAAACAGACTTCAACTGACAGCAAACAAGGTGATATATTCAGGTAAGATTAAACGGACAGCAACTGACAGTGGAAAAGGTGATATATTCAGGTAAGATTAAACAGACTTCAACTGAGAGTGGAAAAGGTGATATATTCAGGTAAGATTAAACGGACAGCAACAGACAGCAACTGACAGTGGACAAGGTGATATATTCAGGTAAGATTAAACAGACTTCAACTGACAGTGAACAATGTGATATATTCAGGTAAGATTAAACAGACAGCAATTGACGGTGGACAAGGTGATATATTCAGGTAAGATTAAACAGACAGCAACTGACAGCGAACAAGGTGATATATTCATGTAAGATTAAACGGACAGCAACTGACAGTGGACAAGGTGATATATTCAGGTAAGATTAAACTGACAGCGAACAAGGTGATATATTCAGGTAAGATTAAAAGAACAGCAACTGACAGTGGACAAGGTGATATATTCAGGTAAGATTAAACGGACAGCAACTGACAGTGGACAAGGTGATATATTAAGGTAAGATTAACCAGACTTCAACTGACAATGGAAAAGGTGATATATTCAGGTAAGATTAAACGGACAGCAACTGACAGCGAACAAGGTGATATATTCATGTAAGATTAAACAGATAGCAACTGACAGTGGACAAGGTGATATATTCAGGTAAGATTAAACTGACAGCGAACAAGGTGATATATTCAGGTAAGATTAAAAGAACAGCAACTGACAGTGGACAAGGTGATATATTAAGGTAAGATAAACCAGACTTCAACTGACAATGGAAAAGGTGATATATTCAGGTAAGATTAAACGGACAGCAACTGACAGCGAACAAGGTGATATATTCAGTTAAGATTAAACGGACAGCAACTGACAGCGAACAAGGTGATATATTCATGTAAGATTAAACGGACAGCAACTGACAGTGGACAAGGTGATATATTCAGGTAAGATTAAACGGACAGCAACTGACAGTGGACAAGGTGATATATTCAGGTAAGATTAAACTGACAGCGAACAAGGTGATATATTCAGGTAAGATTGAAAGATTAGCAACTGACAGTGGACAAGGTGATATATTCAGGTAAAATTAAACGGACAGCAACTGACAGTGGACAAGGTGATATATTAAGGTAAGATTAACCAGACTTCAACTGACAATGGAAAAGGTGATATATTCAGGTAAGATTAAACAGACAGCAACTGACAGTGGACAAGGTGATATATTCAGGTAAGATTAAACGGACAGCAACTGACAGTGGACAAGGTGATATATTCAGGTAAGATTAAACTGACTGCAACTGACAGTGGACAAGGTGATATATTCAGGTAAGATTAAACAGACAGCAACTGACAGTGGACAAGGTGATATATTCAGGTAAGATTAAACGGACAGCAACTGACAGTGGACAAGGTGATATATTCAGGTAAGATTAAACTGACTGCAACTGACAGTGGACAAGGTGATATATTCAGGTAAGATTAAATGGACAGTAACTGACAGTGGACAAGGTGATATATTCAGGTTAGATTAAATGGACAGCAACTGACAGTGGACAAGGTGATATATTCAGGTAAGATTAAATGGACAGCAACTGACAGTTGACAAGGTGATATATTCAGGTAAGATTAAACGGACAGCAACTGACAGTGGACAAGGTGATATATTAAGGTAAGATTAAACGGACAGCAACTGACAGTGGACAAGGTGATATATTCAGTTAAGATTAAACGGACAACAATAGACAGTGGACAAGGTGATATATTCTGGTAAGATTAAACGGACAGCAGCTGACAGTGGACAAGGTGATATATTCAGGTTAGATTAAAGGGACAGCAACTGACAGTGGAAAAGGTGATATATTCAGGTAAGATTAAACAGACTTCAACTGACAGTGGAAAAGGTGATATATTCAGGTAAGATTAAACAGACAGCAACTGACAGCGAACAAGGTGATATATTCAGGTAAGATTAAACGGACAGCAACTGATAGTGGACAAGGTGATATATTCAGGTAAGATTAAACAGACAGCAACTGACAGTGGACAAGGTGATATATTCAGGTAAGATTAAACAGACAACAAATGACAGTGGACAAGGTGATTCATTAAGGTAAGATTAAACGGACAGCAACTGACAGCGAACAAGGTGATATATTCAGATAAGATTAAAAAAACAGCAACTGACAGTGGACAAGGTGATTTATTTAGGTAAGATTAAACGGGCAGCAACGGACAGCAACTGACCGCGAATAAAGAAATATATTCAGGTAAGATTAAACGGACAGCAACTGACAGTGAACAAGGTAATATATTCAGGTAAGATTAAACGGACAGCAACTGACAGTGGACAAGGTGATATATTCAGGTTAGATTAAACGGACAGCAACTGACAGTGGACAAGGTGATATATTCAGGTAAGATTAAAAGGACAGCAACTGACAGCGAACAAGGTGATATATTCAGGTAAGATTAAACGGACAGCAACTGACAGCAAAACAAGGTGATATATTCAGGTAAGATTAAACAGATATCAACTGACAGTGGAAAAGGTGATATATTCAGGTAAGATTAAACGGACAGCAACGGACAGCAACTGACAGTGGACAAGGTGATATATTCAGGTAAGATTAAACGGACAGTAACTGACAGTGGACAAGGCAATATATTCAGGTAAGATAAAATGGACAGCAACTGATAGTGGACAAGGTGATATATTCAGGTAAGATTAAATGGACAGCAACTGACAGTTGACAAGGTGATATATTCAGGTAAGATTAAACGGACAGCAACTGACAGTGGACAAGGTGATATATTAAGGTAAGATTAAACGGACAGCAACTGACAGTGGACAAGGTGATATATTCAGTTAAGATTAAACGGACAACAATAGACAGTGGACAAGGTGATATATTCTGGTAAGATTAAACGGACAGCAGCTGACAGTGGACAAGGTGATATATTCAGGTTAGATTAAAGGGACAGCAACTGACAGTGGAAAAGGTGATATATTCAGGTAAGATTAAACAGACTTCAACTGACAGTGGAAAAGGTGATATATTCAGGTAAGATTAAACAGACAGCAACTGACAGCGAACAAGGTGATATATTCAGGTAAGATTAAACGGACAGCAACTGATAGTGGACAAGGTGATATATTCAGGTAAGATTAAACAGACAGCAACTGACAGTGGACAAGGTGATATATTCAGGTAAGATTAAACAGACAACAAATGACAGTGGACAAGGTGATTCATTAAGGTAAGATTAAACGGACAGCAACTGACAGCGAACAAGGTGATATATTCAGATAAGATTAAAAAAACAGCAACTGACAGTGGACAAGGTGATTTATTTAGGTAAGATTAAACGGGCAGCATCGGACAGCAACTGACCGCGAATAAAGAAATATATTCAGGTAAGATTAAACGGACAGCAACTGACAGTGAACAAGGTAATATATTCAGGTAAGATTAAACGGACAGCAACTGACAGTGGAGAAGGTGATATATTCAGGTTAGATTAAACGGACAGCAACTGACAGTGGACAAGGTGATATATTCAGGTAAGATTAAAAGGACAGCAACTGACAGCGAACAAGGTGATATATTCAGGTAAGATTAAACGGACAGCAACTGACAGCAAACAAGGTGATATATTCAGGTAAGATTAAACAGATATCAACTGACAGTGGAAAAGGTGATATTCAGGTAAGATTAAACGGACAGCAACGGACAGCAACTGACAGTGGACAAGGTGATATATTCAGGTAAGATTAAACGGACAGTAACTGACAGTGGACAAGGCAATATATTCAGGTAAGATAAAATGGACAGCAACTGATAGTGGAAAAGGTGATATATTCAGGTAAGATTAAACAGACTTCAACTGACAATTGAAAAGGTGATATATTCAGGTAAGATTAAACGGACAGCAACTGACAGCGAATAAGGCGATATATTCAGGTAAGATTAAACGGACAGCAACTGACAGTTGACAAGGTGATATATTCAGGTAAGATTAAACTGACTGCAACTGACAGTGGACAAGGTGATATATTCAGGTAAGATTAAATGGACAGCAACTGACATTGGACAAGGTGATATATTCAGGTTAGATTAAACAGACAGCAACTGACAGCAAACAAGGTAATATATTCAGGTAAGATTAAACGGACAGCAACTGACAGTGGACAAGGTGATATATTCAGGTAAGATTAAACGGACAGCAACTGACAGTGGACAAGGTGATATATTCAGGTAAGATTAAACGGACAGCAACTGACAGTGGACAAGGTGATATATTCAGTTAAGATTAAACAGACAACAAATGACAGTGGACAAGGTGATATATTCAGGTAAGATTAAATGGACAGCAACTGACAGTGGACAAGGTGATATATTCAGGTAAGATTAAACGGACAACAATAGACAGTGGACAAGGTGATATATTCTGGTAAGATTAAACGGACAGCAGCTGACAGTGGACAAGGTTATATATTCAGGTTAGATTAAAGGGACAGCAACTGACAGTGGAAAAGGTGATATATTCAGGTAAGATTAAACAGACAGCAACTGACAGCGAACAAGGTGATATATTCAGGTAAGATTAAACGGACAGCAACTGATAGTGGACAAGGTGATATATTCAGGTAAGATTAAACAGACAGCAACTGACAGTGGACAAGGTGATATGTTCAGTTAAGATTAAACAGACAACAAATGACAGTGGACAAGGTGATTCATTAAGGTAAGATTAAACGGACAGCAACTGACAGCGAACAAGGTGATATATTCAGGTAAGATTAAACAAACAGCAACTGACAGTGGACAAGGTGATATATTCAGATAAGATTAAAAAAACAGCAACTGACAGTGGACAAGGTGATTTATTTAGGTAAGATTAAACGGGCGCAACGGACAGCAACTGACCGTGGACAAGGTGATATATTCAGGTAAGATTAAACGGACAGCAACTGACAGCGAACAAGGTGATATATTCAGGTAAGATTAAACGGACAGCAACTGACAGTGGACAAGGTGATATATTCAGGTAAGATTAAACGGACAGCAACTGACAGTGGACAAGGTGATATATTCAGGTAAGATTAAAAGGACAGCAACTGACAGCGAACAAGGTGATATATTCAGGTAAGATTAAACGGACAGCAACTGACAGCAAACAAGGTGATATATTCAGGTAAGATTAAACAGACATCAACTGACAGTGGAAAAGGTGATATATTCAGGTTAGATTAAACGGACAGCAACTGACAGTGGACAAGGTGATATATTCAGGTAAGATTAAACAGACTTCAACTGACAGCAAACAAGGTGATATATTCAGGTAAGATTAAACGGACAGCAACTGACAGTGGAAAAGGTGATATATTCAGGTAAGATTAAACAGACTTCAACTGAGAGTGGAAAAGGTGATATATTCAGGTAAGATTAAATGGACAGCAACGGACAGCAACTGACAGTGGACAAGGTGATATATTCAGGTAAGATTAAACAGACTTCAACTGACAGTGGACAAGGTGATATATTCAGGTAAGATTAAACGGACAGCAACTGACAGTGGAAAAGGTGATATATTCAGGTAAGATTAAACAGACTTCAACTGAGAGTGGAAAAGGTGATATATTCAGGTAAGATTAATCAGACAGCAACGGACAGCAACTGACAGTGGACAAGGTGATATATTCAGGTAAGATTAAACAGACTTCAACTGACAGTGAACAAGGTGATATATTCAGGTAAGATTAAACGGACAGCAACTGACAGAGAACAAGGTGATATATTCAGGTTAGATTACAGGGACAGCAACTGACAGTGGAAATGGTGATATATTCAGGTAAGATTAAACAGACAGCAACTGACAGCAAACAAGGTGATATATTCAGGTAAGATTAAACAGAGAGCAACTGATAGTGGACAAGGTGATATATTCAGGTAAGATTAAACGGACAGTAACTGACAGTGGACAAGGCGATATATTCAGGTAAGATAAAATGGACAGTAACTGATAGTGGAAAAGGTGATATATTCAGGTAAGATTAAACAGACTTCAACTGACAATTGAAAAGTTGATATATTCAGGTAAGATTAAACGGACAGCAACTGACAGCGAATAAGGCGATATATTCAGGTAAAATTAAACGGACAGCAACTGACAGTGGACAAGGTGATATATTCAGGTAAGATTAAACAGACTTCAACTGACAATGGAAAAGGTGATGTATTCAGGTAAGATTAAACGGACAGGAACTGACAGTTGACAAGGTGATATATTCAGGTAAGATTAAACAGACAGCAACTGACCGTGGACAAGGTGATATATTCAGGTAAGATAAAACAGACAGCAACTGACAGTGGACAAGGTGAAATATTCAGGTAAGATTAAACAGACAGCAACTGACAGTGGACAAGGTGATATATTCAGGTAAGATTAAACGGACAGCAACTGACAGTGGACAAGGTGATATATTCAGGTAAGATTAAACAGACAGCAACTGACAGTGGACAAGGTGATATATTCAGTTAAGATTAAACAGACAGCAACTGACCGTGGACAAGGTGATATATTCAGGTAAGATTAAACAGACAGCAACTGACAGTGGACAAGGTGATATATTCAGGTAAGATTAAACGGACAGCAACTGACAGTGGACAAGGTGATATATTCAGGTAAGATTAAACAGACAGCAACTGACCGTGGACAAGGTGATATATTCAGTTAAGATTAAACAGACAACAACTGACAGTGGACAAGGTGATATATTCAGTTAAGATTAAACAGACAGCAACTGACCGTTGACAAGGTGATATATTCAGGTTAGATAAAACAGACAGCAACTGACAGTGGACAAGGTGATATATTCAGGTTAGATAAAACAGACAGCAACTGACAGTGGACAAGGTGATATATTCAGGTTAGATTAAACGGACAGCAACTGACAGTGGACAAGGTGATATATTCAGGTAAGATTAAACAGACAGCAACTGACCGTGGACAAGGTGATATATTCAGGTTAGATTAAACAGACAACAATAGACAGTGGACAAGGTGATATATTCAGGTTAGATTAAACGGACAGCAACTGACAGTGGACAAGGCGATATATTCAGGTAAGATTAAACGGACAGCTACTGACCGTGGACAAGGCGATATATTCAGGTAAGATAAAACAGACAGCAACTGACAGTGGACAAGGTGATATATTCAGGTAAGATTAAACAGACAGCAACTGACTGTGGACAAGGTGATATATTCAGTTAAGATTAAACAGACAGCAACTGACCGTGGACAAGGTGATATATTCAGGTAAGATAAAACAGACAGCAACTGACAGTGGACAAGGTGATATATTCAGGTTAGATTAAACGGACAGCAACTGACAGTGGACAAGGTGATATATTCAGGTAAGATTAAACAGACAGCAACTGACCGTGGACAAGGTGATATATTCAGGTAAGATAAAACAGACAGCTGCTGACCGTGGACAAGGCGATATATTCAGGTAAGATTAAACAGACTTCAACTGACAATGGAAAAGGTGATATATCCAGGTAAGATTAAACGGACAGCAACTGACAGTGGACAAGGCCATATATTCAGGTAAGATAAAATGGACAGTAACTGATAGTGAAAAAGGTGATATTTTCAGATAAGATTTAACGGACAGCAACTGACAGTGGACAAGGCAATATATTCAGGTAAGATTAAACAGACAGCAACTGACAGTGGACAAGGTGATTTTTTTTAGGTAAGATTAAACGGACAGCAACTGACAGCGAACAAGGTAATATATTCAGGTAAGATTTAAGAGACAGCAACTGACAGTCGACAAGGCAATATATTCAGGTAAGATTAAACGGACAGCAACTGACAGCGAACAAGGTGATATATTCAGGTAAGATTAAACAGACAGCAACTTTTAGCGAACAAGGTGTTATATTCAGGTAAGATTAAAAGAACAGCAACTGACAGTGGAAAAGGTGATATATTCAGGTAAGATTAAACGGACAGCAACTGACAGTGGACAAGGTGATATATTCAGGTAAGATTAAAGGGACAGCAACTGACAGCCAACAAGGTGATGTATTCAGGTAAGATTAAACAGAGAGCAACTGATAGTCGACAAGGTGATATATTCATGTAAGATTAAACGGACAGCAACTGACAGCGAACAAGGTGATATATTCAGGTAAGATTAAACAGAGAGCAACTGATAGTGGACAAGGTGATATATTCAGGTAAGATTAAACAGACAGTAACTGACAGTGGACAAGGCGATATATTCAGGTAAGATAAAATGGACAGCAACTGATAGTGGAAAAGGTGATATATTCAGGTAAGATTAAACAAACAGCAACTGACAGTGGACAAGGTGATATATTCAGGTAAGATTAAACAAACAGCAACTGACAGTGGACAAGGTGATATATTCAGGTAAGATTAAATGGACAGCAACTGACAGTGGACAAGGTGATATATTCAGGTTAGATTAAATTGACAGCAACTGACAGTGGACAAGGTGATATATTCAGGTAAGATTAAACGGACAGCAACTGACAGTGGACAAGGTGATATATTAAGGTAAGATTAAACGGACAGCAACTGACAGTGGACAAGGTGATATATTCAGTTAAGATTAAACAGACAACAAATGACAGTGGACAAGGTGATATTTTCAGGTAAGATTAAACGGACAGCAACTGACAGTGGACAAGGTGATATATTCAGGTAAGATTAAACGGACAACAATAGACAGTGGACAAGGTGATATATTCTGGTAAGATTAAACAGACAGCAACTGACAGCGAACAAGGTGATATATTCAGGTTAGATTAAAGGGACAGCAACTGACAGTGGAAAAAGTGATATATTCAGGTAAGATTAAACAGACTTCAACTGACAGTGGAAAAGGTGATATATTCAGGTAAGATTAAACAGACAGCAACTGACAGTGGACAAGGCAATATATTCAGGTAAGATTAAACAGACAGCAACTGACAGTGGACAAGGTGATTTTTTTTAGGTAAGATTAAACAGACAGCAACTGACAGTGGACAAGGTGATATATTCAGTTAAGATTAAACAGACAACAAATGACAGTGGACAAGGTGATTCATTAAGGTAAGATTAAACGGACAGCAACGGACAGCAACTGACAGCGAACAAGGTGATATATTCAGGTAAGATTAAACAAACAGCAACTGACAGTGGACAAGGTGATATATTCAGGTAAGATTAAAGAGACAGCAACTGACAGTCGACAAGGCAATATATTCAGGTAAGATTAAACGAACAGCAACTGACAGCGAACAAGGTGATATATTCAGGTAAGATTAAACAGACAGCAACTTTTAGCGAACAAGGTGTTATATTCAGGTAAGATTAAAAGAACAGCAACTGACAGTGGAAAAGGTGATATATTCAGGTAAGATTAAACGGACAGCAACTGACAGTGGACAAGGTGATATATTCAGGTAAGATTAAACGGACAGCAACTGACAGCGAACAAGGTGATGTATTCAGGTAAGATTAAACAGAGAGCAACTGATAGTCAACAAGGTGATATATTCAGGTAAGATTAAACGGACAGCAACTGACAGCGAACAAGGTGATATATTCAGGTAAGATTAAACAGAGAGCAACTGATAGTGGACAAGGTGATCTATTCAGGTAAGATTAAACAGACAGTAACTGACAGTGGACAAGGCGATATATTCAGGTAAGATAAAATGGACAGCAACTGATAGTGGAAAAGGTGATATATTCAGGTAAGATTAAACAAACAGCAACTGACAGTGGACAAGGTGATATATTCAGATTAGATTAAACGGACAGCAACTGACAGCGAATAAGGTGATATATTCAGGTAAGATTAAACAGACTTCAACTGACAATGGAAAAGGTGATGTATTCAGGTAAGATTAAACGGACAGCAACAGATAGTTGACAAGGTGATATATTCAGGTAAGATTAAACAGACAGCAACTGACAGTGGACAAGGTGATATATTCAGGTAAGATTAAACAAACAGCAACTGACAGTGGACAAGGTGATATATTCAGGTAAGATTAAATGGACAGCAACTGACAGTGGACAAGGTGATATATTCAGGTTAGATTAAATGGACAGCAACTGACAGTGGACAAGGTGATATATTCAGGTAAGATTAAACGGACAGCAACTGACAGTGGACAAGGTGATATATTCAGATTAGAT
The DNA here is from genome assembly GCA_029721355.1 of Tegillarca granosa. Taxonomy (NCBI): domain Eukaryota; kingdom Metazoa; phylum Mollusca; class Bivalvia; order Arcoida; family Arcidae; genus Tegillarca; species Tegillarca granosa. The sequence goes on from CM056609.1 coordinate 32,893,010, forward strand.
TAAACGGACAGCAACTGACAGTGGACAAGGTGATATATTAAGGTAAGATTAAACGGACAGCAACTGACAGTGGACAAGGTGATATATTCAGTTAAGATTAAACAGACAACAAATGACAGTGGACAAGGTGATATTTTCAGGTAAGATTAAACGGACAGCAACTGACAGTGGACAAGGTGATATATTCAGGTAAGATTAAACGGACAACAATAGACAGTGGACAAGGTGATATATTCTGGTAAGATTTAACAGACAGCAACTGACAGCGAACAAGGTGATATATTCAGGTTAGATTAAAGGGACAGCAACTGACAGTGGAAAAAGTAATATATTCAGGTAAGATTAAACAGACTTCAACTGACAGTGGAAAAGGTGATATATTCAGGTAAGATTAAACAGACAGCAACTGACAGTGGACAAGGCAATATATTCAGGTAAGATTAAACAGACAGCAACTGACAGTGGACAAGGTGATTTTTTTTTAGGTAAGATTAAACAGACAGCAACTGACAGTGGACAAGGTGATATATTCAGTTAAGATTAAACAGACAACAAATGACAGTGGACAAGGTGATTCATTAAGGTAAGATTAAACGGACAGCAACGGACAGCAACTGACAGCGAACAAGGTGATATATTCAGGTAAGATTAAACAAACAGCAACTGACAGTGGACAAGGTGATATATTCAGGTTAGATTAAACGGACAGCAACTGACAGTGGACAAGGTGATATATTCAGGTAAGATTAAACAGACAGCAACTGACCGTGGACAAGGCGATATATTCAGGTAAGATTAAACAGACAGCAACTGACAGTGGACAAGGTGATATATTCAGGTAAGATTAAACGGACAGCAACTGACAGTGGACAAGGCGATATATTCAGGTAAGATTAAACAGACAGCAACTGACAGTGGACAAGGTGATATATTCAGGTAAGATTAAACGGACAGCAACTGACAGTGGACAAGGTGATATATCCAGGTAAGATTAAACGGACAGCAACTGACAGTGGACAAGGCCATATATTCAGGTAAGATAAAATGGACAGTAACTGATAGTGAAAAGGGTGATATTTTCAGATAAGATTTAACGGACAGCAACTGACAGTGGACAAGGCAATATATTCAGGTAAGATTAAACAGACAGCAACTGACAGTGGACAAGGTGATTTTTTTTAGGTAAGATTAAACGGACAGCAACTGACAGCGAACAAGGTGATATATTCAGGTAAGATTTAAGAGACAGCAACTGACAGTCGACAAGGCAATATATTCAGGTAAGATTAAACGGACAGCAACTGACAGCGAACAAGGTGATATATTCAGGTAAGATTAAACAGACAGCAACTTTTAGCGAACAAGGTGTTATATTCAGGTAAGATTAAAAGAACAGCAACTGACAGTGGAAAAGGTGATATATTCAGGTAAGATTAAACGGACAGCAACTGACAGTGGACAAGGTGATATATTCAGGTAAGATTAAAGGGACAGCAACTGACAGCCAACAAGGTGATGTATTCAGGTAAGATTAAACAGAGAGCAACTGATAGTCGACAAGGTGATATATTCATGTAAGATTAAACGGACAGCAACTGACAGCGAACAAGGTGATATATTCAGGTAAGATTAAACAGAGAGCAACTGATAGTGGACAAGGTGATATATTCAGGTAAGATTAAACAGACAGTAACTGACAGTGGACAAGGCGATATATTCAGGTAAGATAAAATGGACAGCAACTGATAGTGGAAAAGGTGATATATTCAGGTAAGATTAAACAAACAGCAACTGACAGTGGACAAGGTGATATATTCAGGTAAGATTAAACAAACAGCAACTGACAGTGGACAAGGTGATATATTCAGGTAAGATTAAATGGACAGCAACTGACAGTGGACAAGGTGATATATTCAGGTTAGATTAAATTGACAGCAACTGACAGTGGACAAGGTGATATATTCAGGTAAGATTAAACGGACAGCAACTGACAGTGGACAAGGTGATATATTAAGGTAAGATTAAACGGACAGCAACTGACAGTGGACAAGGTGATATATTCAGTTAAGATTAAACAGACAACAAATGACAGTGGACAAGGTGATATTTTCAGGTAAGATTAAACGGACAGCAACTGACAGTGGACAAGGTGATATATTCAGGTAAGATTAAACGGACAACAATAGACAGTGGACAAGGTGATATATTCTGGTAAGATTAAACAGACAGCAACTGACAGCGAACAAGGTGATATATTCAGGTTAGATTACAGGGACAGCAACTGACAGTGGAAAAAGTGATATATTCAGGTAAGATTAAACAGACTTCAACTGACAGTGGAAAAGGTGATATATTCAGGTAAGATTAAACAGACAGCAACTGACAGTGGACAAGGCAATATATTCAGGTAAGATTAAACAGACAGCAACTGACAGTGGACAAGGTGATTTTTTTTAGGTAAGATTAAACAGACAGCAACTGACAGTGGACAAGGTGATATATTCAGTTAAGATTAAACAGACAACAAATGACAGTGGACAAGGTGATTCATTAAGGTAAGATTAAACGGACAGCAACGGACAGCAACTGACAGCGAACAAGGTGATATATTCAGGTAAGATTAAACAAACAGCAACTGACAGTGGACAAGGTGATATATTCAGGTAAGATTAAAGAGACAGCAACTGACAGTCGACAAGGCAATATATTCAGGTAAGATTAAACGAACAGCAACTGACAGCGAACAAGGTGATATATTCAGGTAAGATTAAACAGACAGCAACTTTTAGCGAACAAGGTGTTATATTCAGGTAAGATTAAAAGAACAGCAACTGACAGTGGAAAAGGTGATATATTCAGGTAAGATTAAACGGACAGCAACTGACAGTGGACAAGGTGATATATTCAGGTAAGATTAAACGGACAGCAACTGACAGCGAACAAGGTGATGTATTCAGGTAAGATTAAACAGAGAGCAACTGATAGTCGACAAGGTGATATATTCAGGTAAGATTAAACGGACAGCAACTGACAGCGAACAAGGTGATATATTCAGGTAAGATTAAACAGAGAGCAACTGATAGTGGACAAGGTGATCTATTCAGGTAAGATTAAACAGACAGTAACTGACAGTGGACAAGGCGATATATTCAGGTAAGATAAAATGGACAGCAACTGATAGTGGAAAAGGTGATATATTCAGGTAAGATTAAACGGACAGCAACTGACAGTGGACAAGGTGATATATTCAGGTAAGATTAAACGGACAGCAACTGACAGTGGACAAGGTGATATATTCAGTTAAGATTAAACAGACAACAAATGACAGTGGACAAGGTGATATATTCAGGTAAGATTAAATGGACAGCAACTGACAGTGGACAAGGTGATATATTCAGGTAAGATTAAACGGACAACAATAGACAGTGGACAAGGTGATATATTCTGGTAAGATTAAACGGACAGCAGCTGACAGTGGACAAGGTTATATATTCAGGTTAGATTAAAGGGACAGCAACTGACAGTGGAAAAGGTGATATATTCAGGTAAGATTAAACAGACAGCAACTGACAGCGAACAAGGTGATATATTCAGGTAAGATTAAACGGACAGCAACTGATAGTGGACAAGGTGATATATTCAGGTAAGATTAAACAGACAGCAACTGACAGTGGACAAGGTGATATGTTCAGTTAAGATTAAACAGACAACAAATGACAGTGGACAAGGTGATTCATTAAGGTAAGATTAAACGGACAGCAACTGACAGCGAACAAGGTGATATATTCAGGTAAGATTAAACAAACAGCAACTGACAGTGGACAAGGTGATATATTCAGATAAGATTAAAAAAACAGCAACTGACAGTGGACAAGGTGATTTATTTAGGTAAGATTAAACGGGCGCAACGGACAGCAACTGACCGTGGACAAGGTGATATATTCAGGTAAGATTAAACGGACAGCAACTGACAGCGAACAAGGTGATATATTCAGGTAAGATTAAACGGACAGCAACTGACAGTGGACAAGGTGATATATTCAGGTAAGATTAAACGGACAGCAACTGACAGTGGACAAGGTGATATATTCAGGTAAGATTAAAAGGACAGCAACTGACAGCGAACAAGGTGATATATTCAGGTAAGATTAAACGGACAGCAACTGACAGCAAACAAGGTGATATATTCAGGTAAGATTAAACAGACATCAACTGACAGTGGAAAAGGTGATATATTCAGGTTAGATTAAACGGACAGCAACTGACAGTGGACAAGGTGATATATTCAGGTAAGATTAAACAGACTTCAACTGACAGCAAACAAGGTGATATATTCAGGTAAGATTAAACGGACAGCAACTGACAGTGGAAAAGGTGATATATTCAGGTAAGATTAAACAGACTTCAACTGAGAGTGGAAAAGGTGATATATTCAGGTAAGATTAAATGGACAGCAACGGACAGCAACTGACAGTGGACAAGGTGATATATTCAGGTAAGATTAAACAGACTTCAACTGACAGTGGACAAGGTGATATATTCAGGTAAGATTAAACGGACAGCAACTGACAGTGGAAAAGGTGATATATTCAGGTAAGATTAAACAGACTTCAACTGAGAGTGGAAAAGGTGATATATTCAGGTAAGATTAATCAGACAGCAACGGACAGCAACTGACAGTGGACAAGGTGATATATTCAGGTAAGATTAAACAGACTTCAACTGACAGTGAACAAGGTGATATATTCAGGTAAGATTAAACGGACAGCAACTGACAGAGAACAAGGTGATATATTCAGGTTAGATTACAGGGACAGCAACTGACAGTGGAAATGGTGATATATTCAGGTAAGATTAAACAGACAGCAACTGACAGCAAACAAGGTGATATATTCAGGTAAGATTAAACAGAGAGCAACTGATAGTGGACAAGGTGATATATTCAGGTAAGATTAAACGGACAGTAACTGACAGTGGACAAGGCGATATATTCAGGTAAGATAAAATGGACAGTAACTGATAGTGGAAAAGGTGATATATTCAGGTAAGATTAAACAGACTTCAACTGACAATTGAAAAGTTGATATATTCAGGTAAGATTAAACGGACAGCAACTGACAGCGAATAAGGCGATATATTCAGGTAAAATTAAACGGACAGCAACTGACAGTGGACAAGGTGATATATTCAGGTAAGATTAAACAGACTTCAACTGACAATGGAAAAGGTGATGTATTCAGGTAAGATTAAACGGACAGGAACTGACAGTTGACAAGGTGATATATTCAGGTAAGATTAAACAGACAGCAACTGACCGTGGACAAGGTGATATATTCAGGTAAGATAAAACAGACAGCAACTGACAGTGGACAAGGTGAAATATTCAGGTAAGATTAAACAGACAGCAACTGACAGTGGACAAGGTGATATATTCAGGTAAGATTAAACGGACAGCAACTGACAGTGGACAAGGTGATATATTCAGGTAAGATTAAACAGACAGCAACTGACAGTGGACAAGGTGATATATTCAGTTAAGATTAAACAGACAGCAACTGACCGTGGACAAGGTGATATATTCAGGTAAGATTAAACAGACAGCAACTGACAGTGGACAAGGTGATATATTCAGGTAAGATTAAACGGACAGCAACTGACAGTGGACAAGGTGATATATTCAGGTAAGATTAAACAGACAGCAACTGACCGTGGACAAGGTGATATATTCAGTTAAGATTAAACAGACAACAACTGACAGTGGACAAGGTGATATATTCAGTTAAGATTAAACAGACAGCAACTGACCGTTGACAAGGTGATATATTCAGGTTAGATAAAACAGACAGCAACTGACAGTGGACAAGGTGATATATTCAGGTTAGATAAAACAGACAGCAACTGACAGTGGACAAGGTGATATATTCAGGTTAGATTAAACGGACAGCAACTGACAGTGGACAAGGTGATATATTCAGGTAAGATTAAACAGACAGCAACTGACCGTGGACAAGGTGATATATTCAGGTTAGATTAAACAGACAACAATAGACAGTGGACAAGGTGATATATTCAGGTTAGATTAAACGGACAGCAACTGACAGTGGACAAGGCGATATATTCAGGTAAGATTAAACGGACAGCTACTGACCGTGGACAAGGCGATATATTCAGGTAAGATAAAACAGACAGCAACTGACAGTGGACAAGGTGATATATTCAGGTAAGATTAAACAGACAGCAACTGACTGTGGACAAGGTGATATATTCAGTTAAGATTAAACAGACAGCAACTGACCGTGGACAAGGTGATATATTCAGGTAAGATAAAACAGACAGCAACTGACAGTGGACAAGGTGATATATTCAGGTTAGATTAAACGGACAGCAACTGACAGTGGACAAGGTGATATATTCAGGTAAGATTAAACAGACAGCAACTGACCGTGGACAAGGTGATATATTCAGGTAAGATAAAACAGACAGCTGCTGACCGTGGACAAGGCGATATATTCAGGTAAGATTAAACAGACTTCAACTGACAATGGAAAAGGTGATATATCCAGGTAAGATTAAACGGACAGCAACTGACAGTGGACAAGGCCATATATTCAGGTAAGATAAAATGGACAGTAACTGATAGTGAAAAAGGTGATATTTTCAGATAAGATTTAACGGACAGCAACTGACAGTGGACAAGGCAATATATTCAGGTAAGATTAAACAGACAGCAACTGACAGTGGACAAGGTGATTTTTTTTAGGTAAGATTAAACGGACAGCAACTGACAGCGAACAAGGTAATATATTCAGGTAAGATTTAAGAGACAGCAACTGACAGTCGACAAGGCAATATATTCAGGTAAGATTAAACGGACAGCAACTGACAGCGAACAAGGTGATATATTCAGGTAAGATTAAACAGACAGCAACTTTTAGCGAACAAGGTGTTATATTCAGGTAAGATTAAAAGAACAGCAACTGACAGTGGAAAAGGTGATATATTCAGGTAAGATTAAACGGACAGCAACTGACAGTGGACAAGGTGATATATTCAGGTAAGATTAAAGGGACAGCAACTGACAGCCAACAAGGTGATGTATTCAGGTAAGATTAAACAGAGAGCAACTGATAGTCGACAAGGTGATATATTCATGTAAGATTAAACGGACAGCAACTGACAGCGAACAAGGTGATATATTCAGGTAAGATTAAACAGAGAGCAACTGATAGTGGACAAGGTGATATATTCAGGTAAGATTAAACAGACAGTAACTGACAGTGGACAAGGCGATATATTCAGGTAAGATAAAATGGACAGCAACTGATAGTGGAAAAGGTGATATATTCAGGTAAGATTAAACAAACAGCAACTGACAGTGGACAAGGTGATATATTCAGGTAAGATTAAACAAACAGCAACTGACAGTGGACAAGGTGATATATTCAGGTAAGATTAAATGGACAGCAACTGACAGTGGACAAGGTGATATATTCAGGTTAGATTAAATTGACAGCAACTGACAGTGGACAAGGTGATATATTCAGGTAAGATTAAACGGACAGCAACTGACAGTGGACAAGGTGATATATTAAGGTAAGATTAAACGGACAGCAACTGACAGTGGACAAGGTGATATATTCAGTTAAGATTAAACAGACAACAAATGACAGTGGACAAGGTGATATTTTCAGGTAAGATTAAACGGACAGCAACTGACAGTGGACAAGGTGATATATTCAGGTAAGATTTAAACGGACAACAATAGACAGTGGACAAGGTGATATATTCTGGTAAGATTAAACAGACAGCAACTGACAGCGAACAAGGTGATATATTCAGGTTAGATTAAAGGGACAGCAACTGACAGTGGAAAAAGTGATATATTCAGGTAAGATTAAACAGACTTCAACTGACAGTGGAAAAGGTGATATATTCAGGTAAGATTAAACAGACAGCAACTGACAGTGGACAAGGCAATATATTCAGGTAAGATTAAACAGACAGCAACTGACAGTGGACAGGTGATTTTTTTTAGGTAAGATTAAACAGACAGCAACTGACAGTGGACAAGGTGATATATTCAGTTAAGATTAAACAGACAACAAATGACAGTGGACAAGGTGATTCATTAAGGTAAGATTAAACGGACAGCAACGGACAGCAACTGACAGCGAACAAGGTGATATATTCAGGTAAGATTAAACAAACAGCAACTGACAGTGGACAAGGTGATATATTCAGGTAAGATTAAAGAGACAGCAACTGACAGTCGACAAGGCAATATATTCAGGTAAGATTAAACGAACAGCAACTGACAGCGAACAAGGTGATATATTCAGGTAAGATTAAACAGACAGCAACTTTTAGCGAACAAGGTGTTATATTCAGGTAAGATTAAAAGAACAGCAACTGACAGTGGAAAAGGTGATATATTCAGGTAAGATTAAACGGACAGCAACTGACAGTGGACAAGGTGATATATTCAGGTAAGATTAAACGGACAGCAACTGACAGCGAACAAGGTGATGTATTCAGGTAAGATTAAACAGAGAGCAACTGATAGTCAACAAGGTGATATATTCAGGTAAGATTAAACGGACAGCAACTGACAGCGAACAAGGTGATATATTCAGGTAAGATTAAACAGAGAGCAACTGATAGTGGACAAGGTGATCTATTCAGGTAAGATTAAACAGACAGTAACTGACAGTGGACAAGGCGATATATTCAGGTAAGATAAAATGGACAGCAACTGATAGTGGAAAAGGTGATATATTCAGGTAAGATTAAACAAACAGCAACTGACAGTGGACAAGGTGATATATTCAGATTAGATTAAACGGACAGCAACTGACAGCGAATAAGGTGATATATTCAGGTAAGATTAAACAGACTTCAACTGACAATGGGAAAAGGTGATGTATTCAGGTAAGATTAAACGGACAGCAACAGATAGTTGACAAGGTGATATATTCAGGTAAGATTAAACAGACAGCAACTGACAGTGGACAAGGTGATATATTCAGGTAAGATTAAACAAACAGCAACTGACAGTGGACAAGGTGATATATTCAGGTAAGATTAAATGGACAGCAACTGACAGTGGACAAGGTGATATATTCAGGTTAGATTAAATGGACAGCAACTGACAGTGGACAAGGTGATATATTCAGGTAAGATTAAACGGACAGCAACTGACAGTGGACAAGGTGATATATTCAGATTAGATTAAACGGACAGCAACTGACAGTGGACAAGGTGATATATTAAGGTAAGATTAAACGGACAGCAACTGACAGTGGACAAGGTGATATATTCAGTTAAGATTAAACAGACAACAAATGACAGTGGACAAGGTGATATTTTCAGGTAAGATTAAACGGACAGCAACTGACAGTGGACAAGGTGATATATTCAGGTAAGATTAAACGGACAACAATAGACAGTGGACAAGGTGATATATTCTGGTAAGATTTAACAGACAGCAACTGACAGCGAACAAGGTGATATATTCAGGTTAGATTAAAGGGACAGCAACTGACAGTGGAAAAAGTATATATTCAGGTAAGATTAAACAGACTTCAACTGACAGTGGAAAAGGTGATATATTCAGGTAAGATTAAACAGACAGCAACTGACAGTGGACAAGGCAATATATTCAGGTAAGATTAAACAGACAGCAACTGACAGTTGGACAAGGTGATTTTTTTTTAGGTAAGATTAAACAGACAGCAACTGACAGTGGACAAGGTGATATATTCAGTTAAGATTAAACAGACAACAAATGACAGTGGACAAGGTGATTCATTAGGTAAGATTAAACGGACAGCAACGGACAGCAACTGACAGCGAACAAGGTGATATATTCAGGTAAGATTAAACAAACAGCAACTGACAGTGGACAAGGTGATATATTCAGGTTAGATTAAACGGACAGCAACTGACAGTGGACAGGTGATATATTCAGGTAAGATTAAACAGACAGCAACTGACCGTGGACAAGGCGATATATTCAGGTAAGATTAAACAGACAGCAACTGACAGTGGACAAGGTGATATATTCAGGTAAGATTAAACGGACAGCAACTGACAGTGGACAAGGCGATATATTCAGGTAAGATTAAACAGACAGCAACTGACAGTGGACAAGGTGATATATTCAGGTAAGATTAAACGGACAGCAACTGACAGTGGACAAGGTGATATATCCAGGTAAGATTAAACGGACAGCAACTGACAGTGGACAAGGCCATATATTCAGGTAAGATAAAATGGACAGTAACTGATAGTGAAAAGGGTGATATTTTCAGATAAGATTTAACGGACAGCAACTGACAGTGGACAGGCAATATATTCAGGTAAGATTAAACAGACAGCAACTGACAGTGGACAAGGTGATTTTTTTTAGGTAAGATTAAACGGACAGCAACTGACAGCGAACAAGGTGATATATTCAGGTAAGATTTAAGAGACAGCAACTGACAGTCGACAAGGCAATATATTCAGGTAAGATTAAACGGACAGCAACTGACAGCGAACAAGGTGATATATTCAGGTAAGATTAAACAGACAGCAACTTTTAGCGAACAAGGTGTTATATTCCGGTAAGATTAAAAGAACAGCAACTGACAGTGGAAAAGGTGATATATTCAGGTAAGATTAAACGGACAGCAACTGACAGTGGACAAGGTGATATATTCAGGTAAGATTAAAGGGACAGCAACTGACAGCCAACAAGGTGATGTATTCAGGTAAGATTAAACAGAGAGCAACTGATAGTCGACAAGGTGATATATTCATGTAAGATTAAACGGACAGCAACTGACAGCGAACAAGGTGATATATTCAGGTAAGATTAAACGAGAGCAACTGATAGTGGACAAGGTGATATATTCAGGTAAGATTAAACAGACAGTAACTGACAGTGGACAAGGCGATATATTCAGGTAAGATAAATGGACAGCAACTGATAGTGGAAAAGGTGATATATTCAGGTAAGATTAAACAAACAGCAACTGACAGTGGACAAGGTGATATATTCAGGTAAGATTAACAAACAGCAACTGACAGTGGACAAGGTGATATATTCAGGTAAGATTAAATGGACAGCAACTGACAGTGGACAAGGTGATATATTCAGGTTAGATTAAATTGACAGCAACTGACAGTGGACAAGGTGATATATTCAGGTAAGATTAAACGGACAGCAACTGACAGTGGACAAGGTGATATATTAAGGTAAGATTAAACGGACAGCAACTGACAGTGGACAAGGTGATATATTCAGTTAAGATTAAACAGACAACAAATGACAGTGGACAAGGTGATATTTCAGGTAAGATTAAACGGACAGCAACTGACAGTGGACAAGGTGATATATTCAGGTAATTAAACGGACAACAATAGACAGTGGACAAGGTGATATATTCTGGTAGATTAAACAGACAGCAACTGACAGCGAACAAGGTGATATATTCAGTTAGATTACAGGGACAGCAACTGACAGTGGAAAAAGTGATATATTCAGGTAAGATTAAACAGACTTCAACTGACAGTGGAAAAGGTGTATATTCAGGTAAGATTAAACAGACAGCAACTGACAGTGGACAAGGCAATATATTCAGGTAAGATTAAACAGACAGCAACTGACAGTGGACAAGGTGATTTTTTTTAGGTAAGATTAAACAGACAGCAACTGACAGTGGACAAGGTTATATTCAGTTAAGATTAAACAGACAACAAATGACAGTGGACAAGGTGATTCATTAAGGTAAGATTAAACGGACAGCAAACGGACAGCAACTGACAGCGAACAAGGTGATATATTCAGGTAAGATTAAACAAACAGCAACTGACAGTGGACAAGGTGATATATTCAGGTAGATTAAAGAGACAGCAACTGACAGTCGACAAGGCAATATATTCAGGTAATTAAACGAACAGCAACTGACAGCGAACAGGTGATATATTCAGGTAGATTAAACAGACAGCAACTTTTAGCGAACAAGGTGTTATATTCAGGTAAGATTAAAAGAACAGCAACTGACAGTGGAAAAGGTGATATATTCAGGTAAGATTAACGGACAGCAACTGACAGTGGACAATGATATTATTCAGGTAAGATTAAACGGACAGCAACTGACACGAACAAGGTGAGTATTCAGGTAAGATTAAACAGAGAGCAACTGATAGTCGACAAGGTGATATATTCAGGTAAGATTAAACGACAGCAACTGACAGCGAACAAGGTGATAATTCAGGTAAGATTAAACAGAGAGCAACTGATAGTGGACAGGTGATCTATTCAGTAAGATAAACAGACAGTAACTGACAGTGGACAAGGCGATATATTCAGGTAAGATAAATGGACAGCAACTGATAGTGGAAAAGGTGATATATTCAGGTAAGATTAAACACAGCAACTGACAGTGGACAAGGTGATATATTCAGGTTAATTAAACGGACAGCAACTGACAGTGGCAAGGTGATATATTCAGTAAGATTAAACAGACACAAATGACAGTGGACAAGGTGATATATTCAGTAAGATTAAATGGACAGCAATGACAGTGGACAAGGTGATATATTCAGGTAAGATTAAACGGCAACAATAGACAGTGGACAAGGTGATATATCTGGTAAGATTAAACGGACAGCAGCTGACAGTGGACAAGGTTATATTCAGGTTAGATTAAAGGGACAGCAACTGACAGTGGAAAGGTGATATATTCAGGTAAGATTAAATACAGCAACTGACAGCAACAAGGTGATATATTCAGGTAAGATTAAACGGACAGCAACTGATAGTGGACAAGGTGATATTCAGGTAAGATTAAACGACAGCACTGACAGTGGACAAGGTGATATGTTCAGTTAAGATTAAACAGACCAAACAAATGACAGTGGACAAGGTGATTCATTAAGGTAAGATTAAACGGACAGCAACTGACAGCGAACAAGGTGATATATTCAGGTAAGATTAAACAAACAGCAACTGACGTGGACAAGGTGATATATTCAGATAGATTAAAAAAACAGCAACTGACAGTGGACAAGGTGATTTATTAGGTAAGATTAAACGGGCGCAACGACAGCAACTGACCGTGGACAAGGTGATATATCTCAGGTAAGATTAAACGGACCAACTGACAGCGAACAAGGTGATATATTCAGGTAAGATTAAACGGACAGCAACTGACAGTGGACAAGGTGATATATTCAGGTAAGATTAAACGGACAGCAAACAGTGGACAAGGTGATATTTCAGGTAAGATTAAAAGGACAGCACTGACAGCGAACAAGTGATATATTCAGTACGATTAAACGGACAGCAACTGACAGCAAAACAAGGTGATATATTCAGGTAAGATTAAAACGACATCACTGACAGTGGAAAAGGTGATATATTCAGGTTAGATTAACGGACAGCAACTGACAGTGGACAAGGTGATATTCAGGTAAGATTAAACAGACTTCAACTGACAGCAAACAGGTGATATATTCAGGTAAGATTAACGGACAGCAACTGACAGTGGAAAAGGTGAATATTCAGGTAAGATTAAACAGACTTCAACCGAGAGTGGAAAAGGTGATATATTCAGTAAGATTAAATGGACAGCAACGGACAGCAACTGACAGTGGACAAGGTGATATATTTCAGTAGATTAAACAGACTTCAACTGACAGTGGACAAGGTGATATTCAGGTAAGATTAAACGGACAGCAACTGACAGTGAAAAGGTGATATATTTCAGGTAAGATTAAACCAGACTTCAACTGATAGTGGAAAAGGTGATATATTCAGGTAAGATAATCAGACAGCAACGGACAGCAACTGACGTGGGACAAGGTGATATATTCAGGTAAGATTAACCGACTTCAACTGACAGTGAACAAGGTGATATATTCAGGTAAGATTAAACGGACAGCACGACAGAGAACAAGGTGATATATTCAGGTTAGATTACAGGGACAGCAACTGACAGTGGAAATGTGATATATTCAGGTAAGATTAAACAGACAGCAACTGACAGCAAACAGGTGATATATTCAGGTAAGATTAAACAGAGCAACTGATAGTGGACAAGGTGATATATTCAGGTAAGATTAAACGACAGTAACTGACAGTGGACAAGGCGATATATTCAGGTAAGATAAAATGGACAGTAACTGATAGGGAAAGGTGTATATTCAGGTAAGATTAAACAGACTTCAACTGACAATTGAAAAGTTGATATTTCAGGTAAGATTAAACGGACAGCAACTGACAGCGAATAAGGCGATATATTCAGGTAAATTAAACGGACAGCAACTGACAGTGGACAAGGTGATATATTCAGGTAAGATTAAACAGACTTCAACTGACAATGGAAAAGGTATGTATTCAGGTAAGATTAAACGGACAGGAACTGACAGTTGACAAGGTGATATATTCAGGTAGATTAAACAGACAGCAACTGACCGTGGACAAGGTGATATATTCAGGTAAGATAAACAGACAGCAACTGACAGTGGACAAGGTGAAATATTCAGGTAAGATTAAACAGACAGCAACTGACAGTGGACAAGGTGATATATCAGGTAAGATTAAACGGACAGCATGACAGTGGAAAGGTGATATATTCAGGTAAGATTAAACAGACAGCAACTGACAGTGGACAAGGTGATATATTCAGTTAAGATTAAACAGACAGCAACGACCGTGGACAAGGTGATATATTCAGGTAAGATTAAACAGACAGCAACTGACAGTGGACAAGGTGATATATTCAGGTAGATTAAACCGGACAGCAACTGAGCGTGGACAAGGTGATATATTCAGGTAAGATTACACAGACAGCAACTGACCGTGCAAGGTGATATTCAGTTAAGATTAAACAGACAACACTGACAGTGGACAAGGTGATATATTCAGTTAAGATTAAACAGACAGCAACTGACCGTTGACAAGGTGATATATTCAGGTTAGATAAAACAGACAGCAACTGACAGTGGACAAGGTGATATATTCAGGTTAGATACAACAGACAGCAACTGACCGTGGACAAGGTGATATATTCAGGTTAGATTAAACGGACAGCAACTGACAGTGGACAAGGTGATATATTCAGGTAAGATTAAACGACAGCAACTGAACCGTGGACAAGGTGATATTCAGGTTAGATTAAACAGACACATAGACAGTGGACAAGGTGATATATTCAGTTAGATTAAACACAGCACTGACAGTGGACCAAGGCGATAATTCCAGGTAAGATTAAACGGACAGCTCTACGACCGTGGACAAGGCGATATATTCAGGTAAGATAACAGACAGCAACATGACAGTGGACAAGGTGATATATTCAGGTAAATTACAGAC
>CM056609.1:32908470-32943470 GCA_029721355.1 Tegillarca granosa
ATATATATTATAATATTATATATATATATATATATATATATATATATTATATATATAGTATGTATATAAAGCATCATACATCAGAACATGTTAAAAGATTGCAATTATGACAAATTATTTAGAAATCTGAATGTTGTTTTTTCATTTCAATAAAATTTCATTTAAAAAAAGATCCATAGTGGATCTGCACCTAAATATATTCGGAAATATCCAATTTAATGCAAAAATAGTCAACATCGAAATATTTTGCTACCAAAATCATTTTACAAAACTAAAATTCCATAAATAGTGAATTCTACGTCTAAATGTAATCAAAAATTGCCAATTTCATGGGAAAAAAATTGTAAATTTCATGCAACAATAGCCATTTTAGTGCAAAACACAAGGTCAAAATGTAGGTCATGACCTTGACCTTTGATTTGGCTTTGTTTTTATAAATAGTGAATTCTACGCCTAAATATCATCAAAAATAGCCAATTTCATGCCAAGAATTGTAAATTTCATGCAACAATAGCCATTTTATGCAGAAAACACAAAGGTCAAAATCGTAGGTCATGACCTTGACCTTGATTTGGCTTTATTTCATCAGCATTGATCGAAAATATGAAAACTGAAAACCCCATGTCATTATCTGTTACATATATAGTCATTTTAGTGCAGAAAAACATAAAGGTCAGAATGTAGGTCATCACCTTGACCTTTGATTTTGGCTTTATTTCATCAGCATTGATAGAAAATATGAAAACTGAAAACCCCATGTTCATTATCTTTACATATATAGCCATTTTAGTGCAGAAAACATAAACGTCAAAATGTAGGTCGTGACCTTGACCTTTGATTTTGGCTTTATTTCATCAGCATTGCTCGAAAATATGAAAACTGAAAACCCCATGTCATTATCTTTTCATATAAAGCCAGTTTTAGTGCAGAAAACACAAAGGTCAAAATGTAGGTCGTGACCTGACCTTTGATTTTAGCTTTATTTACATCAGCGTTGCTAGAAAATATGAAAATTGAATACCCCCGGTCATTATCTTTACATATATAGCCATTTAGTGCAGAAAAACATAAAGGTCAAAATGTAGGTCATGACATTGACCTTTGATTTTGGCTTTATTTTTTATCAGCATTGCTAGAAAATATGAAAACTGAAAACCCCATGTCATTATCTTTACATATATAGCCATTTAGTGCAGAAACACCAAAGGTCAAAATGAAGGTCATGACCTTGACCTTTGATTTTAGCTTTATTTACATCAGCATTGCTTGAAAATATGAAAACGAAAACCCCATGTCATTATCTTTACATATATAGCCATTTTAGTGCAGAAAACACAAAGGTCAAAAGGTAGGTCATGACCTTGACCTTTGATTTTGCTTTATTTCATCAGCGTTGCTAGAAAATATGAAAAACTGAAAACCCCATGTCATTATCTTTACATATATAGGCCATTTTAGTGCAGGAAAACATAAACGTCAAAATGTAGGTCGTGACCTTGACCTTTGATTTTGGCTTTATTTTCATCAGCATTGCTCGAAAATATGAAAAACTGAAAACCCCATATCATTATCTTTTCATATATAGCCATTTTAGTGCAGAAAACACAAAGGTCAAAATGTAGGTCATCACCTTGACCTTTGATTTTAGCTTTATTTACATCAGCGTTGCTAGAAAATATGAAAATTGAATACCCCGGGTCATTATCTTTACATATATAGCCATTTTAGTGCAGAAAACACAAAGGTCAAAATGTAGGTCATGACCTTGACCTTTGATTTTGGCTTTATTTTTATCAGCATTGCTAGAAAATATGAAAACTGAAAACCCCATGTCATTATCTTTACATATGGCCAAGATATAGCTAGAGGTTGCTTATTTTGTGAAATGACCAAGCAACTGTGACCTTGACCTTTGATGTATTTATCCCAAAAGCAATCCCAACCAAGGTCTTATCACAATACATGTATGAGCCAAGTTTCTTTCAAAAATGTCATTTACTTTTTAAGTTATCATCCGGAAACCAATTTTTGATGCCCGCCCGCCCGTGAACTTGACCTTTGATGTATTTATCCCAAAAGCAATCCCAACCAAGATCTTATCACAGTACATGTATGTGCCAAGTTTCTTTCAAAAATGTCATTTACTTTTCAAGTTATCATCCGGAAACCAATTTTTGACGCCCGCACGCCCGCCCGCCCGCCCGCCCGCCCGCCCGCCCGCCGACATTCGGTAATCTAAGAACAAGGTTTCTACGAAAACCTGGTTAAAAATGCAAGTAAATACCGCCATGACATCCAACATCAACCCGAAGACTTTAACTTGCCACTAAATATTGAGCAGGCAATCAAAGTGTCATCTAAGTTTGTGAATATAGTCACTGTTATCGAATTATGTCTGAGTCCTTTGTTTACAGTCGGCTGTTATAGGGTTATCTTAGATTGCACCTATAACGGAAATGGAATAGTTTCTATAGCCCGATATCAAAGGGTTATCTGAGCTTGTATTTACAGCCCACATTTAAAGATGTATATCTGAGTTTTTACTTATAGCCCTAATTTACAGATGTATATCTGAGCTTGTACTTATAGCCCACACATAAAGATGAATATCTCAGCTTGTATTTAAAGCCCGCATTGAGAGATGTAAATCTCAGCTTGTACTTATAGCCCTCATTTAGAGATGTAAATCTGAGCTTGTCCTTATAGCCTTCATTTAGAGATGTATATCTGAGCTTGTACTTATAGCCCCTATTTAGAGATGTAAATCTCAGCTTGTACTTATAGCCTTCATTTAGAGATGTATATCTGAGCTTGTACTTATAGCCTTAACTTAGAGATGTATATCTCAGCTTTTACTTATAGCCCTCACTTAGAGATGTATATCTCAGCTTGTACTTATAGCCCTCATTTAGAGATGTAAATCTCAGCTTGTACTTATAGCCCTTTACTCACAGATGTATATCTCAGCTTGTACTTATAGCCCTCATTTAGAGATGTAAATCTCAGCTTGTACTTATAGCCCTTTACTTACAGATGTATATCTGAGCTTGTACTTAAAGCCCTCATTTAGAGATGTAAATCTCAGCTTGTACTTATAGCCCTTTACTTACAGATGTATATCTGAGCTTGTACTTATAGCCCTCATTTAGAGATTTAAATCTCAGCTTGTACTTATAGCCCTCATTTAGAGATGTAAATCTCAGCTTGTACTTATAGCCCTTTACTTACAGATGTATATCTGAGCTTGTACTTAAAGCCCTCATTTAGAGATGTAAATCTCAGCTTGTACTTATAGCCCTTTACTTACAGATGTATATCTGAGCTTGTACTTATAGCCCTCATTTAGAGATTTAAATCTCAGCTTGTACTTAGAGCCCTTTACTTACAAATGTATATCTGAGCTTGTACTTATTGCCCTCATTTAAAGATTACCTGTGCGTAGAAATGGATCCTATAGCCCATTCCTATAGATTTATATATCTAAACTTGCAATTATAGCCCTAATTTATACGGTTATCCGAGTTATTTAACATGCGGCTAATTAAGGGACATGATTATGTAAACAAGTACTTGAGCCGTTTACAAAAAAAGGTTGGATAATGTTGTAACGGTTGACGGAGATTAATCACCTTAACACGCACAGAATTAAGATTAATAGATAATCTCGAAATAATACACTGATAATAGATAATACCAAGTCGGTGATCTTATAAGGCGAATTGTATTAACGTGTTATATATAAATACAAGATTGACAAAGTTTTGTATAGTTTATCAATTTAGACATCTGTGATTAACGCATGTATACTTGTTGTATATCCTAAATATGTAGAAAAATGACTCTGCATTATTTTATATTAAAGTTCTCTTCTTTTTTAAAACAGAACACTTTACTGTTAAATGTCGTGATCTTGTATGGTTTTCTGTTTAATTTATAAACAACAAACAAGTGCTTTCTGTCAATGAGCAAGGAGTATGGAAAACCGAGCTCTCGTTTACCATCACTGAGAAGGAGACACGTTTTTATAAGTGAGTTCTCGTTTTCAAACATTGATCACAGGAAGCATGTTTTCGATTACTGAGTTTGTTTTTTTTCCATGTTGAACACCAAACCCATATTTTACACTCACTAAGGAATGAATGAGAAAACTGAAAAAAGCCACAACATTGTGAACCTAAATGAGAAACAAAGATACCCAAATGCAAATCGTTGCACTATTTGCATGGAGCTTTCCTTAGGATCCCCTACATTGGAAACTCTTTGGAGGACGTTAAAAAAATAATATTATCAATGTTACAGTCAAATCTCTACAGTACAGAAACTCAGTTGCCGCAAAAACATAAGTTAGTTATATCGTTACAAATAACAGCTGGCAGTGTCTCAATGTAAGAGGAAATAGAAACGCCCGGATGCAACTCGGGTTACTTATAAATCACTGCCTTAAAAAGTTAAATACACTGTTCTTGAATGCATTGGATAAAATTGATCATAATTATTATTAAGACTTAAAAATGAACTTCCATTAAAATTTCAATTTGAACTAAAAAAGCAGAAAACATCTAAATCAATACAATAAAATAAACAAATAAAAAGATAAATAAATAAATTAATTAATTAATTTATGTAGAAAATATTTTTCAATATTGCTTATGCTATTTAATGTATGGGTGGGTGGAGAGTTATGATAGGATTTACCACCCATTATCAAATGCGACGTAAAACACAATTTGATTTAAAACTACATACCGTAGTATAGACTTCTATAAACTGTACATACCACAGAATAGGCTTCTATAAATAATACATACCGCAGAATAGGCTTCTATAAAGGGTACATACCGTAGTATAGGCTTCTATAAACAATGCATACGTAGTATAGGCTTCTATAAACAATGCATACGTAGTATAGGCTTCTATAAACAGTACATACCGTAGTATAGGCTTCTAACGCTTCTTTGTAATTCTCATCATCCATAAACTGATCACCTTCTCTTCTGTAGACTTCGTTTAATACAGACTGTTTTCTCTCACTTACGTTTAGTTTGTCTTTCATTTTCACAAAGATGTAAAATTAAAAATTTCTCAAAAAAAAAACTAAATTATAAGTATTCTCATAATCACATAAAATAATGGACGAAATAACGTTGTTCCAAAACTCCCCCCAAAAAATCAGAAACAATTCAGTGCAAATAGTTTTCCCGAAACTTTTGTCGTCACACGATAATTCCTATAACCGTAATATTGTAACCATCCAACGATTGTTAAAGAAGTCGGCAATAGGTCCGAAATTTAACTTGCACTTTTTTAAATTATATAAAAAACACTTTTTACTTTTAATATTAACACTGGTCAGATAACCAAATAACCAAAATAAATCCCATTATTTAAACAAGCCAGGTAAACATTTACCTCTGTGTAAGTTCGGACAAATAAATAAAAAATAAATACTTATAATGACAGATTAAACACACGGCTACTTGTGTTACAAAAAAGATTTTATAATAAATATGGGCATGTACCTTATCTGAACGTGTTTAACCTGGATCACGTGACCCTTAATTTGAATATTTTTTAAGCGATAAAGTACTAACTTTGACTTTCATAAAACTTGATTTAACAATGTATTGACAAAGAAGGTAAAATTTAATAAAAATCTTCTAATTTTTACCAGTTTTTTTAAGAAAAAGACACCCTGGATTTTCATATAACCAAAGGTCAGGCCTTCAGGTCAAACATGTTCCCTGTGTGATATTAAGTTGTTAGGCACGTTCATTGAATGATCTTAATTATGTTCAATCAAATTAGTTCATTCATAAAGGCGATTAACGGGTAAAGATTAAGATTAATCTATAAATCTTAACATATACCTTAACATTGCCATCGGATATATAGAATTATTTTAATCCCTTCGATTTTTTTTTTGGCATTTTCGGGTTGTAACTTAATCGTGTCTCATAAGTCTTAAAGCTGAATGTCTTTATAGTTCATTCTGGGTATAGTATTTGTGTCATTCTGGGTATAATGTGTATTTGTGTCATTCTGGGTATAATGTGTATTTGTGTCATTCTGGGTATAATGTCTATTTTTGCCATTCTGGGTATAATGTGTATTTGTGTCATTCTGGGTATAATGTGTATTTGTGTCATTCTGGGTATAATGTGTATTTGTGTCATTCTGGGTATAATGTGTATTTGTGTCATTCTGGGTATAATGTGTATTTGTGTCATTCTTGGTATAATGTTTATTTTTGTCATTCTGGGTATAATGTCTGTTTGCGTCATTCTGGGTATAATGTGTATTTGTGTCAATCTAGGTATAATGTCTATTTGCGTCATTATGGGTATAATGTGTATTTGTGTTATTCTGGGTATAATGTTTATTTTTGTCATTCTGGGTATAATGTGTATTTGTGTCATTCTGGGTATAATGTGTATTTGTGTCATTCTGGGTATAATGTGTATTTGTGTCAATCTAGGTATAATGTCTATTTGTGTCATTATGGGTATAATGTGTATTTGCGTCATTCTGGGTATAATGTCTATTTGTGTCAATCTAGGTATAATGTCTATTTGCATCATTATGGGTATAATGTGTATTTGTGTCATTCTTGGTATAATGTCTATTGTTGTCATTCTGAGTATAATGTCTATTTGTGTCATTCTGGGTATAATGTGCATTTGTGTCAATCTAGGTATAATGTCTATTTGCGTCATTCTGGGTATAATGTGTATTTGTGTAAATCTAGGTGTAATGTGTATTTGCGTCATTATGGGTATAATGTGTATTTGTGTCAATCTAGGTATAATGTCTATTTGTATCATTCTGGGTATAATGTCTATTTTTGTCATTCTGAGTATAATGTGCATTTGTGTCAATCTAGGTATAATGTCTATTTGCGTCATTCTGGGTATAATGTGTATTTGTGTCAATCTAGGTGTAATGTGTATTTGCGTCATTATGGGTATAATGTGCATTTGTGTCAATCTAGGTATAATGTCTATTTGTGTCATTCTGGGAATAATGTGTATATGGTCATTCTGGGTATAATGTGTATTTGCGTCATTCTGGGTATAATGTGTATTTTTGTCATTATGGGTATAATGTGTATTTGTGTCAATCTGGGTATAATGTGTATTTGTGTCATTCTGTGTATAATGTGTATTTGTGTCATTCTGGGTATAATGTGTATTTGTGTCAATCTGGGTAAAATGTGTATTTGTGTCAATCTGGGTATAATGAGTATTTGCGTCATTCTGGGTATAATGTGTATTTGTGTTATTCTGGGTATAATGTGTATTTGCGTCATTCTGGGTATAATGTGTATTTGTGTCATTCTGGGTATAATGTGTATTTGTGTCAATCTGGGTATAATGTGTATTTGTGTCAATCTGGGTATAATTTGTATTTGTGTCATTCTGGGTATAATGTGTATTTGTGTTATTCTGGGTATAATGTTTATTTTTGTCATTCTGGGTATAATGTGTATTTGTGTCATTCTGGGTATAATGTGTATATGGACATTCTGGGTATAATGTGTATTTGCGTCATTCTGGGTATAATGTGTATTTGTGTCATTCTGGGTATAATGTGTATTTGTGTCAATCTGGGTATAATGTGTATTTGTGTCATTCTGGGTATAATGTGTATTTGTGTCATTCTGGGTATAATGTCTATTTGTGTCATTCTGGGTATAATGTGTATTTGTGTTATTCTGGGTATAATGTTTATTTTTGTCATTCTGGGTATAATGTGTATTTGTGTCATTCTGGGTGTAATGTGTATTTGTGACATTATGGGTATAATGTGTATTTCTGTCATTCTTGGTGTAATGTGTATTTGTGTCATTCTGGGTATAATGTCTATTTGTGTCAATCTAAGTATAATGTGTATTTGTGTCATTCTAGGTATAATGTGTATTTGTGTTATTCTGGGTTTAATGTGTATTTGTGTCATTCTGTGTATAATGTGTATTTGTGTCATTCTGGGTATAATGTGTATTTGTGTCATTCTGGGTAAAATGTGTATTTGTGTCATTCTGGGTATGTCTATTTGTGTCATTCTGGGTATAATGTGCATTTGTGTCATTCTGGGTATAATGTGTATTTGTGTCATTCTGGGTGTAATGTGTATTTGTGTTATTCTGGGTATAATGTGTATTTGTGTCATTCTTGGTGTAATGTGTATTTGTGTCATTCTGGGTAAAATGTGTATTTGTGTTATTCTGGGTATAATGTGTATTTGTGTCATTCTGGGTATAATGTCTATTTGTGTCATTCTGGATAAAATGTGTATTTGTGTCATTCTGGGTATAATGTGTATTTTTGTCATTCTGGGTATAATGTGTATTTGTGTCATTCTGGGTATAATGTCTAATTTTGCCATTCTGGGTATAATGTGTATTTTTGTCATTCTGGGTATAATGTGTATTTGTGTCAATCTAGGTATAATGTGTATTTGTGTCATTCTGGGTATAATGTCTATTTGTGTCATTCTGGGTATAATGTGTATTTGTGTCATTCTTGGTATAATGTGTATTTGTGTTATTCTGGGTGTAATGTGTATTTGTGTCAATCTAGGTATAATGTGTATTTTTGTCATTCTGGGTATAATGTCTATTTGTGTCATTCTGGGTATAATGTGTATTTGTGTCATTCTGGGTATGATGTGTATTTGTGTCATTCTGGGTAAAATGTATATTTGTGTCATTCTGGGTATGTGTATTTGTGTCATTCTGGGTAAAATGTGTATTTGTGTCATTCTGGGTATGTCTATTTGTGTCATTCTGGGTATAATGTGCATTTGTGTCATTCCGGGTATAATGTGTATTTGTGTTATTCTGGGTATAATGTTTATTTTTGTCATTCTGGGTATAATGTGTATTTGTGTCATTCTGGGTATGATGTGTATTTGTGTCATTATGGGTATAATGTGTATTTGTGTCATTCTTGGTGTAATGTGTATTTGTGTCATTCTGGGTATAATGTCTATTTGTGTCAATCTAAGTATAATGTGTATTTGTGTCATTCTAGGTATAATGTGTATTTGTGTTATTCTGGGTTTAATGTGTATTTGTGTCATTCTGTGTATAATGTGTATTTGTGTCATTCTGGGTATAATGTGTATTTGTGTCATTCTGGGTAAAATGTGTATTTGTGTCATTCTGGGTATGTCTATTTGTGTCATTCTGGGTATAATGTGCATTTGTGTCATTCTGGGTATAATGTGTATTTGTGTCATTCTGGGTGTAATGTGTATTTGTGTTATTCTGGGTATAATGTGTATTTGTGTCATTCTTGGTGTAATGTGTATTTGTGTCATTCTGGATATAATGTGTATTTGTGTCAATCTAAGTATAATGTGTATTTGTGTCATTCTGGGTATAATGTGTATTTGTGTTATTCTGGGTATAATGTGTATTTGTGTCATTCTGGGTATAATGTCTATTTGTGTCATTCTGGATAAAATGTGTATTTGTGTCATTCTGGGTATGTCTATTTGTGTCATTCTGGGTATAATGTCTATTTTTGTCATTCTGGGTATAATGTGTATTTGTGTCATTCTGGGTATAATGTCTAATTTTGCCATTCTGGGTATAATGTGTATTTTTGTCATTCTGGGTATAATGTGTATTTGTGTCAATCTAGGTATAATGTGTATTTGTGTCATTCTGGGTATAATGTCTATTTGTGTCATTCTGGGTATAATGTGTATTTGTGTCATTCTTGGTATAATGTGTATTTGTGTTATTCTGGGTGTAATGTGTATTTGTGTCAATCTAGGTATAATGTGTATTTGTGTCATTCTGGGTATAATGTCTATTTGTGTCATTCTGGATATAATGTGTATTTGTGTCATTCTGGGTATGATGTGTATTTGTGTCATTCTGGGTAAAATGTATATTTGTGTCATTCTGGGTTAGTGTATTTGTGTCATTCTGGGTAAAATGTGTATTTGTGTCATTCTGGGTATGTCTATTTGTGTCATTCTGGGTATAATGTGCATTTGTGTCATTCTGGGTATAATGTGTATTTGTGTCATTCTGGGTGTAATGTGTATTTGTGTCATTCTGGGTATAATGTGTATTTGTGTCATTCTTGGTGTAATGTGTATTTGTGTCATTCTGGGTATAATGTGTATTTGTGTCAATCTAAGTATAATGTGTATTTGTGTCATTCTTGGTGTAATGTGTATTTGTGTCATTCTGGGTATAATGTCTATTTGTGTCAATCTAAGTATAATGTGTATTTGTGTCATTCTAGGTATAATGTGTATTTGTGTTATTCTGGGTTTAATGTGTATTTGTGTCATTCTGTGTATAATGTGTATTTGTGTCATTCTGGGTATAATGTGTATTTGTGTCATTCTGGGTAAAATGTGTATTTGTGTCATTCTGGGTATGTCTATTTGTGTCATTCTGGGTATAATGTGCATTTGTGTCATTCTGGGTATAATGTGTATTTGTGTCATTCTGGGTGTAATGTGTATTTGTGTTATTCTGGGTATAATGTGTATTTGTGTCATTCTTGGTGTAATGTGTATTTGTGTCATTCTGGATATAATGTGTATTTGTGTCAATCTAAGTATAATGTGTATTTGTGTCATTCTGGGTAAAATGTGTATTTGTGTTATTCTGGGTATAATGTGTATTTGTGTCATTCTGGGTATAATGTCTATTTGTGTCATTCTGGATAAAATGTGTATTTGTGTCATTCTGGGTATGTCTATTTGTGTCATTCCGGGTATAATGTGTATTTTTGTCATTCTGGGTATAATGTGTATTTGTGTCATTCTGGGTATAATGTCTAATTTTGCCATTCTGGGTATAATTTGTATTTTTGTCATTCTGGGTATAATGTGTATTTGTGTCAATCTAGGTATAATGTGTATTTGTGTCATTCTGGGTATAATGTCTATTTGTGTCATTCTGGGTATAATGTGTATTTGTGTCATTCTTGGTATAATGTGTATTTGTGTTATTCTGGGTGTAATGTGTATTTGTGTCAATCTAGGTATAATGTGTATTTTTGTCATTCTGGGTATAATGTCTATTTGTGTCATTCTGGGTATAATGTGTATTTGTGTCATTCTGGGTATGATGTGTATTTGTGTCATTCTGGGTAAAATGTATATTTGTGTCATTCTGGGTATGTGTATTTGTGTCATTCTGGGTAAAATGTGTATTTGTGTCATTCTGGGTATGTCTATTTGTGTCATTCTGGGTATAATGTGCATTTGTGTCATTCCGGGTATAATGTGTATTTGTGTTATTCTGGGTATAATGTTTATTTTTGTCATTCTGGGTATAATGTGTATTTGTGTCATTCTGGGTGTAATGTGTATTTGTGTCATTATGGGTATAATGTGTATTTGTGTCATTCTTGGTGTAATGTGTATTTGTGTCATTCTGGGTATAATGTCTATTTGTGTCAATCTAAGTATAATGTGTATTTGTGTCATTCTAGGTATAATGTGTATTTGTGTTATTCTGGGTTTAATGTGTATTTGTGTCATTCTGTGTATAATGTGTATTTGTGTCATTCTGGGTATAATGTGTATTTGTGTCATTCTGGGTAAAATGTGTATTTGTGTCATTCTGGGTATGTCTATTTGTGTCATTCTGGGTATAATGTGCATTTGTGTCATTCTGGGTATAATGTGTATTTGTGTCATTCTGGGTGTAATGTGTATTTGTGTTATTCTGGGTATAATGTGTATTTGTGTCATTCTGGGTATAATGTCTATTTTTGCCATTCTGGGTATAATGTGTATTTGTGTCATTCTGGGTATAATGTGTATTTGTGTCATTCTGGGTATAATGTGTATTTGTGTTATTCTGGGTATAATGTCTATTTGTGTCATTCTGGATAAAATGTGTATTTGTGTCATTCTGGGTATGTCTATTTGTGTCATTCTGGGTATAATGTCTATTTTTGTCATTCTGGGTATAATGTGTATTTGTGTCATTCTGGGTATAATGTCTAATTATGCCATTCTGGGTATAATGTGTATTTTTGTCATTCTGGGTATAATGTGCATTTGTGTCATTCTGGGTATAATGTGTATTTGTGTCATTCTGGGTGTAATGTGTATTTGTGTCATTCTGGGTATAATGTGTATTTGTGTCATTCTTGGTGTAATGTGTATTTGTGTCATTCTGGGTATAATGTGTATTTGTGTCAATCTAAGTATAATGTGTATTTGTGTCATTCTGGGTATAATGTGTATTTGTGTTATTCTGGGTATAATGTGTATTTGTGTCATTCTGGGTATAATGTCTATTTGTGTCATTCTGGGTAAAATGTGTATTTGTGTCATTCTGGGTAAAATGTGTATTTGTGTCATTCTGGGTATAAAGTCTATTTGTGTCATTCTGGGTATAATGTGCATTTGTGTCATTCTGGGTATAATGTGTATTTGTGTCATTCTGGGTGTAATGTGTATTTGTGTCATTCTGGGTATAATGTGTATTTGTGTCATTCTTGGTGTAATGTGTATTTGTGTCATTCTGGGTATAATGTGTATTTGTGTCAATCTAAGTATAATGTGTATTTGTGTCATTCTTGGTGTAATGTGTATTTGTGTCAATCTAGGTATAATGTGTATTTGTGTCATTCTGGGTATAATGTCTATTTGTGTCATTCTGGATATAATGTGTATTTGTGTCATTCTGGGTATGATGTGTATTTGTGTCATTCTGGGTAAAATGTATATTTGTGTCATTCTGGGTTAGTGTATTTGTGTCATTCTGGGTAAAATGTGCATTTGTGTCATTCTGGGTATAATGTGTATTTGTGTCATTCTGGGTGTAATGTGTATTTGTGTTATTCTGGGTATAATGTGTATTTGTGTCATTCTTGGTGTAATGTGTATTTGTGTCATTCTGGATATAATGTGTATTTGTGTCAATCTAAGTATAATGTGTATTTGTGTCATTCTGGGTATAATGTGTATTTGTGTTATTCTGGGTATAATGTGTATTTGTGTCATTCTGGGTATAATGTCTATTTGTGTCATTCTGGATAAAATGTGTATTTGTGTCATTCTGGGTATGTCTATTTGTGTCATTCTGGGTATAATGTCTATTTTTGTCATTCTGGGTATAATGTGTATTTGTGTCATTCTGGGTATAATGTCTAATTTTGCCATTCTGGGTATAATGTGTATTTTTGTCATTCTGGGTATAATGTGTATTTGTGTCAATCTAGGTATAATGTGTATTTGTGTCATTCTGGGTATAATGTCTATTTGTGTCATTCTGGGTATAATGTGTATTTGTGTCATTCTTGGTATAATGTGTATTTGTGTTATTCTGGGTGTAATGTGTATTTGTGTCAATCTAGGTATAATGTGTATTTGTGTCATTCTGGGTATAATGTCTATTTGTGTCATTCTGGATATAATGTGTATTTGTGTCATTCTGGGTATGATGTGTATTTGTGTCATTCTGGGTAAAATGTATATTTGTGTCATTCTGGGTTAGTGTATTTGTGTCATTCTGGGTAAAATGTGTATTTGTGTCATTCTGGGTATGTCTATTTGTGTCATTCTGGGTATAATGTGCATTTGTGTCATTCTGGGTATAATGTGTATTTGTGTCATTCTGGGTGTAATGTGTATTTGTGTCATTCTGGGTATAATGTGTATTTGTGTCATTCTTGGTGTAATGTGTATTTGTGTCATTCTGGGTATAATGTGTATTTGTGTCAATCTAAGTATAATGTGTATTTGTGTCATTCTTGGTGTAATGTGTATTTGTGTCATTCTGGGTATAATGTCTATTTGTGTCAATCTAAGTATAATGTGTATTTGTGTCATTCTAGGTATAATGTGTATTTGTGTTATTCTGGGTTTAATGTGTATTTGTGTCATTCTGTGTATAATGTGTATTTGTGTCATTCTGGGTATAATGTGTATTTGTGTCATTCTGGGTAAAATGTGTATTTGTGTCATTCTGGGTATGTCTATTTGTGTCATTCTGGGTATAATGTGCATTTGTGTCATTCTGGGTATAATGTGTATTTGTGTCATTCTGGGTGTAATGTGTATTTGTGTTATTCTGGGTATAATGTGTATTTGTGTCATTCTTGGTGTAATGTGTATTTGTGTCATTCTGGATATAATGTGTATTTGTGTCAATCTAAGTATAATGTGTATTTGTGTCATTCTGGGTAAAATGTGTATTTGTGTTATTCTGGGTATAATGTGTATTTGTGTCATTCTGGGTATAATGTCTATTTGTGTCATTCTGGATAAAATGTGTATTTGTGTCATTCTGGGTATGTCTATTTGTGTCATTCTGGGTATAATGTGTATTTTTGTCATTCTGGGTATAATGTGTATTTGTGTCATTCTGGGTATAATGTCTAATTTTGCCATTCTGGGTATAATTTGTATTTTTGTCATTCTGGGTATAATGTGTATTTGTGTCAATCTAGGTATAATGTGTATTTGTGTCATTCTGGGTATAATGTCTATTTGTGTCATTCTGGGTATAATGTGTATTTGTGTCATTCTTGGTATAATGTGTATTTGTGTTATTCTGGGTGTAATGTGTATTTGTGTCAATCTAGGTATAATGTGTATTTTTGTCATTCTGGGTATAATGTCTATTTGTGTCATTCTGGGTATAATGTGTATTTGTGTCATTCTGGGTATGATGTGTATTTGTGTCATTCTGGGTAAAATGTATATTTGTGTCATTCTGGGTATGTGTATTTGTGTCATTCTGGGTAAAATGTGTATTTGTGTCATTCTGGGTATGTCTATTTGTGTCATTCTGGGTATAATGTGCATTTGTGTCATTCCGGGTATAATGTGTATTTGTGTTATTCTGGGTATAATGTTTATTTTTGTCATTCTGGGTATAATGTGTATTTGTGTCATTCTGGGTGTAATGTGTATTTGTGTCATTATGGGTATAATGTGTATTTGTGTCATTCTTGGTGTAATGTGTATTTGTGTCATTCTGGGTATAATGTCTATTTGTGTCAATCTAAGTATAATGTGTATTTGTGTCATTCTAGGTATAATGTGTATTTGTGTTATTCTGGGTTTAATGTGTATTTGTGTCATTCTGTGTATAATGTGTATTTGTGTCATTCTGGGTATAATGTGTATTTGTGTCATTCTGGGTAAAATGTGTATTTGTGTCATTCTGGGTATGTCTATTTGTGTCATTCTGGGTATAATGTGCATTTGTGTCATTCTGGGTATAATGTGTATTTGTGTCATTCTGGGTGTAATGTGTATTTGTGTTATTCTGGGTATAATGTGTATTTGTGTCATTCTGGGTATAATGTCTATTTTTGCCATTCTGGGTATAATGTGTATTTGTGTCATTCTGGGTATAATGTGTATTTGTGTCATTCTGGGTATAATGTGTATTTGTGTTATTCTGGGTATAATGTCTATTTGTGTCATTCTGGATAAAATGTGTATTTGTGTCATTCTGGGTATGTCTATTTGTGTCATTCTGGGTATAATGTCTATTTTTGTCATTCTGGGTATAATGTGTATTTGTGTCATTCTGGGTATAATGTCTAATTATGCCATTCTGGGTATAATGTGTATTTTTGTCATTCTGGGTATAATGTGTATTTGTGTCAATCTAGGTATAATGTGTATTTGTGTCATTCTGGGTATAATGTCTATTTGTGTCATTCTGGGTATAATGTGTATTTGTGTCATTCTTGGTATAATGTGTATTTGTGTTATTCTGGGTGTAATGTGTATTTGTGTCAATCTAGGTATAATGTGTATTTGTGTCATTCTGGGTATAATGTCTATTTGTGTCATTCTGGGTATAATGTGTATTTGTGTCATTCTGGGTATGATGTGTATTTGTGTCATTCTGGGTAAAATGTATATTTGTGTCATTCTGGGTATGTGTATTTGTGTCATTCTGGGTAAAATGTGTATTTGTGTCATTCTGGGTATGTCTATTTGTGTCATTCTGGGTATAATGTGCATTTGTGTCATTCTGGGTATAATGTGTATTTGTGTCATTCTGGGTGTAATGTGTATTTGTGTCATTCTGGGTATAATGTGTATTTGTGTCATTCTTGGTGTAATGTGTATTTGTGTCATTCTGGGTATAATGTGTATTTGTGTCAATCTAAGTATAATGTGTATTTGTGTCATTCTGGGTATAATGTGTATTTGTGTTATTCTGGGTATAATGTGTATTTGTGTCATTCTGGGTATAATGTCTATTTGTGTCATTCTGGGTAAAATGTGTATTTGTGTCATTCTGGGTAAAATGTGTATTTGTGTCATTCTGGGTATAAAGTCTATTTGTGTCATTCTGGGTATAATGTGCATTTGTGTCATTCTGGGTATAATGTGTATTTGTGTCATTCTGGGTGTAATGTGTATTTGTGTCATTCTGGGTATAATGTGTATTTGTGTCATTCTTGGTGTAATGTGTATTTGTGTCATTCTGGGTATAATGTGTATTTGTGTCAATCTAAGTATAATGTGTATTTGTGTCATTCTTGGTGTAATGTGTATTTGTGTCATTCTGGGTATAATGTCTATTTGTGTCAATCTAAGTATAATGTGTATTTGTGTCATTCTAGGTATAATGTGTATTTGTGTTATTCTGGGTTTAATGTGTATTTGTGTCATTCTGTGTATAATGTGTATTTGTGTCATTCTGGGTATAATGTGTATTTGTGTCATTCTGGGTAAAATGTGTATTTTTGTCATTCTGGGTATGTCTATTTGTGTCATTCTGGGTATAATGTGCATTTGTGTCATTCTGGGTATAATGTGTATTTGTGTCATTCTGGGTGTAATGTGTATTTGTGTTATTCTGGGTATAATGTGTATTTGTGTCATTCTTGGTGTAATGTGTATTTGTGTCATTCTGGATATAATGTGTATTTGTGTCAATCTAAGTATAATGTGTATTTGTGTCATTCTGGGTAAAATGTGTATTTGTGTTATTCTGGGTATAATGTGTATTTGTGTCATTCTGGGTATAATGTCTATTTGTGTCATTCTGGATAAAATGTGTATTTGTGTCATTCTGGGTATGTCTATTTGTGTCATTCTGGGTATAATGTGTATTTTTGTCATTCTGGGTATAATGTGTATTTGTGTCATTCTGGGTATAATGTCTAATTTTGCCATTCTGGGTATAATGTGTATTTTTGTCATTCTGGGTATAATGTGTATTTGTGTCAATCTAGGTATAATGTGTATTTGTGTCATTCTGGGTATAATGTCTATTTGTGTCATTCTGGGTATAATGTGTATTTGTGTCATTCTTGGTATAATGTGTATTTGTGTTATTCTGGGTGTAATGTGTATTTGTGTCAATCTAGGTATAATGTGTATTTTTGTCATTCTGGGTATAATGTCTATTTGTGTCATACTGGGTATAATGTGTATTTGTGTCATTCTGGGTATGATGTGTATTTGTGTCATTCTGGGTAAAATGTATATTTGTGTCATTCTGGGTATGTGTATTTGTGTCATTCTGGGTAAAATGTGTATTTGTGTCATTCTGGGTATGTCTATTTGTGTCATTCTGGGTATAATGTGCATTTGTGTCATTCCGGGTATAATGTGTATTTGTGTTATTCTGGGTATAATGTTTATTTTTGTCATTCTGGGTATAATGTGTATTTGTGTCATTCTGGGTGTAATGTGTATTTGTGTCATTATGGGTATAATGTGTATTTGTGTCATTCTTGGTGTAATGTGTATTTGTGTCATTCTGGGTATAATGTCTATTTGTGTCAATCTAAGTATAATGTGTATTTGTGTCATTCTAGGTATAATGTGTATTTGTGTTATTCTGGGTTTAATGTGTATTTGTGTCATTCTGTGTATAATGTGTATTTGTGTCATTCTGGGTATAATGTGTATTTGTGTCATTCTGGGTAAAATGTGTATTTGTGTCATTCTGGGTATGTCTATTTGTGTCATTCTGGGTATAATGTGCATTTGTGTCATTCTGGGTATAATGTGTATTTGTGTCATTCTGGGTGTAATGTGTATTTGTGTTATTCTGGGTATAATGTGTATTTGTGTCATTCTGGGTATAATGTCTATTTTTGCCATTCTGGGTATAATGTGTATTTGTGTCATTCTGGGTATAATGTGTATTTGTGTCATTCTGGGTATAATGTGTATTTGTGTTATTCTGGGTATAATGTGTATTTGTGTCATTCTGGGTATAATGTCTATTTGTGTCATTCTGGATAAAATGTGTATTTGTGTCATTCTGGGTATGTCTATTTGTGTCATTCTGGGTATAATGTCTATTTTTGTCATTCTGGGTATAATGTGTATTTGTGTCATTCTGGGTATAATGTCTAATTTTGCCATTCTGGGTATAATGTGTATTTTTGTCATTCTGGGTATAATGTGTATTTGTGTCAATCTAGGTATAATGTGTATTTGTGTCATTCTGGGTATAATGTCTATTTGTGTCATTCTGGGTATAATGTGTATTTGTGTCATTCTTGGTATAATGTGTATTTGTGTTATTCTGGGTGTAATGTGTATTTGTGTCAATCTAGGTATAATGTGTATTTGTGTCATTCTGGGTATAATGTCTATTTGTGTCATTCTGGGTATAATGTGTATTTGTGTCATTCTGGGTATGATGTGTATTTGTGTCATTCTGGGTAAAATGTATATTTGTGTCATTCTGGGTATGTGTATTTGTGTCATTCTGGGTAAAATGTGTATTTGTGTCATTCTGGGTATGTCTATTTGTGTCATTCTGGGTATAATGTGCATTTGTGTCATTCTGGGTATAATGTGTATTTGTGTCATTCTGGGTGTAATGTGTATTTGTGTCATTCTGGGTATAATGTGTATTTGTGTCATTCTTGGTGTAATGTGTATTTGTGTCATTCTGGGTATAATGTGTATTTGTGTCAATCTAAGTATAATGTGTATTTGTGTCATTCTGGGTATAATGTGTATTTGTGTTATTCTGGGTATAATGTGTATTTGTGTCATTCTGGGTATAATGTCTATTTGTGTCATTCTGGGTAAAATGTGTATTTGTGTCATTCTGGGTAAAATGTGTATTTGTGTCATTCTGGGTATAAAGTCTATTTGTGTCATTCTGGGTATAATGTGTATTTGTGTCATTCTGGGTATAATGTCTAATTTTGCCATTCTGGGTATAATGTGTATTTTCGTCATTCTGGGTATAATGTGTATTTATATCAATCTAGGTATAATGTGTATTTGTGTCAATCTAGGTATAATGTGTATTTGTGTCATTCTGGGTATAATGTCTATTTGTGTCATTCTGGGTATAATGTGTATTTGTGTCATTCTGGGTATAATGTGTATTTGTGTCATTCTGGGTAAAATGTATATTTGTGTCATTCTGGGTATGTGTATTTGTGTCATTATGGGTATAATGTGTATTTATGTCATTCTGGATAAAATGTGTATTTGTGTCATTCTGGGTATAATGTGCATTTGTGTCATTATGGGTATAATGTGTATTTTTGTCATTCTGGGTATAATGTGTATTTGTGTCATTCTGGGTATAATGTCTATTTGTGTCAATTTGGGTATAATGTGTATTTGTGTCATTCTGGGTAAAATGTGTATTTGTGTCAATCTGGGTATAATGTGTATCTGTGTCAATCTGGGTATAATGTCTATTTTTGTCATTCTGGGTATAATGTGTATTTGTGTCATTCTGGGTATAATGTGTATTTGTGTCATTCTGGGTATAATGTGTATTTGTGTCATTCTTATTACTCTATTTCTGGACAAATTTTGGCTTTGGGTAATTTGTAACAAAAAGTAAAATTTCCGGAATGATATTCCTATATGGAGCCTGTAGGACGACATGTGTTGAAAAATGTCATTTCGTATTTTTTAAAAAGTATTTCGTATTTTTAAAAAAGTATAACGTATATTAATAATAGTATTTCGTATACTGAAATAGTATTTTGTATTTAAAAAAGTATTTCGTACTTTTAAAAATTATTTCGAATTTTCGAAATAGTATTTCATATTTTCAAAATAGTATTTTGTATTTTAAAAATAGTATTTCGTATTTTCGAGGCGGCAAAATGCAAAGATGCATATAAAACAGATTTTCTTATAATACAAACAAGTTGTATCTACAGCTCCTTGTGCCAATCTCTGTATATTCCGAAATATCAATAATATCAAAACATTTTTTGGAAAATATGAAATAGCATTGCGAATGTACGAAATAGGCGAACTATACGGGAAAAAATCACGCATGTCAGTCTCAGTACTTTCGCCCATGTAAAACTTTTAAGAAACATTCGAGATCGAGGCTGATCAGTATGGCACCCAGAGATTAAAGAATACCCCCTCACAAAAATGAGATATGAAACAAAATGCATGTGACAGGGGCTTCGCTCTTCAACTTCAACCAACTGAATCACACGTGCCTTTGTGTTTCAACCGTTAACTTATTATTTCAGTTCATGTGAACCTAAGTCCTCTTTGAGCATGAATTTTTAAAATTAATTGCTCCAGCCTGTCGATCTAACTGGGTTCAGCAAAAGTCCGTTTATCCAAAAGCCTTACATTTTGCGTATTTAACTTCAAAACACTCTAATGAAATTGTCTATGTACTAGATATTATATTGGTTCGTATGATACTCGAGGACGGAGCTTAAGATCAATCAGGAAAGACAAATGATAGAATTTCTATGTTTATATCGTTTAAACAATATTCGAGGGTGGAGCTGTAGCTCATGCCTTAACCAATGAAATGTGTGTTTAGTACCTCATTAATTGTAACATTTTGATAAACTCTGTAACATTGGAATATTTTTATCCTCGAGTGGCCAAGCGGTCTACAAGACACATTTAAGAACAAAGCCTCTCACCGCTTAGCTTCGAATTACACTCCGGCAATCCAGTACTGTGGAAAAGTTTCTTTATTCGCACCAGTAAAGATTTTTCTCTCTTATATCGAGATAGTTTGTACTGGGATGATGGGAAACCCGGAGTGCCCGAAAAACATCGATCTTCGACAAGCGAACTAATAAACTTTCTCATACTAGGAGGGGCCTCGGTGGCCGAGTGGTCTAAAGCACGCGCTTACGGATCACAGTGCCTCTCACCACCTGGGTTCGAATCCCACTCGGTACAGATCCTAGTGTGAGAAAGTTTGTCAGTTCGCTTGCCAAAGGTCGGTGGTTTCTCCGGGCACTCCGTTTTCCTCCACTATCTCAGAACTGACCGCCTCTAAGTAAGTGAAAGAATCTTGACTGGGGCGTAAAATACCATTACTCCACTCCACTCTCATACTAGGATCTACCCCAGTGAGATTCAAACCTAGACGATCAGAGGCGCTGTGATCAGTAAACGCGTATACCACTAGGCGACGTTTTGTTAAATATAAAGTCTGGTAATATTTTTATTATTTTTGCCGTACGAAAATTCATTCGATCGATATTTTCAAGTATTGAAATGAAATATAACTAAAGCTATCTATTTAAAGCTACACAGAACGTGATCATGATATTATGTCTAACATGTTGAAATAATAATGAAGAAAATGTTTAGTACCAAGATAGATTTAAATGAAATATGACTGAAAAACGTTTTTAGTCAAGATAAACTCGATATTGATTGGCTGTATGCGTGTTTTACGTCCTAGTCAAGATAAAATCGATATTGATGGGATGTATGCGTGTTTTACCTCCTAGTCAGGGTAAACTCGATATTGATTGGTTGTATGTGTGTTTTACGTCCTAGTCAAGATAAAATCGATATTGATGGGATGTATGAGTGTTTTACCTCCTAGTCAAGATAAACTCGATATTGATTGGATGTATGCGTGTTTTACCTCCTAGTCAGGGTAAACTCGATATTGATTGGTTGTATGTGTGTTTTACGTCCTAGTCAAGATAAAATCGATATTGATGGGATGTATGCGTGTTTTACCTCCTAGTCAAGATAAAATCGATATTGATGGGATGTATGCGTGTTTTACCTCCTAGTCAAGATAAACTCGATATTGATGGGATGTATGCGTGTTTTACCTCCTAGTCAAGATAAAATCGATATTGATGGGATGTATGCGTGTTTTACCTCCTAGTCAGGGTATACTCGATATTGATTGGCTGTATGAGTGTTTTACCTCCTAGTCAAGATAAACTCGATATTGATGGGCTGTATGCGTGTTTTACCTCCTAGTCAAGATAAACTCGATATTGATTGGATGTATGCGTGTTTTACCTCCTAGTCAAGATATACTCGATATTGATTGGCTGTATGAGTGTTTTACCTCCTAGTCAAGATAAACTCGATAATGATGGGCTGTATGCGTGTTTTACCTCCTAGTCAAGATAAACTCGATATTGATTGGATGTATGCGTGTTTTACCTCCTAGTCAAGATATACTCGATATTGATTGGCTGTATGAGTGTTTTACCTCCTAGTCAAGATAAACTCGATAATGATGGGCTGTATGCGTGTTTTACCTCCTAGTCAAGATATACTCGATATTGATTGGCTGTATGCGTGTTTTACCTCCTAGTCAAGATATACTCAATATTGATAGGCTGTATGCGTGTTTTACCTCCTAGTCAAGATAAACTCGATATTGATTGGATGTATGCGTGTTTTAAGTCTTAGTCAAGATAAACTCGATATTGATTGGTTGTATGCGTGTTTTAAGTCTTAGATAAGATAAAATCGATATTGATTGGCTGTATGCGTGTTTTACCTCCTAGTCGAGATAAACTCGCTATTGATTGGCTGTATGCGTGTTTTACGTCCTAGTCAAGATAAAATCGATAATGATTGGATGTATGAGTGTTTTACGTCCTAGTCAAGATAAACTCGATATTGATTGGTTGTATGCGTGTTTTAAGTCTTAGATAAGATAAAATCGATATTGATTGGCTGTATGCGTGTTTTACCTCCTAGTCGAGATAAACTCGCTATTGATTGGCTGTATGCGTGTTTTACGTCCTAGTCAAGATAAAATCGATAATGATTGGATGTATGCGTGTTTTAAGTCTTAGTCAAGATAAACTCGATATTGATTGGTTGTATGCGTGTTTTAAGTCTTAGATAAGATAAACTCGATATTGATTGGCTTGTATGCGTGTTTTACCTCCGAGTCGAGATAAACTCGCTATTGATTGGCTGTATGCGTGTTTTACGTCCTAGTCAAGATAAACTCGATATTGATTGGATGTATGCGTGTTTTAAGTCTTAGTCAAGATAAACTCGATATTGATTGGCTGTATCAGTGTTTTACGGCTTAATCAAGATAAACTCGATATTAATTGGCTGTATGAGTGTTTTACGTCCTAGTCAAGATAAAATCGATATTGATTGGATGTATGCGTGTTTTACCTCCTAGTCAAGATAAACTCTATATTGATTGGATGTATGAGTGTTTTACGTCCTAGTCAAGATAAACTCTATATCGATTGAATGTATGCGTGTTTTACCTCCTAGTCGAGATAAACTCGCTATTGATTGGCTGTATGCGTGTTTTACGTCCTAGTCAAGATAAACTCGATATTGATTGGATGTATGCGTGTTTTACCTCCTAGTCAAGATAAACTCGCTATTGATTGGCTGTATGCGTGTTTTACGTCCTAGTCAAGATAAACTCGATATTGATTGGCTGTATGCGTGTTTTACCTCCTAGTCAAGATAAACTCGATATTGATTGGCTGCATGCGTGTTTTACGTCCTAGTCAAGATAAAATCGATATTGATTGGCTGTATCAGTGTTTCAAGTCTTAGTCAAGATAAACTCGATATTGATTGGCTGTATGCGTGTTTTACGTCCTAGTCAAGATAAAATCGATATTGATTGGCTGTATCAGTGTTTTAAGTCTTAGTCAAGATAAACTCGATATTGATTGGATGTATGCGTGTTTTACCTCCTAGTCAAGATAAACTCGATATTGATTGGATGTATCAGTGTTTTACGTCCTAGTCAAGATAAACTCTATATCGATTGGATGTATGCGTGTTTTACCTCCTAGTCGAGATAAACTCGATATTGATTGGCTGTATGCGTGTTTTACGTCCTAGTCAAGATAAAATCGATATTGATTGGCTGTTTCAGTGTTTTAAGTCTTAGTCAAGATAAACTCGATATTGATTGGCTGTATGCGTGTTTTACGTCCTAGTCAAGATAAAATCGATATTGATTGGCTGTTTCAGTGTTTTAAGTCTTAGTCAAGATAAACTCGATATTGATTGGCTGTATGCGTGTTTTATCTCCAAGTCGAGATAAACTCGCTATTGATTGGCTGTATGCGTGTCTTACCTCCTAGTCAAGATAAACTCGATATTGATTGGATGTATGAGTGTTTTACGTCTTAGTCAAGATAAACTCGATATTGATTGGATGTATGCGTGTTTTACGTACTAGTCAAGATAAAATCGATATTGATTGGCTTTATGAGTATTTTACGTCCTAGTCAAGATAAACTCGATATTGATTGGATGTATGCGTGTTTTACGTACTAGTCAAGATAAAATCGATATTGATTGGCTTTATGAGTGTTTTACGTCCTAGTCAAGATAAACTCGATATTGATTGGATGTATGCGTGTTTTACGTACTAGTCAAGATAAAATCGATATTGATTGGCTTTATGAGTATTTTACGTCCTAGTCAAGATAAACTCGATATTGATTGGATGTATGAGTGTTTTACGTCTTAGTCAAGATAAAATCGATATTTTGGTTGGATGTATGAGTGTTTTACGTACTAGTCAAGATAAAATCGATATTGATTAGATGTATGAGTGTTTTACGTCCTAGTCAAGATAAAATCGATATTGATTGGCTGTATCAGTGTTTTAAGTCTTAGTCAAGATAAACTCGATATTGATTGGCTGTATCAGTGTTTTACGGCTTAATCAAGATAAACTCGATATTAATTGGATGTATGAGTGTTTTACGTCCTAGTCAAGATAAAATCGATATTGATTGGCTGTATCAGTGTTTTAAGTCTTAGTCAAGATAACTCGATATTGATTGGCTGTATGCGTGTTTTACCTCCAAGTCGAGATAAACTCGCTATTGATTGGCTGTATGCGTGTCTTACCTCCTAGTCAAGATAAACTCGATATTGATTGGATGTATGAGTGTTTTACGTCTTAGTCAAGATAAACTCGATATTGATTGGATGTATGAGTGTTTTACGTCTTAGTCAAGATAAACTCGATATTGATTGGCTATATGAGTGTTTTACGTCCTAGTCAAGATAAACTCGATATTGATTGGATGTATGAGTATTTTACGTCCTAGTCAAGATAAACTCGATATTGATTGGATGTATGAGTATTTTACGTCCTAGTCAAGATAAACTCGATATTGATTGGATGTATGAGTGTTTTACGTACTAGTCAAGATAAACTCTATATCGATTGGATGTATGCGTGTTTTACCTCCTAGTCGAGATAAACTCGATATTGATTGGATGTATGCGTGTTTTAAATCCTAGTCAAGATAAACTCGTTATGATTGGCTGTATCAGTGTTTTACGTCTTAGTCAAGATAAAATCGATATTGATTGGCTGTATGCGTGTTTTAAGTCTTAGTCAAGATAAACTCGATATTGATTGGCTGTATCAGTGTTTTACGTCCTAGTCGAGATAAACTCGATATTGATTGACTGTATCAGTGTTTTACGTCCTAGTCGAGATAAACTCGATATTGATTGGCTGTATGCGTGTTTTACGTCTTAGTCAAGATAAACTCGATATTGATTGGCTGTATCAGTGTTTACGTCTTAGTCGAGATAAACTCGATATTGATTGGCTGTATCAGTGTTTTACGTCCTAGTCGAGATAAACTCGATATTGATTGGCTGTATCAGTGTTTTACGTCCTAGTCGAGATAAAACTCGATATTGATTGGCTGTATGCGTGTTTTACGTCCTAGTCAAGATTAACTCGATATTGATTGGATGTATGAGTGTTTTGCGTCTCAGTCAAGATGAACTCGATATCGATTGGCTTTTAAGAGTTTTTCGAAGGCAAAAGAGGCCGGGTCAGTCTAAGTGGTATCGTTATTATAGTTACCCTCAGTGTGTATGAGTACCAATACATTACCCTCAGTATATACAGATACCAATACATTATCCTAACTATAGACGGGTACCAATACATTACCCTAAGTATATACGGATACCAATACATTACCCTAAGTATATACGGGTACCAATACAGTACCGTAAGTATATACGGGTACCAATACATAACCGGAAGTATATACGGGTACCAATACAGTACCGTAAGTATATACGGGTACCAATACATAACCGGAAGTATATACGGGTACCAATACATAACCGGAAGTATATACGGGTACCAATACATAGCCCTAAGGATATACGGGTACCAAAACATTACCCTCAGTATGTACGGGTACCAAAACATTACCCTCAGCATGTACGGGTACCCATACATTACCCTAAGTATATACGGGTACCAATACATTACCCTAAATATATACGGGTACCAATACATTACCCTAAGTACATACGGGTCTCAATACATAACCCTCAGTATATACGGGTACTTAAACATAACCCTAAGTATATACGGGTACCAATACATTACCCTAAGTATATACGGATATTAATACATTACCCTCTAGTCAAGGTAACTGTGAAATTTTCTCAGTGCGCATGCAAGAGTTCATAAACTAGACAATCTCTACCCTACAAGTAATGTGGCATTGTAAGGACGGTAGCCAATCTTTGGTCAAGTTTATGTATGTGTGAGATGTGCAAGTGTGCATTAAGGTATTCCTTCTATTAGCAAACACTCAGGGTAACTTTATTCAGGTGAAAGCTCAACAAATTAAATATGACGAAGACAAGTATAGCATTATACTGATACCACGTGAGCTAGTCAATACTCTGTCATCTTAGCACAATGACATACAAGGTCAGGAAGCAGTAACTCAAGTTAATAAGTTTTACGTATGACCCAGATGGATGCCATACCACTGAGATCATAGTAGTATGGTGAGAAAATATATAATCATCAATGACTATATATACACAGACATCATATCACACTGCAAGTAAGACAGGGACACTGCATGTAAGACAGGGACACTGCATGTAAGACAGGGACACTGTAAGTAAGACAGGGACACTACATGTAAGACAAAGACACTGCAAGTAAGACAGGGACACTGCATGTAAGACAGGGACACTGCAAGTAAGACAGGAACACTGTAAGTTAAGACAGGAACACTGCATGTAAGACAGGAACACTGCATGTAAGACAAAGACACTGCATGTAAGACAGGGACACTGTAAGTAAGACAAAGACACTGCATGTAAGACAAAGAAACTGCAAGTAAGACAGGGACACTGCATGTAAGACAGGGACACTGCAAGTAAGACAGGGATACTGCATGTAAGACAGGGACACTGCAAGTAAGACAGGAACACTGTAAGTAAGACAGGAACACTGCATGTAAGACAGGGACACTGTAAGTAAGACAGGGACACTGCATGTAAGACATGGACACTGTAAGTAAGACAGGGACACTGTAAGTAAGACAGGAACACTGCATGTAAGACAGGAACACTGCATGTAAGACAAAGACACTGCATGTAAGACAGGGACACTGTAAGTAAGACAAAGACACTGCATGTAAGACAAAGACACTGCACGTAAGACAGGGACACTGCATGTAAGACAGGGACACTGTAAGTAAGACAAAGACACTGCATGTAAGACAAAGAAACTGCAAGTAAAACAGGGACACTGCATGTAAGACAGGGACACTGCAAGTAAGACAGGGATACTGCATGTAAGACAGGGACACTGCAAGTAAGACAGGAACACTGTAAGTAAGACAGGAACACTGCATGTAAGACAGGGACACTGTAAGTAAGACAGGGACACTGCATGTAAGACAGGGACACTGTAAGTAAGACAGGGACACTGTAAGTAAGACAGGAACACTGCATGTAAGACAGGAACACTGCATGTAAGACAAAGAAACTGCATGTAAGACAGGGACACTGTAAGTAAGACAAAGACACTGCATGTAAGACAAAGACACTGCACGTAAGACAGGGACACTGCATGTAAGACAGGGACACTGTAAGACAGGGACACTGCATGTAAGACAAAGACACTGCAAGTAAGACAGGGACACTGCATGTAAGACAGGGACACTGCAAGTAAGACAGGAACACTGTAAGTAAGACATGAACACTGCATGTAAGACAGGAACACTGCATGTAAGACAAAGACACTGCATGTAAGACAG
Organism: Tegillarca granosa; assembly: GCA_029721355.1. Classification (NCBI taxonomy): domain Eukaryota; kingdom Metazoa; phylum Mollusca; class Bivalvia; order Arcoida; family Arcidae; genus Tegillarca; species Tegillarca granosa. Next base: position 32,936,718 of record CM056609.1, read on the forward strand.
GGACACGTTAAGTAAGACAAAGACACTGCATGTAAGACAAAGACGCTGCATGTAAGTCAGGGACACTGTAAGTAAGAAAGGGGACACTGCATGTAATACAGGGACACTGCAAGTAAGACAGGAACACTGCATGTAAGACAAAGACACTGCATGTAAGACAGGGACACTGTAAGTAAGACAGGGACACTGCAAGTAAGACAGGGACACTGCATGTAATACAGGGACACTGCATGTAAGACAGGAACACTGCATGTAAGACAGGAACACTGCATGTAAGACAGGGACACTGTAAGTAAGACAAAGACACTGCATGTAAGACAAAGACACTGCATGTAAGTCAGGGACACTGTAAGTAAGACAAAGACACTGCATGTAAGACAAAGACGCTGCATGTAAGTCAGGGACACTGTAAGTAAGAAAGGGACACTGCATGTAATACAGGGACACTGCATGTAATACAGGGACACTGCAAGTAAGACAGGAACACTGCATGTAAGACAAAGACACTGCATGTAAGACAGGGACACTGTAAGTAAGACAGGGACACTGCAAGTAAGACAGGGACACTGCATGTAATACAGGGACACTGCATGTAAGACAGGAACACTGCATGTAAGACAAAGACACTGCATGTAAGACAAAGACACTGCATGTAAGACAGGGACACTGTAAGTAAGACAAAGACACTGCATGTAAGACAAAGACACTGCATGTAAGTCAGGGACCCTGTAAGTACGACATGGACACTGCATGTAATACAGGGACACTGCATGTAATACAGGGACTCTGCAAGTAAGATAGGGACACAGCATGTAAGACAAAGACACTGCATGTAAGTCGGGGACACTGTAAGTAAGACAGGGACACTGCATGTAATACAGGGACACTGCATGTAATACAGGGACACTGCAAGTAAGATAGGGACACAGCATGTAAGACCGGGACACAGCATGTAAGACAGGAACACTGCATGTAAGACAGGGACACTGTAAGTAAGACAGGGACACTGCATGTAATACAGGGACACTGCATGTAATACAAAGACACTGCAAGTAAGACAGGAACACTGCATGTAAGACAAAGACACTGCATGTAAGTCAGGGACACTGTAAGTAAGACAGGGACACTGCATGTAATACAGGGACACTGCATGTAATACAGGAACACTGCAAGTAAGACAAAGACACTGCATGTAAGCCAGGGACACTGTAAGTAAGACAGGGACACTGCATGTAATACAGGGACACTGCATGTAATACAGGGACACTGCAAGTAAGATAGGGACACAGCATGTAAGACCGGGACACAGCATGTAAGACAGGAACACTGCATGTAAGACAGGGACACTGCATGTAAGACAAAGACACTGCATGTAATACAGGGACACTGTAAGTAAGACAGGGACACTGCATGTAATACAGGGACACTGCAAGTAAGATAGGGACACAGCATGTAAGACCGGGACACAGCATGTAAGACAGGAACACTGCAGGTAAGACAGGAACACTGCATGTAAGACAAAGACACTGCATGTAAGACAGGGACACTGTAAGTAAGACAGGGACACTGCATGTAAGACAGGGACACTGAATTGTGAGACAAGGACACTGCATGTAAGTCAGAGACACTGTAAGTAAGACAGGGACACTGCATGTAATACAGGGACACTGCATGTAATACAGGGACACTGCAAGTAAGATAGGGACACAGCATGTAAGACAAAGACACTGCATGTAAGTCAGGGACACTGTAAGTAAGACAGGGACACTGCATGTAAGACAGGGACACTGCATGTAAGACAAAGACACTGCATGTAAGACAGAGACACTTGAAGTAAGACAGGAACACTGTATGTAAGACAAAGACACTGCATGTAAGACAGAGACACTTGAAGTAAGACAGGGACACTGCATGTAAGACAGGGACACTGAATGTGAGACAAGGACACTGTTTGTAAGGAAGGGACACTGCAAGTAAGACAGGGACACAGAATGTAAGAAAGGAACACTGCATGTAAGTCAGGGACACAATATGTAAGACAGGGGACACTGCATGTAAGACAGGGACACTGAATGTAAGACAGGGACACTGCATGTAAGACCCGGACAGAGCATGTAAGACAGGAACACTGCATGTAAGTCAGGGACACTGCAAGTAAGACGGGGACACTGAATGTAAGACAGGGACACTGTTTGTAAGAAAGGGACACTGCAAGTAAAACAGGGACACAGCAGGTAAGACAGGGACACTGCATGTAAGACAGAGACAAAGCATGTAAGACAGGAACACTGCATGTAAAACAAAGACACTGCACGTAAGACAGAGACACTGCAAGTAAGACAGGGACACTGCAGGTAAGACAGGGACAATGAATGTAAGACAGGGACACTGTTTGTAAGGAAGGGACACTGCAAGTAAGACAGGGACACAGCATGTAAGACAGGGACACTGCATGTAAGACAGGGACAAAGCATGTAAGACAGGAACACTGCAAGTAAGACAGGGACACTGCAAGTAAGGACAGGATCACTGCAAGTAAGACAGGGACAGAGCATGTAAGACGGGAACACTGCATGAAAGTCGGGGACACTGCATGTAAGACAGGGACAAAGCATGTAAGACAGGAACACTGCAAGTAAGACAGGGACACTGCAAGTAAGACAGGGTCACTGAATGTAAGACAGGGACACTGTTGTAAGGAAGAGAAACTGCAAGTAAGACAGGGACACAGCATGTAAGACAGGGACACAGCATGTAAGAAAGGGACACTGCATGTAAGACAGGGACACTGCATGTAAGACAGGGACACTGCATGTAAGTAAGGGACACTGCATGTAAGACAAAGACACTGCACGTTAGACAGGGACAAAGCATGTAAGACAGGAACACTGCAAGTAAGACAGGGACACTAAATGTCAGACAGGGACACTGTTTGTAAGGAAAGGACACTGCAAGTAAGACAGGGACACAGCATGTAAGACAGGGACACTGCATGTAAGACAGGGACACTGCAAGTAAGACTGGGACAGAGCATGTAAGACAGGGACACAGCATGTAAGACAGGGACACAGCATGTAAGTCAGGGACACTGCAAGTAAGACAGGGACAGAGCATGTAAGACAGGAACACTGCATGTTAGTCAGGGACACTGCATGTAAGACAGGGACAAAGCATGTAAGACAGGAACACTGCAAGTAAGACAGGGACACTGCAAGTAAGACAGGAGCACTGCAAGTAAGACAGGGACAGAGCATGTAAGACAGGAACACTGCATGTAAGTCAGGGACACTGCATGTAAGACAAAGACACTGCACGTAAGACAGGGACACTGCAAGTAAGAAAGGGACACTGCAAGTAAAACAGGGACACTGAATGTAAGACAGGGACACTGTTTGTAAGGAAGGGACACTGCAAGTAAGACAGGGACACAGCATGTAAGACAGGGACACTGCAAGTAAGAGAGGGACACTGTATGTAAGACAGGGACACTGCATGTAAGTCAGGAACACTGCACGTTAGACAGGGACACTGCAAGTAAGACAGGGACACTGCAAGTAAGACAGGGACACTGCAAGTAAGACAGGGACACTGTTTGTAATGAAGGGACACTGCAAGTAAGACAGGGACAAAGCATGTAAGACAGGAACACTGCAAGTAAGACAGGGACACTGCAAGTAAGACCGTAACACTGCAAGTAAGACAGGGACACTGCATGTAAGACAGGGATACTGAATGTAAGACAGGGACACTGTTTGTAATGAAGGGACACTGCAAGTAAGACAGGGACACTGCATGTAAGAAAGGGACACTGCAAGTTAGACAGGGACACTACAAGTAAGACAAGGACATTGCAAGTAAGACAGACACTGCATGCAAGACCGGGACACTGCAAGTTTTACAATCATTTACTCAACTGAGTGTACACTCAACTCAAATTAAGAATTATTTCATTGTCAACTTTAAGACATTACACAGTTAAAGTTGAATATCTTATGTTATATTTATATTGTTAAGTGTAGGTTTGTTGAACAAAACTAAACATTGCCTCATAAAACGTAAAAGTTTTTAAATATTGTTGAGTTGAAGAAAATCGGAAATATTTGAGTTGAGTGTATTCTCAATCAAGTGAATGACTGTGAAACTTGGGTATTAACAACTACAACTAAAATAGTCAAACTCAAACTTGACCTATAATTTAGTACTATGTATAATACACAAATACTAAAAATATGATAATTTCAAAGTTATGACTTGAAAACGGATATAGATTAAAAGTGTCACACATCATTTATATTTTGGTGAATGTAAAAAACTAAGTAAATTTTGACTTCATTTTATTCAGTATAAATTTCAAAACATAAATAGACTTTTTTGTAAACATAAATGTTAAAAGTATATAAAAATGATTAGAAAATAATTAATATTCATAACAAATTTAAAATCTTTGAAAAAATAAGCAAAATATGCAAATTATGCAAATTATATGTGAAGCAGAATTTAATTCTCAAACAAACAGAGAGATCTTTTGACAATATTCTGATTGCTTTGTTGTATTTTTGTTAGTTGCTTTTACTAATGAACAGGGCTCTGTTTTTAATTATAAAGAAAAAGTATATATATATATATATATATAAACTGCACTTAATTTCCTGAATAAACTGGCATTCCTGAAAACTGAATAAGAATTTGAAATTACCATGAATTGCAACGACATATTAAATATCTTTTTTTCTGGATAAAGCCAATGTTTAACTACAATGGTTATGGCATAAACAGTTCCAAATCAAGATTAGCTATTGTATAAAAATATCTTTTTCTTTCCTTCCTTCTTCTTTTTATTTTACTGCTATGACTGACATGAGTATTACTAAATGAAATTTCATGAATTTTATAAAGTTTGTTTATAAATTTTCATTCTTCCTCTTCTTTGTTTTCTCTATCCTCAGCTTTGGTTTCTTCTTTCTTTCCTTCGTCTTGTTTTTCTGTAACAATAAAACATAAGTCTTATAAAACAACTCAATCATAGTTTCTCTTCAACTTCTACTCCAACAGATCAGAGTGGGAAACATTCGTCAGTTTGCTTGAAGCTTTGTTCTCTTTAGACACTCTATCATTCTAAATCTTTCCACCTTGATATAAGCGAAAAAAAAAAAATTGAACTAATTGCTTACTTAGTTAACATAGTGCCTTCTGTCTGCAGTTTTTTACAGGTAATTCTATTTACCTCAAAATTTAGAACTAATCCCCTAGGATAGCAGAGATACACTGTTTGACTGAAGCAACCATAGCTTATAATGAAATCTAGTTACCTGTGTAAGGGAGATAACTCCATATCATGAAATCCATCAGTCATCGCTTTTGGTGTTGATAGTTGTATTTAAAATACTTATGCAATGTTCATATGCATCAAAGCATCTCATTGCCATGTTAATTTTACACAAGTGATTTAAAGGATCTTTCTTGTAGTAGACGTTTACTAGTTTGTTGGGTACTTGTATAATGGACTAAGTGGTTCAGTATGTTTATCTGCAGTATCTTTGGGAGTGAACTAGCACTCAATAGATCATTATAGGTGAGCACCAGTACAATACAGATTAGTTGACTGTGTAAGGGAGACAACTCCATAATTCTTTCCATTAATGTGTAGTTATTGAGATTTTTGGCAAGTTGCACAATGAACAAAGTTTAGAGTTTAAGAAAAAGGAGGTCTTAGGTAACTAGAATTCCAGACAAGTCCAGTATACCTGTGTATAAAGACCATCCAGGGGACTGAACAAATGTGGACATTTTGTTTAAAGAATCACTGACTTTTAGTAAAAGAGTGAAAAATATTTGCAAAAAATAAAATATTAAATTATATATATATATATATATATATATATATATATATATATATATATATATATATATATATATATATATATATAATATATATATATACAGTAGAACTTCGATAACTCGAAGTGCTCGGGACTGCTCTGGGGACTTCGAGTTATCGGGGTGTTCGAGTTATCGAAGTTGCAGGATGATGTCCAAGAATGGTGTCACCTTAATTTATGTTTTCCACTACAGAAGTCTTGATGTTTTAAACAGTTACCTGTACTCGAATGTAAAAAAAGTAAAAGATACTTTTTTTAAAGAAAATATAATAAATAATTTATTAAAGAATTGATATTGACGGTAAAGACGTGCGAAACGTGTTATTTTATTTTAAAATCACGTTATACAAGAACTAAGAAATCGGAAATCAGATATATGTACATGTTTATCAAAATGCTTATTTTTAACATTCGTTAGAAAATACGAACAGAAAGTTAATGAATTATAAAGCAGTGCAATAAGTCATTTAAGATTTTAATGCAGTCGTAAGTACAACTGAGTTAGTCATTTTAAATAAGCTTGGAGTACTTAAGTCAAAAGTTATCGACCGCAGTGTATTATTCGGCTTCTTTTATTAGAGTAGAGGATTAGCGTACCTGTTAGGCTTAATTGACCGTGACGGTACTGAATATTAATCCGTTAATTGATACTAATTAATACGGTAGATAACAAGAACTACTCGGTTCATTTCTCTACTATAACGATAGCCTAATTTGAAGTTAATTTAATAGATTTTTAAACTACAGACCAAATTTTTACTTCGAGTTATCGGGGGTATTCGAATTATAGAAGTTTGAGTTATCGAAGTTTTCCTAATATAGTTTATATAGAAAACCGGTCGGGACAAAATAAAGACTTCGAGTTATCCGTGGT
>CM056609.1:32945970-32969095 GCA_029721355.1 Tegillarca granosa
AAAGACTCAAATGAATCAAAGGGGAAATCTGACATGTAATACATTAATTGTTTATCATTATGATCTAAATATATTCGCAATGATGTTATTTATCCTAAACAAAGTCACAAATCTAATGAAATTCCATGTTTAATTTATTAATTTTCATTATTTTAGTTGTGTTTAAATGTCCTGGTTTTATGATATAACCATGTTCTAAAATTAGATCCTCCAGGTATACATCATACTGGGATTGTACCGCTATTTCTATATTTATTCGAGTTTTTATCGTTGAACCAAATATAAGATTGTTTATTAGGAACATCATTAAGGAAATCCGTACCATTGTACATTTTTCCTAGGTAAACTTAATGCAGCTTTGAAATAATTCTATGAATTTTATAAAACAATAGTTTTAGTTTTAGGTAAATGAAGCAGTTATTGTATTTCTAGGAATGCAGTATTCAGTAGTGTAGCTTCACATCAATTCATAACATGAGATATATATACCTTCTGATTGAGCCACCAATACTGTGGCCTGTAGCTGCCACATCAAATCTTCTGCCTCTTCTGCTGCATTTTGTGATTTTTCACCATAATCTTTTGCAGTTTCATATTTACTTAACTCTAGGTAACAGCGACCTATTTCATGGTATAACCAGGTGCTTTCTAATGGTGATTTTGACATGGGTAATTTTTTCTCCCAACTGCAATGGAGACAAACAAAGTTTAAATTTTTAGGAAAGCCGAAAAAGAACCAACAACTCTGAACAAAAATAAAAATAATATAAACTAAGTAATAGAAAACTCTTTTGACCTTTGCCGGAACTACTTTTTTGTAAACAATGACAATATAAATTCATGCACATATTTCATTGTTTTTCAGTAAATATTAAATGTTTTGCATTCAACTTTGTTCTTTTGGTATTTTTAATTATGCAATTTAATTATAAACATTGCCTTTAATTTTTGTTTGGTCTACTGAGAACTAACTTAAATGAAGATGATGCACTTTTTGAATAAACCTGTTATACAGAATTTATGCAAAGTGCATCATCTTCATTCAAGTTATTTCTCAATAGACCGCAAAAAAATGAAAGGCAATGCTTATAAATATATAATTATATATAACCAACCCCAGACTTTCCCAATACTAGAGGAAAGCTTTACCAACTGTTCTAAATGGCAATCTATCAATCTCCAGTCTGCCTTAAAGTTATCTGAATTTCTCAAACATTCATATCTTTATTATCTATTTGACAGACAAAATGAATCATTTCTTTGTACCTTCCTCAAAAAGTCAATAAGTTTATCAAGTTGCATTTTCTTTTGGCCATACAAGACCGTGACAACGATATACTTACACAGTAATGTTTCCTTTTGGCCATACAAAACTGTGACAATGATATACTTACACAGTCGTTTTTTCTTTTGGCCATACAAGACCCTGACAACGATATACTTACACAGTCGTGTTTCCTTTTGGCCATACAAGACCGTGACAACGATATACTTACACAGTCATGTTTCCTTTTGGCCATACAAGACTGTGACAATGATGTACTTACACAGTCTTGTATTCTTTTGGCCATACAAGACCGTGACAATGATATACTTACACAGTCGTGTATTCTTTTGGCCATACAAGAGCGTGACAACGATATACTTAAACAGTCGTGTTTCCTTTTGGCCATACAAGACTGTGACAATGATATACTTACACAGTCGTGTTTTCTTTTGACCATACATTATGATATACTTACAGAGTCATGTTTTCTTTTGGCCATACATGACTGTGACAACAATATACTTAAACAGTCTTGTATTCTTTTGGCCATACAAGACCGTGACAACAATATACTTACACAGTCGTGTTTCCTTTTGGCCATACAAGACCGTGACAACAATATACTTACACAGTCGTGTTTCCTTTTGCCCATACAAGACCGTGACAACAATATACTTAAACAGTCGTGTTTCCTTTTGGCCATACAAGACCGTGACAACAATATACTTACACAGTCGTGTTTCCTTTTGGCCATACAAGACCGTGACAACAATATACTTACACAGTCATGTTTCCTTTTGGCCATACAAGACCGTGACAACAATATACTTAAACAGTCGTGTTTCCTTTTGGCCATACAAGACTGTGACAATGATATACTTACACAGTCATTTTTTCTTTTGACCATACATTATGATATACTTACAGAGTCATGTTTTCTTTTGGCCATACATGACTGTGACAATGATATACTTACACAGTCGTGTTTTCTTTTGACCATACATTATGATATACTTACAGAGTCATGTTTTCTTTTGGCCATACATGACTGTGACAATGATATACTTACACAGTCTTGTATTCTTTTGGCCATACAAGACCGTGACAACGATATACTTACACAGTCGTGTTTCCTTTTGGCCATACAAGACTGTGACAACAATATACTTACAACGGCATGTTTTCTTTTGGCCATACAAGACAGTGACAACGATATACTTACACAGTCATATTTTCTTTTGGCCATACAAAACTGTGACAGTGATATACTTACACAGTCATGTTTCCTTTTGGCCATACAAGACCGTGACAACAATATACTTACACAGTCATGTTTCCTTTTGGCCATACAAGACTGTGACAACAATATACTTACAACGGCATGTTTTCTTTTGGCCATACAAGACAGTGACAACGATATACTTACACAGTCATATTTTCTTTTGGCCATACAAAACTGTGACAGTGATATACTTACACAGTCATGTTTTCTTTTGACCATACAAGACTGTGACAACAATATACTTACACAGTCGTGTTTTCTTTTGACCATACATTATGATATACTTACAGAGTCATGTTTTCTTTTGGCCATACATGACTGTGACAATGATATACTTACACAGTCTGTATTCTTTTGGCCATACAAGACCGTGACAACAATATACTTAAACAGTCGTGTTTCCTTTTGGCCATACAAGACTGTGACAATGATATACTTACACAGTCGTTTTTTCTTTTGACCATACATTATGATATACTTACAGAGTCATGTTTTCTTTTGGCCATACATGACTGTGACAATGATATACTTACACAGTCGTGTTTTCTTTTGACCATAACATTATGATATACTTACAGAGTCATGTTTTCTTTTGGCCATACATGACTGTGACAATGATATACTTACACAGTCTTGTATTCTTTTGGCCATACAAGACCGTGACAACGATATACTTACACAGTCGTGTTTCCTTTTGGCCATACAAGACTGTGACAACAATATACTTACAACGGCATGTTTTCTTTTGGCCATACAAGACAGTGACAACGATATACTTACACAGTCATATTTTCTTTGGCCATACAAAACTGTGACAGTGATATACTAATACAGTTTGTTTCCTTTTGGCCATACAAAACTGTGACAACAATATACTTACACAGTCGTGTTTCCTTTTGGCCATACAAGACTGTGACAATGATATACTTGCACAGTCGTGTTTTCTTTTGGCCATACATTATGATATACTTACAGAGTCGTGTTTTCTTTTGGCCATACACAACTGTGACAATAATACTTCAACAGTTGTGTTTTCTTTTGGCCATACAAGACTGTGACAACAATATTTACACAGTTGTGTTTTCTTTTGGCCATACAAAACTGTGACAATGATATACTAACACAGTCGTGTTTTCTTTTGGCCATACAAAACTGTGACAGTGATATACTTACACAGTCATGTTTTCTTTTGGCCATACAAAACTGTGACAATGATATACTTACACAGTCGTGTATTCTTTTGGCCATACAAAACTGTGACAACAATATACTTTCACAGTCGTGTTTTCTTTTGGCCATACAAAACTGTGACAATGATATACTTACACAGTCATGTTTTCTTTTGGCCATACAAAACTGTGACAATGATATACTTACACAGTCATATTTCCTTTTGGCCATACAAAACAATGATATACTTACACATCTATCGCTTTTTCATAATCTCCTTGTCTGGCGTGAACTCTACCTAAATTATCTAAACCTCTGGAACATGCATCTTCCATGTCACTGAAAATAAAAGAAAAATCAATTAAATAGTTAGAATTAATAACAGCATGGTAATCAGGTAAAGGATATCATGGTTATCGGGTAAAGGATTTCATGGTAATTGGGTTAAGGGCAGGGGTCAGACTGGGGGTTTATTTAGCTAAACATGAAATTACAAAATTCTGATACCCCTGATTATGTACTGCTGGCTTTGATCAGTAAAGGATTGTAATGCTTGGATTGTCTTCTGTAACAGGAAACATTTGCCATTCAAGTCTATTCTGAGGACCTAACCAAGTGCAAAGGGTAGATATCACCTCAGAAAATCGAAAAGAACATTTAATTTAGAACCCTTGACTTAACTAGACCATGATCCACGCTTAAAAACAAACCATCAAACTTTAGCATTTTCAAAGAAATACCAGTGTTTATCTAGAAATTAGGTGAATAGGGCCATTCTGATCTAAGTCTGAATACATTTGGATCCTAAATTTTTAACACAAAATGGTCAATTTTCTTTCGATTTTTTTTTTCTCTGATAATTTTTTTTTTCTCTGATAATTTTTTTTTTTCTTTTTGAGTTTTTCATTCATATAATCACAAATCTAATCAAAACAATAAAAATGTCATTAATAATGTCAGTTGTTGTAGTAAAGATGTAAGACAAAGAAAAAGGAGTGACTGTAGCAGAATACAATCAGACTGATATGAAACAGATTAGCTGACTGACGGAATGTTCTGCAGTATGTACAGTTTTTATTTTAGGTCATAGTCAAAAGAAAAAAATCTCAACAGGGGGAAGGAAGAGGGATGGTGGGAGAGGGTCAAGCTATTTAATGAAAATAAAAACCATTAAAAATCCAACTTACTGTTGTTCTCCCATGTCAAAGTCAATCTGGTGATTTTCAAGTGATTTTTCAAAGAATCCCATTTCTAAGTAAGCATTACCGATACAGCTGTGAAGATTAGCGATGACTTCTAATTTATTTGGAACCTGTTCTTCTGTAAATCCTTGAACCGTACTCAAACATCTCTGTGCTCTCTTTAAACTCTCCTGATATCTACCATCCACTTGCGCTGTAATTCATAATCATTATTTTATTAACACAAAACACAAATATGTATCATTTATAACTGTTAACCCCCCCTCTCTCTCTCTCTCTCTGCATGTCTGTGCATGCACTTGCAGGAGTGTGTGTGTGTGTGTGTGTGAGAGATTCAAAACCATAATAATAATAATAATAAATAAATAAATAAATAAATAAATAAATAAATAAATAAATAAATAAATAAATAAATAAATAAATAAAAATTAGAAGTTATGATAATGAGTTGTAATAGTGATTTCAGTTTCCCTGTTTGCAGATTAAAGTTTAAACCTTGTTTATTTAAAAAAAAAAAGAAAAAGATATACCCCTCTTAGTCAACTGAAATGAGGTCCAGGTTTTTTCAATCAAAGGTAAATAAGTCTCCATTATCAATTATACTTTGATTTCAGATGATATACATATAATTACATGTATTTGTTTTCCTTTTTGCGGAGTGGTAGAATAGAAGTGGAGATTAGGCAATATTTTATTTGGGTACATTCTGTCTTTCTTACCATCATCAATTCTCTCTAATTCCCTGATGATGTAATCATTGGGTGATAATTTTCCTGTGTGAGATTCCTGCCGTCTTCTCTGAACAATTCTTTCATGTTTGCGTGCATACATTGGTTTCTGTTGTCTCCAGAAATCTGTTCGTGTATCAAGGTAGGATAATCCCTCTGCCACTAAATTTGATATGGTCTTCCCCATATCTGATTGTGGATCTGAATTAACAAATGAAAGGCAATGTGAAATAAAGTCAAAATTCTAACCAGTCTGGTCAATTTACTAGGAAGGATGAATGCAGTGATGATTTTATTTTTAAATCTCAATTCATATAGGTATAAAGTATGACAGGTCATCATTTAAATACCTCTATAATAACACTTTGACCTTATGCTCCGAAGCTGACTGGAGCGAAGAGGATAGGTAGGTATAGGTACAATAATATTGATCTATTAAGGAGTTGAGCGATTAATAAATCGATGATTAATTATAAGTTTCAGGTTTATCTGAAATACTTTTAACATCAGTCTACAGAAACTTTAAAATTCAGTGAATTATAAATTAAAATAAATGTGAGAATTAAGAAATTATCTATTTACCAAGTTAAAGACAACATTTATCTAATATCTTTGTAAAAACCCTAAACAGCCTAGCATGGTTTGGAAGGTTTCACCCCAACAACAAAAACAAAATGATTTTTAGTAAACTATCTATAAACAAACACCAGTTGAGTAATCCAGTCTTAATGGAACTCACCAGCCTACCATGTGACAAATATCTCTTAATGTTTGTGAGAAATGAAATGGATAAGGTTAACATCAAATATTTCCCAAAAAACGTTGTTATTATGGGAAAATGTCACTTTATGCGATTCCATTGCAAATAGAAATAATTGTCCCACACAAACACTATCACATATCACATGAAGCCTGGGGAATTCCATAATGGCTGACTCATCTTAGGGACTCAATCAGCTCTATCTGAAGCAGTTAATAGAGTTTTGTATAACTGTATCGTTATTTGTTATTTATACAGTTAAACCCTGATTCATTGCCACTTCTAATAGAGGCAGATTTATACAGAAAAACTATTTAAAGAAATAGACTTTGGTCTTCCGATTAATGAGGCAATAAGTAAGTTGTCACAAAGAAGCTGCATTGTATGTCGTACAGTAAAGTATTATTGAAAATAGAAATACATGTTTTTTTCTGGAAACGTTTTAGAGATATAAGGCTTACGATCATCATGTCTCCCTAACTACTGATACCAACCTGTCTCTTTTAGTAGTCTTTCTAGATATGTTCTGTCTCCATATAATTCTCCAAGCAGTTGTTTTATTGTTTTTTCGTTGCCAGGCGACCGGGCCATGTTGATTGTTCTCAGTAACCTTCCAGTAGGTTGTTGCTGAGCAGGGCGGCCACCATAAGATCCAAAACCTCCACCTGATTTCTTTTTTAATTTTTTCTGTAAAATTAAATACATTTAAAAACACATATTCTTTATAACAAGGTAATCACTTGGCTTCTTTTACGACTAACTCTGTGTGATTAAGCAATGTATGCTATTTATAGATAAGCAGGTATGTTTTACCACTATTAGCACAGCTTCTGAATAGAGGGTGGCATGTAATTACAAAGTCAACATAAACAGGATTAACTAAACTTTATATCATCGTTATATTTACTGGACAGCATGTGCTTGTTGTATTTTTAAAATGTAAAAATTTTATATATGTCAACAATTTAACAGTATACATGTATGTGTATTACTCAAAGCCTAAAAAAATTTAAAGAGGTCGGAGCATCATTTTATAGACTTAACAGAGGACATTGATACTGACAGTCAGGTACGGATGCTGGGGTTACTACAGTATTACAATTAGTTCTTTTACATAGACACAACTTCTGTGATTTCACTGGTTTATCAGTTTAGAATTATTTCTAAAATCTTCTTTTATTTAATTTACATCTGTTTCTTTTTTATATAGTTTTAAAATCTCCTCTTATTTAATTTACATCTGTTAAATTTTTAAATAGTTATATATTTTTAACATTTTCTAGCCACAAATAGCTACAACAACACTGATGCGGCTTTAAACAGAAACTCACTCCCTCACTCTTACAAAGACACAAAATCTGTGAGCAGAGGTTAGTAAATGATATTACACATTTTGTCTGAATTGATGCATCAATTTTTAAAGGATACTCCATATAAAAGTTGTCTTAACATTACATGCTGATTTGTCACAAACGTCAGGGAAACCGGCATGACAACAGCTTTTATAGACTTAAAATCTGTACTGGCAAAGAACTAAAGAAGGTGATTTAAAGTGTATAGAAGTAATGTTCAGTAACATAAAATGCTGACATAGCTAAAAACAAGTTGTCACTTCATTACTGTCTTGATGCCAAATTTGATCTTACATGAAAAATGTTGGTCACCATTTAAAAGAAGAGGCCCATGGGCCTTAACGCTCACCTGAAGATATGTCCAATATTGTTTGCAAAGTGCAATAGACAATAAATTAAGTACAGAAACCTTACATGTTTTCTCAAATTAAGAACTCCCACAAAACTTAATCAGAAAAATATCCACTCATATTATTTATAAGTAGCTTATATAATATGCATGAAGTAACTGTAGTGCAATGTATAATTTCCAAATCATTCATCAATTTCAGTATACTTATGCAGCTATGTCCTTGATCTTTGAACATATATGACCTTGAACCATATATGATTGTCATGTCAATACCTACAATATTCTAATATACATGCCTATGCAAGAAATAAATAGTTTTCAAGATAATTAATAATTTTAGTATTCCTATGTTGATATGACCTTGACCTTTGAACATATAACCTTGAACCATATATCAAAACGATCACTGTCCCAATACCTACAATATTCTAATACACATGCCTATACAAAAAGTTAATAGTTTTCAAGATAATTAGCAATTAAAGTCTTCTTTTGCAGCTGTGACCTTGACCTTTCATCATATGATCTTGAACCATATATCAAAATAATTGTTGTCCCAATACCTACAATATTCTAATATACATACCTATACAAAAAGTTAATAGTTTTAAAAGATAATTAGCAATTTAAGTCTTCTTTTGCAGCTGTGACCTTGACCTTTCAACATTTGACCTTGTACTATATATCAAAATGATCGTTGTTTGCAATACTTACAATATTCTAATATACATAACTATACAAAAAGTTAATCGTTTTCAAGGTAATTAGTAATTTAAGTCTTCTTCTGCAGCTGTAACTTTGACTTTTCAATATATGACCTTGATATATATATATATATCAAAATGATTGGCTTGTCAATACCTACAATATTCTTATATACATGCCTATAAAAAAAGTTAATAGTTTTCAAGATATAGTGACAAATATATAATTTTTAGCAATTTTCCTACTCAGTGTCTTACTTTTTCCCCATTTTGAGCCCCATGTCTACCATTTGTGCAAATCTGAAAAAAGATGACCTAAGCATGTTATAATGAAATAACTAAGGTATATCTCTTGTAGATTCAGAGGAGAAGATTTTTAAAGTTTTTCACTATTTACCCCCTTATGAGGCCTCAAGGGGACATAACTCCTTCATTTGTGCAAATCTAAAAGGGCTCCACCCAGGCATGATGATAACCAAGTTGAGCTAAAAAAACATCTCTACACTAAACTTAACAAAATAATTTAACAACCAGACTAACAGTAATTTTGTTTGTTTTTTAAATACAAGACATGGAAATCATATGTCGTCATTGTATAATGATCTTTGAAAATTTTACATGCAGTAATTTTCAACATTAAAAAAAAGTATATTTACATCATCTTGTTTATCAAAGAATGTAAGATCCCCATCTGTTGTAAGCTTGACTGTGTCTGGAGCTGCAAAATAAAAAAAAACAGAAAAATGTTTAACATTCTTATATGACAGTAGGATCTATACTGTACTGATCCTACAAACAAGTAATATTGCACTGTCACACTTAGCTCATATACAGGCCCCTCCATATCTACACCAGAACTGTCGGACATAGCTCATAAACATGCCCCTCCTTATCACCAGAACTGTCACACTTAGCTCATATACACGCCCCTCCATATCTACACGCTCCTCCGTATCACCAGAACTGTCAGACATAGCTCATAAACATGCCCCTCCTTATCACCAGAACTGTCACACTTAGCTAATATACAGGCCCCTCCGTATCACAAAAACTGCCAGACATAGCTCATATACATGCCCCTCCTTATCACCAGTACTTGCACTTTGCACATATACACATACCTTCTTATCACCAGAACTGTCGCACATACACATCAAACACATCAACATCAACTGTTGCACTTTGCACATATACACGTATCTCCTTATCACCAGAACTGTCGCATTTTGCACATATACACCCCCTCCTTATTACCAGAACTGTCGCATTTTGCACATATACACATACCTCCTTATCACCAGAACTGTCACACTTACCTCATATACACCCCCTCCTTATTACTAGAACTGTCACACTTAGCTCATATACACCCCCTCCTTATTACTAGAACTGTCACACTTACCTCATATACACCCCCTCCTTATTACTAGAACTGTCACACTTTGCACATATACACCCCTCCTTATTACCAGAACTGTCACACTTTGCACATATACACCCCCTCCTTATTACTAGAACTGTCACACTTTGCACATATACACCCCCTCCTTATTACTAGAACTGTCACACTTTGCACATATACACCCCCTCCTTATTACCAGAACTGTCACACTTTGCACATATACACCCCCTCCTTATTACTAGAAACTGTCAGTGAGTGTCACACTTTGTTCATATACATGCCCTCCTTATTACTAGAACTGTCACACTTTGCACATATACACACCCCTCCTTATTACCAGAACTGTCACACTTTGCACATATACACCCACTCCTTATTACCAGAACTGTCACACTTTGCACATATACACCCCCTCCTTATTACTAGAACTGTCACACTTTGCACATACACACCCCTCCTTATTACCAGAACTGTCCACTTTGCACATATACACCCCCTCCTTATTCCAGAACTGTCACACTTTGCACATATACACCCCCTCCTTATTACCAGAACTGTCACACTTTGCACATATACACCCCCTCCTTATTACCAGAACTGTCACACTTTGCACATATACACACCCCTCCTTATTACCAGAACTGTCACACTTTGCACATATACACCCCCTCCTTATTACCAGAACTGTCACACTTTGCACATATACACCCCCTCCTTATTACTAGAACTGTCACACTTTGCACATATACACCCCTCCTTATTACTAGAACTGTCACACTTTGCACATATACACCCCCTCCTTATTACCAGAACTGTCACACTTTGCACATATACACCCCCTCCTTATTACCAGAACTGTCACACTTTGCACATATACACCCTCCTTATTACCAGAACTGTCACACTTTGCACATATACACCCCCTCCTTATTACTAGAACTGTCACACTTTGCACATATACACCCCCTCCTTATTACCAGAACTGTCATGTCACACTTTGCACATATACCCCCCTCCTTATTACTAGAACTGTCACACTTTGCACATATACACCCCCTCCTTATTACCAGAACTGTCACACTTTGCACATATACACCCCCTCCTTATTACCAGAACTGTCACACTTTGCACATATACACCCCCTCCTTATTACTAGAACTGTCACACTTTGCACATATACACCCCTCCTTATTACTAGAACTGTCATGAGTGTCACACTTTGCACATATACACCCCTCCTTACCAGAACTGTCACACTTTGCACATATACACCCCCTCCTTATTACTAGAACTGTCACACTTTGCACATATACACCCCCTCCTTATTACCAGAACTGTCACACTTTGCACATATACACCCCCTCCTTATTACCAGAACTGTCACACTTTGCACATATACACCCCTCCTTATTACAGAACTGTCACACTTTTGCACATATACACCCCTCCTTATTCCAGAACCTGTCACACTTTGCACATATACACCCCCTCCTTATTACCAGAACTGTCCCCACTTTGCACATATACACCCCCTCCTTATTACCAGAACTGTCACACTTTGCACAATACACCCCTCCTTATTACCAGAACTGTCACACTTTGCACATTACACCCCATCCTTATTACCAGAACTGTCACACTTTGCACATATACACCCCCCCTCCTTATTACCAGAACTGTCCACTTTGCCATATACACCCCTCCTTATTACCAGAACTGTCACACTTTGCACATATACCACCCCCTCCTTATTACGCAGAACTGTCACACTTTGCAACATATACACCCCCTCTTATTACCAGAACTGTCCACACTTTGCACTATTACACCCCTCCTTATTACCAGAACTGTCACACTTTGCACATATACACCCCCTCCTTATTACTAGAACTGTCAGTGAGTGTCACACTTTGCACATATACACCCCCTCCTTATTACTAGAACTGTCACACTTTGCACATATACACCCCTCCTTATTACCAGAACTGTCACACTTTGCACATATACACCCCCTCCTTATTACTAGAACTGTCACACTTTGCACATATACACCCCCTCCTTATTACTAGAACTGTCAGTGAGTGTCACACTTTGCACATATACACCCCCTCCTTATTACTAGAACTGTCACACTTTGCACATATACACCCCCTCCTTATTACCAGAACTGTCACACTTTGCACATATACACCCCCTCCTTATTACTAGAACTGTCAGTGAGTGTCACACTTTGCACATATACACCCCCTCCTTATTACTAGAACTGTCACACTTTGCACATATACACCCCTCCTTATTACCCAGAACTGTCACACTTTGCACATATACACCCCCTCCTTATTACTAGAAACTGTCAGTGAGTGTCACACTTTGCACATATACACCCCCTCCTTATTACTAGAACTGTCACACTTTGCACATATACACCCCCTCCTTATTACCAGAACTGTCACACTTTGCACATATACACCCCTCCTTATTACCAGAACTGTCACACTTTGCACATATACACCCCCTCCTTATTACTAGAACTGTCACACTTTGCACATATACACCCCCTCCTTATTACTAGAACTGTCAGTGAGTGTCACACTTTGCACATATACACCCCCTCCTTATTACTAGAACTGTCACACTTTGCACATATACACCCCCTCCTTATTACCAGAACTGTCACACTTTGCACATATACACCCCTCCTTATTACCAGAACTGTCACACTTTGCACATATACACCCCCTCCTTATTACCAGAACTGTCACACTTTGCACATATACACCCCTCCTTATTACCAGAACTGTCACACTTTGCACATATACACCCCCTCCTTATTACTAGAACTGTCACACTTTGCACATATACACCCCCTCCTTATTACTAGAACTGTCAGTGAGTGTCACACTTTGCACATATACACCCCCTCCTTATTACTAGAACTGTCACACTTTGCACATATACACCCCCTCCTTATTACTAGAACTGTCAGTGAGTGTCACACTTTGCACATATACACCCCCTCCTTATTACTAGAACTGTCACACTTTGCACATATACACCCCTCCTTATTACCAGAACTGTCACACTTTGCACATATACACCCCCTCCTTATTACTAGAACTGTCAGTGAGTGTCACACTTTGCACATATACACCCCCTCCTTATTACTAGAACTGTCACACTTTGCACATATACACCCCCTCCTTATTACTAGAACTGTCACACTTTGCACATATACACCCCCTCCTTATTACCAGAACTGTCACACTTTGCACATATACACCCCTCCTTATTACCAGAACTGTCACACTTTGCACATATACACCCCTCCTTATTACCAGAACTGTCACACTTTGCACATATACACCCCCTCCTTATTACTAGAACTGTCAGTGAGTGTCACACTTTGTTCATATACATGCCCTCCTTATTACTAGAACTGTCACACTTTGCACATATACACCCCCCTCCTTATTACCAGAACTGTCACACTTTGCACATATACACCCCCTCCTTATTACTAGAACTGTCACACTTTGCACATATACACCCCCTCCTTATTACCAGAACTGTCACACTTTGCACATATACACCCCTCCTTATTACTAGAACTGTCACACTTTGCACATATACACCCCCTCCTTATTACCAGAACTGTCACACTTTGCACATATACACCCTCCTTATTACCAGAACTGTCACACTTTGCACATATACACCCCCTCCTTATTACTAGAACTGTCACACTTTGCACATATACACCCCCTCCTTATTACTAGAACTGTCAGTGAGTGTCACACTTTGTTCATATACATGCCCTCCTTATCACCAGAACTGTCACACTTTGTTCATATTCACACCCCTCCTTATATAGTAAAAAAAAAGACTTACACCCTACAGAATTATCAATGGCTTCCTGTGCTTTCTGTATACCCAGCCGAAATTCTTGTAACTCTGGTCGTAATTTGTGCCCTCGATGATAAAAAACAAGGGCCATCTCAAAATCACCTTGGTAATATAAAGCTTGTGCTTTTTGGTAAATTCCCTGAAAAATTATAAGAAAGAGGTTATATAAATGTCTATATAATATATCTATAAATATACGTATAAACATGTATAAATAATTTTTGAATAAGTTCAATTAAGGCAGGTATTTTTCCTGAAAAAAAATATTAGAAAAATGTTATATAACTGTTTATATATCTTTAAATATTATACCTCATAAATTTTTTTTTCTATTTAATGCATTTATTTTACTCTGGGCAATATTTGGATATGGAGGCTCCGGTCAGTATTGTTTGCTTACATCACACAATTGTCCTTGATGAGGTAATATTAGACCTAACAAAAAGAGCATCTTAACCCGAATAGTTTACTTAGTGGATTAACACAAATACAAAGTTAGTCAGGAACAGCAACTATAATACATAAATAATCATTGTCTTAAAGAAATTAATTAATTTCAGAAATATGTTGATGCCTATTTTGAGATGGTATCCATTTGGTATAATATAACAAATATTTCATTGGGTTGCAGGCTATATCGCAGTTTATGGACCGGGCAGACACCCCAAAAATACAATATAGACCTCAGCTTTTATCATATTTTCAGGGTGCCTGCCGGTCCATAAACTGCGATATAGTCAGCAACCCCATGAAATATTTGTTAAATATACATTTATAAAGAATTTCTGTTTAAGTTCAAGGCAGTTTCTTAATACTATAAAATAGGGAAGTAGATAAACAGTCAATATGCAGTGTGTAACTTTAATATCTAAAAAATAAACTCTACATCAATAGTAACTTTAAGTTACAGCATTATGAAATATAAAGATCATGAGGATATTTTGTAAATTTATTTTTTCTTGAAATAACTCTAGTTAATTGTATCTTAATTAAAAATCAATGTAAAGCATAAATTTAAAACTACCTTGGTGACTCAGTGGTAGAACATCTGCCTAAGTAGCAGGAGATCAAGGTTGAAACCTGGCTCTGTTATTTAAAAGACTTTAAAACTCGAGATGCTCTTCTTCACCTGAGGATAAAGTATCAACTGGTTCATCTAGTGCCAGGGTTATGGACTTGGGGCATACTGATTCAGCCAGCTAGCATTTTACCATTAAGTCACCCTGAGTGTATGCTAGTACATAGCAGGCCATAATAAACACCCCCATATCTTATGCATACATAAACTTGTCAATCCATGGAAATTAACAAACTTAGAGTTGCTCTATCACAGAAAAATTGCTGATACAATTGTAATGACATTGAAACAACACCAACAACATAAATTTAAAACTAGATTTCTTGATGAGCAAATGTTGGAGATTGGCACTATATATAACTGATACCTTATGGAAGGCTTTATCCTCTGCCAGGGAAGTTTCCGCATCAAACAAGGCATTTTCTGTATCTCCAAGTTGTAAATAACATTTGGATCTACAAACTAGACAGTTTTTATCACCGGGTTGTAGCTCTAATGCCTGAAAATGTAAAATATTAAACTAATAAACTTTAAATTATAATGGCTATATTTATATTGTATAACATTTAAATCGGAATATAAGAAAAATAACTAAATGTAATTTACAGTAAAGATGGCAGGTCAAGAAGATATCAATTTCTGAAAGACCAAATTATTTGGAAAATGAAGACATCACATGGAGTTGAAATATATATGTGTAATCAGCTGAATGGTTGGCATGGTTACAAAGGAAGTGTATATCATCAGAGAAGTTTTCTCAATCTTTTTCTTATTACATCTCTGTAATCAGATAAATGGTTGGCATGTTTACACAAGCAGTGTATATTATAAGGGGGAGTTTTCTCAATCTGTTTTTATTCATCTACATCTTTGAAGCTAGATTTTTATGAGTTTATAATGTATACGGGGTTTTAAGTTTTCTTGGCTTTACTTTTTGTATAAACCAAATTTAGAACTCTGGTGCTTTATGTTGAATTTTGTATTACAAAGTTAGATTTTGCAAACATGGCACGGATGTCTAAGTGACATCATATATGAGGCCAAATTTCTGAATGAGTATGGAAAGAAATTATCCATTATGAGTTAATACATGTAAGATTAGGAAATCTCAGTCCTTGTGGTGAGATTTCTCCATCTTTAAACTCATAATGGATTCATAAAGTCTCTTTTATAATGTATTTTTCTGATTCCATACATGTATAATCTAAGTACATCACTTGTGTAAATGTTATATACAGTTCAACGTTTGTCATAATGTCTGCTTTCAGTCCTTCAGTACTTTAATTAAACCTGGTAGCTATAAATATTCTATCCTATTTAACTCTGGTTTTTCTGTACAAGTTACTTTTTTTTCACTTTTAAATCCATCTTTTCTTGATTCCCTTCATAAAGCTCTAATTTTTATAATTAAAGTTAATTAGTTTAATTGGTTGGTTGATTTGATTTAACAGGGTTTTTACGTCCAAATCAAGAATAATTTCACTTATATCGTGACATTACCAGCTAAAGGTGAAGTGGCAGAAATTTTTACCTTTGCAGTGCCCTTAAGGTAATGTGCAGGGAGGGTTCTTTAATGTTCCATGCCTGCTGTGACACGGAGCATCTGTTTTTATGGTTTTTATTTAATTTTGGTATTCCAGTGAATAAATACAAATAAGCAAAATCACTCTTAAGTAGGATTCAGGAAAAGAACAAAGTGATTTTTAAGTGTACAGTTCAATAAAGCCCAATGTATTCTTCCTTATTCAAATCATCAGTTGTCAGTTGTGGATGTTTTAATCTTTAGTAGTGAAAATATATCTACTCTAGGGTATTTATATTCTCACTGTATACTTCTTCTCTTACTGTTTACCGGTAGGCAAGTACTGACAATCATGATTGGAAAAAAATATTTAATTTCTGAAAATGATGCTATTAAAATCACAAGAAAATACCAGTTATTTCTAACACAGAAAAACAATCAAAGATTTAATACAGAATAGAAAAATTTAGATCATAGTTATATGACACTAGATCTACCAATAGGTATTCAACTCTGGTATCCTATTTGAAGTTCAAACATCAGGATGAAATGAGAACCCTAATCGACCTTTTTATGGTATAAAATATCACATGAATTCATCTTTTTGTCATCTGACAAACTCTGTTTTAAACAGTGTTTTATTTACTTATGGAAAAATGGAAATAAAAAAAGTTATGGCCGTAAGAGCAGTTTTTACCAGACAACTCATAGTTTCAAGATAATCAATAACATTTACATGAAAAAAAGGCTATTAAATCTGATATCTGAAAAAAAAACTGAAAGAGGGAAAACTAGAAAGTACGGTTTAAACTGGAAAATATTGATTGGAAAACTGTTGCAGTTTTCCTCAAGTTTTTATCAGAAATTCCGGGACATTTTTTTTCCTTACCGTTGTGTAACTCTCAATGGATTTTCTGTATTCTCCTTGTTTGTAAAGTGTGTCTGCTTCTGCTTTGTAAATTTCAAAAGTCCCTTTAGGGCCTTCTGATCCTTCTTCATCGTACATTTTTGCTTGCCAGTTCTCTGGTGATTCTTAGTGTGTTGTTATTATTGGAGATGGCTTCCGGTACTGTTTATAGTAACCTAGCAACCAGCGAAAGAAAAAGGACCCCTCACGTCATCAAAAAGTATGCTTGGCGGAAACTTGCAAAAAAAACTAAAGTTGTCAAAATGACCCTTTGTGACCAGATTGTGTTTTTAAAAACTGGAAATGGTCAATCAGAATAAGATGTTTTTATTTAAAATATTCTCTTTTTTAGTTGGAAACACAAGCGACATTTTCTTTTGAGAAAAAGTTAAATCCCGGTTAATCATTCATAATCCCGCCAGATTTTTATATTGTTCACTAAGTAGCTTGCACTAATCCTTACTAGTCAGGTCATATCATAATACAAAAAAAATCTTATAACCAAAAACTTGTAGCGATAATATAATTTAATACATTGGATCTACCGAAAACGTTAATTTCGTTTTTTATTCCAATTTTTACCGACATTAAAAATACTTAAACCTGTTTTGAATTTTACCGGCATAAAAACTGGTGATCCGACATAAAATTAGTATAGTGTTCTACCGGAACATGACATCATTACTATAACAAATTACTATAGATTTATAGTGGCTTTTCTACATTAAATTTATGATTTGGGGCTTTCGACAAAGATTTTAATGACTTTAATAAATAATAATGGACTGTAAAACTTATGACAAAGTAAAAAAGATAAGTATGATATTAATTAATATTAATTATACAGGTATATTTGGCTATCATGACATTCGGATTTTACAAATTAAAAGCAAATGAAACATGTAGAAAACATAATAATAATTATTATTATTATTATCATTTATTATTATTATCATTATTGAACTCTCATTCCAACGAAACTACATTTTCTCAGGATTTTTCTATAATTTGAAATTATTTCAATAATAGTTTCATAAAACGATTTTAAAAATTGAAATTAAAAAAAAAGTAAGTGATTTTGAAATGGTCTCGATTCGAACTCACGATAGAATCTATGCAACAACTGATCAAAAAAAAAAAATTTCTCATGAGGTTTTAACATTTGATATTTTCTTTACATTAAATGAATCTAACATACATACAAACATACCAGTCCTTGTCCATATCACAATATCCTAAAAACAAAGTAAAAATTTTGCAAACTGACAAAATATGTTATACACGTGAACTTCCATCAAGGAAACCCTATTTATTAGGCACATTCCATCACCTGTAATCATTAGGATCTTACCTTGCAATTTGCTAAATTGATTGACAGGTATACATACAACGGTAAACTTAGTTAAACAATATTTTATTTCGTAATCTACATTTAACAAAGATAATTAACAATATATACATAGAGGATCCCGGAACAAGAGTATACCTCTATAAACAATTTTAATTTACAAATGCATATTGCATGTCATAGAGAGAAAACGTGTGTAATAAATAAATAATGAATGAATGAACAACTTATCATTTGAGTATATATATATATATATATATATTATATATATATATATATATATAATATATATAATAATAATATTAATATATATATAAGTAATTATAACGGTTAACTTGTGAATGTTTTTGTATTTATTTTGCAATATTGGGATGTTGTCAAAATGTGTGGGATAAAAACGTCGATCGTCGTCGATGTTTAAAGAAATCAAAGCTTCAACATCATTTGTTATTGAAGATCATGGTTATTTGGGCTACCCATTTTTGATTCGAAAATTTGAAGATTTAAATTGCCGAAACCATAGAGTTGAAAACTCAACCTGTTACATAATACATGGTATTGGTTTAATATGGTACGGCAAAAAATATTACACTTCCGGGTTGATATGCAGACGAAATTTTTGTCAACTGACTTTGGGATTAGAAACATAAATGTAGGTTTGTTTGTTATTAAAATCAAATGTTAACCCATTTGACCTCTTTATCATGAGTCAAATATCACTGCAAATGTGACGGTGACGATTTTATGCCACGTACATATCTCTTGTATAAAAACTCACGTTTTGTAGGAGGGAGGAAAAAAATAAAAAAAACCATCCTCAACGAATGCCCCGGCTAAGGATCGAACCCGGCCCTTCCGGGTGATATGGGAGCGCTCTACCACGAGGCTGAAAGATCCGGACCAGATAGTCCGACAGTAAATCACTCTATTTTACCTACTATATACACAAACAACACAACTAGCTCAGTCTTGCTACACAAAATACATCTTACTGAAATTAATGGATGGAAACATGCTTATTGTTGTTATTTGCTAATCATAATCGTCCAACAATTGTCAAGCAGTAGTGTGTAGATAGATAGATTTTTGACATTCGCAAAACTAAAAAAAATTGAAACAACTTGTATCGAACAAATGAAGTACTTTAGAAAACTAGAAAAGATAAATTCGTTACTTTTAACAGACATAAGACTCCACTTCTTTTAATGATTAACCACTACAGTAGCTCGGTTGATTGAGTGCTCGCTTCGTATTTTGGAGGTCAGGGTTAAAACCCCGAAATGATCTGATCAAGACTTAAAAATAGATAGTGACTGGTTTTTTTTTCATGCACTTGGGATTTGGAAATGGCAGTCGCGTGTTCCTTCGAAGAAGGCTTAAGAACTGATGCTCCATGTTAAGATTGGCTTGGCACACTAAGGAGCCCTTCTTGCACATTGCCCTAAACACAGAAAAGGTCAAAATTTTGACTGAAAAAAGATTTAATAATTAAAACTCTTCTTTAAGTAATGACATGGTGAATGATATAATCACCTAGCAACAGTTTAATCTGTGCTATAATGCAAATATGTCAAATTTGCAAAAACTTTGTTTTTAAATTAAATTTATTGCCCAACAATTACCTTAAAGCTGCATTAAGTTTTTCAATTTTCTGAATTTTTTTTATTTTCTAAAAATATATTTAAAAAAAAACAAAAAACTTCTAATCACAATTCGTGAGATTCATTTTCTAAAATTTCATTCCTTTTAGCTGTAAAAAAAACGGAATCCTCTAACCTGTTGGTCAATGTTTAACGATGATTATTATGAGATTGGAGCATGCGCACGGATGTATGGGAAAACCCCATGAATCTAGACTGAAACACGACAAATTGCATTAATTGTCCATCATTAATATCCAGATGTATTTGAAACATAGATGTCTGGGGACAGGAATCTGCATATTTCTAGATTTTTATTTTTTTCAATTAATGTGAGAACCAGGTATTGCAATTCTGCAGCTTAAAACTCTTTATTTCAACCTTTTAAAAAAACCCATCTATAACTAAAAACAACAAGGTCTTTAACTCGGTCATGGAAAATTTGGGTACCGCTTACGATTTAAGGTCTAAATCTGGAATCATATTTATTTATTTTCATTTCCCCGTAAGGATTTTAAAAAGCTCTGCATTTTATACTCAAGCTAAGATGGCATTATTTTGGTGTCAGTTAATTACGACAAAATGCATACTTCATAACGGTATGTGACATGCTACAAAATTTTTTGACATCTCTTCTAAAACCTTGAAAAACTAGTGCTACGGCAGACGTGAATCAGACAGTAAGTCACAAATGACAAATTCAATGAATTTCTGTGTCATATTTATCATATTCACCGTTTTGAAAGTTGTGTTTAAATGACCCGTTTTTTTCATAACATAACCATGTTCTAATATTAGATCCCACATGCTACATCTCGCTGGGAAATTATTGTTGTTTCTGTATTTATTCGAGCTTTTATCCTTAAACCAAAAGTAACATTGTTCATTACGAACATCATTTATAAGATTAGCACTGTTTTAATTTTTTCTTTGGAAAACTTAATGCAGCTTTAACAACAGGCCATGCTTTGACACTGCATCAAATGCAGTTGATTCAACTCACTAGCTCAAAATCATTCCCTCATAAGCTGAAATTTCAATGGTTATACTGTTTATTGATACCAAGAAATGCTTCCATTTAGAAACTACATATAATAATTATGAAATTGGACGATTTGGAACAGTCATATTACATAAAATTTAATGTAAGGGGATAAAAGAATGACATAATCAATCATGCCAACATATTGTGTCATTGTGTCAATTATTGTGTCATTGTGTCAATGTATTCTGTTGTGTAAGTGTATTTTTTCTTTATGTCAATGTATTGTGTCATTGTGTCAATGTATTGTGTTGTTGTGTCAATGTATTGTGTCAATGTATTGTGCCACTATGTCAATATATTGTGTAAATGTTTTGTATCATTGTGTCAATGTATTCTGTCATGTCACTGTTGCGTCATCATGTCAATTTATTGTGTCATTGTGACATTGTGTCAATGTATTGTGTCATTGTGTCCTTGTGTTAGTGTATTGTGTCCTCGTGTCAATGTATTGTGACATTGTGTCAATATAATGTGTCAATGGATTGTGGCATCATGTCAATGTATTGTGTCAATGTATTGTGTCATTGTGTCAATGTATAGTGTCATCATGTCAATGTATTGTGTCATAGTGTCTATGTATTGCGCCATTGTGTCAATGTATTGCACCATTGTGTCAATGTATTGTGTCATTGTGTAAATGTATTGTGTCAGTGTATTGTGACAATGAATTGTGTCATCATATCAATGTATTGTGTCATCATATCAATGTATTGTGCCATCATGTCAATGTATTGCTTCATTGTGTCAATGTATTGCATCATTTGTCTATTTATTGTGTCAGTGTATTGTGTCATTGCTTTTTATAGGTTAAGAGCAATTTTCAGGATTTTATTTCAAAATTGAAATCAAATATTTCAAAAGCTTTTAAATGCCTGAAATATAATCAATTTGACAAGATGATATTAATGAAAAGCACTGGTTGTAATAATCACTAAAACATTCTTGTTTTTATCATCATAAATGATTCTTGTCTTTCATGATTATATTGTAAGCCACTTATTATATGATATTTGTGATACAATATAGCTTCATCAAATATTGACCCTGCTGTTTCAGCTTCATTAATAAAAAAAAATAAATGTACAAGTTATATGTATATTGAGAACTGTGGAACAAAAATTCAGGCTAAATTAGTTGAACTGTGCTTCATGCTTTGTTGGAACCCATTTTAAATGAGCCTTATTTGCTTCCTGTGAATTAACCCATTATCAATCAATACAAATAAATATTTTCTTTTTCAGAACTATTTCTGTGTAACACTTGAGTAAAAGAAAAATAATTCTGGAAACACAGAATGACGTAGAATGGTTTTTAAACAGAAAAAGGAATCATGATTTAGCCTTAATAACCAAGAAAAAACTTATTTCTAAACTTAAATATTCTCCACATTTTGTTTGTGTAATTATAGGAAATTCTAGCTAGAATAAGATGGTGGTTTTATTTTTTAAAAAAAAACGCTGTTT
>CM056609.1:32969195-33239883 GCA_029721355.1 Tegillarca granosa
AATATATATATATATATATATATAAGCGCATGACTTTTTTAATTAAATTGTTACAATATTACACCAGAATAATCCATGATATATCCCATTATATAACATTATTAAATATTACACAAAGACCTGCTTGTTGTATACGTTCATTTCAGCGTTACAAAGTATCGATAAAATTGAAAATATTAAAGAATTTATTGGTTTTTAAATCAAATTACCGTTATTTATTTATACGATTCGCACTCTGTAAACCATAATTCAAATCGATATTCATATACCTGCCTAAAACTTGGGACAATATACTAGCTTGTCCAAAGTTAAACTTCCCGCATGGTTAGGATCAATGCGGTTCCAGTAGGCATATTATTGTGTTACAGATAGATATGAATGTTTATTACTTGTCAGTTACTCTCTTAAAACTTAATAAAAATAAATAAAAATTAGAATAAAAGTTTTCAGTTCGACATCACAAAAACGGGTTAATCGGCACACTTTCTATATAAATGGTGAAAAAAAGTGAGATGATGTACTAAAAGAAAATGTCCACGGAAAATCTTCAAAAAAAAAAAAAAAAAAAAAAAAAAAAAAAAAAAAAAAAAAAAAAAAAAAAAAAAACGCTCAACGTTGTATAAATATGTTAACAAAAGATAAAACAAAACTTTGCGGGTAAAAACAATCAAAGGGAGGCAACTCTTCCCTTCCCATCAGTAATTAAGGAAATACATTGTTACTTAATAGCTTGACTGGATTTGAGTAATGATATTTTACGCCCAGTCAAGATTCTTTTTTTTTTCTTTCTTTATTTTGAGGCGATCAGTTCTTGGATGGGGAAAACCAGAATACCCGGAGAAATCTACCGACCTTCGGCAAGCGAACTAACAAACTTTTTCACACTAGGATCTGCCCGATCCGGATACGACCCTAGGCAATGAGAGACGTTGTAATACAAAAGTCCGCGCTTTAGACCACTTGACCACCGAAGTTCCATCTGATAAATTAGATAAGGTATACAACTCAGTACTCATATGTACCGTTGATAATGAAGACATATATTCAAGTTATATAGCATGGGACCAGGTTGAATGTTAAATATTTTCCCCTCGAAAAAACATTAACTATTTCTAATAAAAACACGTAAGTGGGAGGTCGTTGGTTAGAACCCCGACCGGGTCTGACCCAAGACTTGAAAGTTGGTAGTGACTGTTCTTTCGTCGAGCACTTCTTTAGAATGGAAACTTTAAATAAACGAGGTCCCGTGTCACAGAAAGCGTGGCACGATAAAGAACCCTGCTGTATAATGCCATCAGCGCAACGCAGTCAAAATTTCTGCACTTTCGCCTATAGCTGGCGACGTCTCGATATAAGTGAAATATTTTGACTGGGACCTTAAACACCATTATTGAACTCAACTCTGATAAAAACACAACAAACAGACATACCTCTTTGTGTAAGTTATCTAGATGTAGCGCTGTATCGACATCATCCATGGCTTTCCTCACCTTACCCAGCTTTTTCTGACATTTTGATCGAGCCACTAGTGATTTCCTGTCTGTTGGAATAATTTTTAAAGCCTGAAAATAATAATTTATAATAATAAATTATAGGGCATTATGTAAAAATCTGTCGACAGTTTAATAAAAGAGGGATAATGTAACTACGTTACATGTTCAACTAAGAGAAAAAGAGAGAGAGAGGTGGGGGGTTAACGGAGTGTAAAAAACTAACACTTCGGCAAGACAACGGTTTATTTATTTTTTGTTGATTTTTTTTATCTAGCAATCGGGTTAAAGGTTCTTTTTCTAGATTCAACGAAGTAAGACGACTGACAGGACTTGATAGAAACAATATTAATCTTTTTTCATCCCTCGATAAAGATCCGGGGATTTTTCGCGTACCAAAAAGTAAAATGGGGATTTCGACATTTATGAAATACAGGTGAATAACTTGTATCGCGGCTGAAAAAAATTATTCAAGACCTACGTCAAAATAGATTTTTATTTTGACTCAAAAAACATGACTTGCAATAAAACTCAACTTCGATATTAAAACAATGACCTCAGACTAATGACATGTAACAGTCGACATCGTTTCCGAAAAAAAAACCCCGAGGCTTGCGTCATAAAAAATCAACATCGATCCTAAAACAGTGACCCGAGACGAACAACAGCCAACATGGTTTTAACAGTGACTTTAGAATAATATAATAATGTTTTGTCATCGATCTTGAAACAGTGACTCGAGACGAACAACAGCCAATATGGTGTCAAAATCAGTGAATCTAAACTAACGTCGTAACGTTTGTCATCGATCTTGAAACAATGACTCGAGACGAACAACAGCCAATATGGTGTCAAAAACAGTGACTGCAGACTAACGTTATAAAATTTGAAAGAGAGTCTGAAACAGTGATTTAATAATCGCTTCATAATACTAGTGTTGAAAAATGCAAGTAAATACCGCCATGACATCCAACATCAACCCGAAGACTTTAACTTGCCACTAAATATTGAGCAGGCAATCAAAGTGTCATCTAAGTTTGTGAATATAGTCACTGTTATCGAGTTATGTCTGAATCCTTTGTTTACAGTCGGCTGTTATAGGGTTATCTGAGATTGCACCTATAACGGAAATTGAATAGTCTCTATAGCCCGATATCAAAGGGATATCTGAGCTTGTATTTACAGCCCACATTTAAAGATGTATATCTGAGTTTTTACTTATAGTCCTCATTTACAGATGTATATCTGAGCTTGTACTTATAGCCCACACATAAAGATGAATATCTCAGCTTGTATTTAAAGCCCGCATTGAGAAATGTAAATCTGAGCTTGTACTTATAGCCCTCATTTAGAGATGTAAATCTGAGCTTGTACTTATAGCCTTCATTTAGAGATGTATATCTGAGCTTGTACTTATAGCCTTCACTTAGAGATGTATATCTGAGCTTGTACTTATAGCCCACACATAAAGATGAATATCTCAGCTTGTATTTAAAGCCCGCATTGAGAGATGTAAATCTGAGCTTGTACTTATAGCCCTCATTTAGAGATGTAAATCTGAGCTTGTACTTATAGCCTTTATTTAGAGATGTATATCTGAGCTTGTACTTAAAGCCTTCACTTAGAGATGTATATCTGAGCTTGTACTTATAGCCCTCATTTAGAGATGTAAATCTGAGCTTGTACTTATAGCCCTTTATTTACAGATGTATATCTGAGCTTGTACTTATAGCCTTCACTTAGAGATGTATATCTGAGCTTGTACTTATAGCCCACACATAAAGATGAATATCTCAGCTTGTATTTAAAGCCCGCATTGAGAGATGTAAATCTGAGCTTGTACTTATAGCCCTCATTTAGAGATGTAAATCTGAGCTTGTACTTATAGCCCTAATTTAGAAATGTAAATCTCAGCTTGTACTTATAGCCCTTTACTTACAGATGTAAATCTCAGTTTGTACTTATAGCCCACATTTAGAGATGTATATCTGAGCTTGTACTTATAGCCCTCATTTAGAGATGTAAATCTCAGCTTGTACTTATAGCCCTCATTTAGAGATGTAAATCTCAGCTTGTACTTATAGCCCTTTATTTACAGATGTATATCTGAGCTTGTACTTATAGCCCTCATTTAGAGATGAAAATCTCAGCTTGTACTTATAGCCCTTTACTTACAAATGTATATCTCAGCTTGTACTTATAGCCCTCATTTAGAGATGTAAATCGCAGCTTGTACTTATAGCCCTTTACTTACAAATGTATATCTCAGCTTGTACTTATAGCCCTCATTTAGAGATGTAAATCTCAGCCTGTACTTATAGCCCTCATTTAGAGATGTAAATCTCAGCTTGTACTTATAGCCCTTATTTAGAGATGTCAATCTGAGCTTGTACTCATAGCCTTCATTTAGATATGTATATATCAACTTGTGCATATTGCCCTAACTTAGAGATGTATATCTCAGCTTGTACTTATAGCCCTCATTTAGAGATGTATATCTGAGCTTGTACTTATAGCCTTCATTTAGAGATGTAAATCTCAGCTTGTACTTATAGCCCTCATTTAGAGAATTAAATCTCAGCTTGTATTTAAAGCCCGCATTGAGAGATGTAAATCTCAGCTTGTACTTACAGCCCTCATTTAGAGATGTATATCTCAGCTTGTACTTATAGCCCTTTACTTACAAATGTATATCTCAGCTTGTACGTATAGCCTAAACTTAGAGATGTATATCTGAGCTTGTACTTATAGCCCTCATTTAGAGATGTATATCTGAGCTTGTACTTATAGCCCTAATTTAGAGATGTATATCTGAGCTTGTACTTATAGCCCGCATTGAGAGATGTAAATCTCAGCTTGTACTTATAGCCCTCATTTAGAGATGTATATCTCAGCTTGTACTTATAGCCCTTTACTTACAAATGTATATCTCAGCTTGTACTTATAGCCCTAATTTAGAGATGTATATCTGAGCTTGTACTTATAGCCCGCATTGAGAGATGTAAATCTCAGCTTGTACTTATAGCCCTCATTTAGAGATGTATATCTCAGCTTGTACTTATAGCCCTTTACTTACAAATGTATATCTCAGCTTGTACTTATAGCCTTAACTTAGAGATGTATATCTGAGCTTGTACTTATAGCCCTCATTTAGAGATGTATATCTGAGCTTGTACTTATAGCCCTTTACTTACAAATGTATATCTCAGCTTGTACTTATAGCCTTAACTTAGAGATGTATATCTGAGCTTGTACTTATAGCCCTCATTTAGAGATGTATATCTGAGCTTGTACTTATAGCCCTCATTTAGAGATGTAAATCTCAGCTTGTACTTATAGCCCTTTACTTACAGATGTAAATCTCAGCTTGTACTTATAGCTCTCATTTAGAAATGTAAATCTAAGCTTGTACTTATAGCCCTCATTTAGAGATGTATATCTGAGCTTGTACTTATAGCCCTAATTTAGAGATGTATATCTGAGCTTGTACTTATAGCCCGCATTGAGAGATGTAAATCTCAGCTTGTACTTATAGCCCTCATTTAGAGATGTAAATCTCAGCTTGTACTTATTGCCCTCATTTAAAGATTACCTGTGCGTAGAAATGGATCCTATAGCCCATTCTTATAGATTTATATCTAAACTTGTGATTATAGCCCTAATTTATACGGTTATCCGAGTTATTTAACATGCGGCTAATTAAGGGACATGATTATGTAAACGAGTACTTGAGCCGTTTACAAAAAAGGTTGGATAAGCTTTAAAAGTTGACGGAGATTAATCACCTTAACACGCACAGAATTAAGATTAATAGATAATCTCGAAATAATACACTGATAATAGATAATACCGAGTCGGTGCTCTTATAAGGCGAATTGTATTAACGTGTTATATATAAATACAAGATTGACAAAGTTTTGTATAGTTTATCAATTTAGACATCTGTGATTAACGCATACATGTACTTGTTGTATATCCTAAATATGTAGAAAAATGACTCTGCATTATTTTATATAAAAGTTTTCTTCTTTTTTAAAACAAAACACTGTACTTTTATATGTCGTGATCTTGTATAGTTTTCTCTTTACTTTTTGAGCACCAAACATGTAATTTCTGTCAATGAGCAGGGAGTATGGAAACCCAAGCTCTCGTTTTCCATTACTGAGAAGAAGACACGTTTTTCATTTTGAGTTCTTGTTTTCAAACATTGATCACAGGAAGCATTTTTTTTCACGTTGAACACCAAACCAATAGTTTACACTCACTTAGGAATGAATGAGAAAACTGAAAAAGCCACAACAATGAGAACCTAAATCAGAAATAAAGATACCCAAATGCAAATCAAATTTTAAAGGGAGCTTTCCTTAGGATCCCCTACATTGAAAACTCTTTGGAGATGATTAAAAAAACACACCAGTTGGGAGCCTATTGACAAAATAATATTATCAATGTTATAGTTAAATCTGTACAGTACAATAAATAAATAAATAAATAAATAAATAAATAAATAAATAAATAAATAAATAAATAAATAAATAAATTAATTAATTAATTAATTAATTTCTTAAGCAAATATTTTTTTCAATATTTTTTTTGCTATTTAATGTATGGGTGGGTAAAGAGTTATGATAGGATTTACCAACCATTATCAAATGCAACGTAAAACATATTTGATTTAAACTTACATACCGCAGAATAGGCTTCTATAAACCGTACATACCATAGTACATGCTTCTTAAAACAATACATACCGTAGTATAGACTTCTATAAACGATGCATACCTTAGTAAAGACTTCTATAAACGGTACTTACCGTAGTGTAGGCTTCTAACGCTTCTTTGTAATTCTCATTAACATATGTAACATACCGTAGTATAGGCTTCTATAAACAGTACATACCGTAGTATAGGCTTCTATAAACAGTACATACCGTAGTATAGACTTCTATAAACGATGCATACCTTAGTAAAGACTTCTATAAACGGTACATACCGTAGTGTAGGCTTCTAACGCTTCTTTGTAATTCTCATTAACATATGTAACATACCGTAGTATAGGCTTCTATAAACAGTACATACCGTAGTATAGGCTTCTATAAACAGTACATACCGTAGTATAGACTTCTATAAACGATGCATACCTTAGTAAAGACTTCTAAAAACGGTACATACCGTAGTGTAGGCTTCTAACGCTTCTTTGTAATTTTCATTATCCATGAACTGATCACCTTCTCTCCTGTAGACTTCGTTTAATACAGACTGTTTTCTCTCACTTACGTTTAGTTTGTCTTTCATTTTCATGAAGATGTAAAATTAAAAAATTCTCAAAAAAACTAAATTATAAGTATTCTCAAAATCACATAAAATAATTGACGAAATAAGGATTGTTCCAAAATTCCAAAAGAATATCAGAAACAATTCAGTTTAAATAGATTTCCTGAAAATTTTGTCGTTTCACAATAATTCCTATAACCGTAATGTTGTAACCATCCAACGATTGTTAAAGAAGTCGGTAATAGGTCCGAAATTTAAAATTCTTTCACTTGCACTTTTTTAAATTAAAAAAACCCACTTTTTACTTTTAATATTAACACTGGTCAGATAACCAAATAACCAAAATAAATCCCATTATTTAAACAAGCCAGGTAAACATTTACCTCTGTGTAAGTTCGGACAAATAAATAAAAAATAAATACTTATAATGACAGATTAAACACACGGCTACTTGTGTTACAAAAAAGATTTTATAATAAATATGGGCATATACCTAATCTGAACGTGTTTAACCTGGATCACGTGACCCTTAATTTGAATATTTTTTAAGCGATAAAGTACTAACTTTGACTTTCATAAAACTTGATTTAACAATGTATTGACAAAGAAGGTAAAATTTAATAAAAATTTTCTAATTTTCACCAGTTTTTGTAAGAAAAAGACACCCTGGATTTTCATATAACCAAAGGTCAGGCCTTCAGGTCAAACATGTTCCCTGTGTGATATTAAGTTGTTAGGCACGTTCATTGAATGATCTTAATTATGTTCAATCAAATTAGTTCATTCATAAAGGCGATTAACGGGTAAAGATTAAGATTAATCTATAAATCTTAACATATACCTTAACATTGCCATCGGATATAAGGAATTATTTTAATCCCTTCGATTTTTTTTTGGCATTTTCGGGTTGTAAAATCTAGCGATCATATCTAATTGTATAAAGTAGAATGTAAATAACTTAATCGTGTCTCATAAGTCTTAAAGCTGAATGTCTTTATCGTTCATTCTGGGTATAGTATTTGTGTCATTCTGGGTATAATGTGTATTTGTGTCATTCTGGGTATAATGTCTATTTTTGCCATTCTGGGTATAATGTGTATTTTTGTCATTCTGGGTATAATGTGTATTTGTGTCATTCTGGGTATAATGTGTATTTGTGTCATTCTGGGTATAATGTGTATTTGTGTCATTCTTGGTATAATGTGTATTTGTGTCAATCTAGGTATAATGTGTATTTGTGTCATTCTGGGTATAATGTGTATTTGTGTAATTCTTGGTGTAATGTGTATTTGTGTCATTTTGGGTATAATGTGTATTTGTGTCAATCTAGGTATAATGTGTATTTGCGTCATTCTGGGTATAGTGTGTATTTGTGTCAATCTAGGTATAATGTCTATTTGCGTGATTATGGGTATAATGTGTATTTGTGTTATTCTGGGTATAATGTTTATTTTGTCATTTTGGGTATAATGTGTATTTGTGTCATTCTGGGTATAATGTGTATTTGCGTCATTCTGGGTATAGTGTGTATTTGTGTCAATCTAGGTATAATTTCTATTTGCGTGATTATGGGTATAATGTGTATTTGTGTTATTCTGGGTATAATGTTTATTTTTGTCATTTTGGGTATAATGTGTATTTGTGTCATTCTGGGTATAATGTGTATTTGCGTCATCCTGGGTATAGTGTGTATTTGTGTTATTCTGGGTATAATGTTTATTTTTGTCATTCTGGGTATAATGTGTATTTGTGTCATTCTGGGTATAATGTGTATTTGTGTCATTCTGGGTATAATGTGTATTTGTGTCATTCTGGGTATAATGTGTATTTGTGTCATTCTGGGTATAATGTGTATTTGTGTCAATCTAGGTATAATGTCTATTTGTGTCATTCTGGGTATAATGTGTATTTGTGTCATTCTGGGTATAATGTGTATTTGTGTCATTCTGGGTATAATGTGTATTTGTGTCAATCTAGGTATAATGTCTATTTGTGTCATTCTGGGTATAATGTGTATTTGTGTCATTCTGGGTATAATGTGTATTTGTGTTATTCTAGGTATAATGTCTATTTGCGTGATTATGGGTATAATGTGTATTTGTGTTATTCTGGGTATAATGTTTATTTTTGTCATTTTGGGTATAATGTGTATTTGTGTCAATCTAGGTATAATGTGTATTTGCGTCATTCTGGGTATAGTGTGTATTTGTGTCAGTCTAGGTATAATGTCTATTTGCGTGATTATGGGTATAATGTGTATTTGTGTTATTCTGGGTATAATGTTTATTTTTGTCATTTTGGGTATAATGTGTATTTGTGTCATTCTGGGTATAATGTGTATTTGCGTCATTCTGGGTATAGTGTGTATTTGTGTTATTCTGGGTATAATGTTTATTTTTGTCATTCTGGGTATATTGTGTATTTGTGTCATTCTGGGTATAATGTGTATTTGTGTCATTCTGGGTATAATGTGTATTTGTGTCATTCTGGGTATAATGTGTATTTGTGTCAATCTAGGTATAATGTCTATTTGTGTCATTCTGGGTATAATGTGTATTTGTGTCATTCTGGGTATAATGTGTATTTGTGTCATTCTGGGTATAATGTCTGTTTGCGTGATTATGGGTATAATGTGTATTTGTGTTATTCTGGGTATAATGTTTATTTTTGTCATTCTGGGTATAATGTGTATTTATGTCATTCTGGGTAAAATGTGTATTTGTGTCATTCTGGGTATAATGTGTATTTGTGTCATTCTGGGTATAATGTCTATTTGCGTCATTATGGGTATAATGTGTATTTGCGTCATTCTGGGTATAATGTCTATTTGTGTCAATCTAGGTATAATGTCTATTTGCGTCATTAAGGGTATAATGTGTATTTGTGTCATTCTTGGTAAAATGTGTATTTGTGCCAATCTAGGTATAATGTCTATTTGCGTGATTATGGGTATAATGTGTATTTGTGTCATTCTTGGTATAATGTCTATTTTTGTCATTCTGAGTATAATGTCTATTTGTGTCATTCTGGGTATAATGTGCATTTGTGTCAATCTAGGTATAATGTCTATTTGCGTCATTCTGGGTATAATGTGTATTTGTGTC
Source organism: Tegillarca granosa (assembly GCA_029721355.1). Lineage (NCBI taxonomy): Eukaryota > Metazoa > Mollusca > Bivalvia > Arcoida > Arcidae > Tegillarca > Tegillarca granosa. The sequence goes on from CM056609.1 coordinate 32,979,063, forward strand.
AATCTAGGTGTAATGTGTATTTGCGTCATCATGGGTATAATGTGTATTTGTGTCAATCTAGGTATAATGTCTATTTGTTTCATTCTGGGTATAATGTCTATTTTTGTCATTCTGAGTATAATGTGTATTTGTGTCATTCTGGGTATAATTTGTATTTATGTCATTCTGGGTATAATTTGTATTTGTGTTATTCTGGGTATAATGTGTATTTGTGTGATTCTGGGTATAATGTGTATTTGTGTCATTCCGGGTATTATGTGTATTTGTGTCATTCTGGGTATAATGTGCATTTGTGTCAATCTAGGTATAATGTCTATTTGCGTCATTCTGGGTATAATGTGTATTTGTGTCAATCTAGGTGTAATGTGTATTTGCGTCATTATGGGTATAATGTGCATTTGTGTCAATCTAGGTATAATGTCTATTTGTGTCATTCTGGGTATAATGTGCATTTGTGTCAATCTAGGTATAATGTCTATTTGCGTCATTCTGGGTATAATGTGTATATGGTCATTTTGGGTATAATGTGTATTTGCGTCATTCTGGGTATAATGTGTATTTGTGTCATTCTGGGTATAATGTGTATTTGTGTCAATCTGGGTATAATGTGTATTTGTGTTATTCTGGGTATAATGTTTATTTTTGTCATTCTGGGTATAATGTGTATTTGTGTCATTCTGGGTATAATGTCTATTTGTGTCATTCTGGGTATAATGTGTATTTGTGTTATTCTGGGTATAATGTTTATTTTTGTCATTCTGGGTATTATGTGTATTTGTGTCATTCTGGGTATAATGTGTATTTGTGTCATTCTGGGTATAATGTGTATTTGTGTTATTCTGGGTGTAATGTGTATTTGTGTCAATCTAGGTATAATGTGTATTTGTGTCATTCTGGGTATAATGTCTATTTGTGTCATTCTGGGTATAATGTGTATTTGTGTCATTCTGGGTATAATGTGTATTTGTGTCATTCTGGGTATGTGTATTTGTGTCATTATGGGTATAATGTGTATTTATGTCATTCTGGGTAAAATGTGTATTTGTGTCATTCTGGGTATAATGTGCATTTGTGTCATTATGGGTATAATGTGTATTTGTGTCATTCTGGGTAAAATGTGTATTTGTGTCATTCTGGGTATAATGTGTATTTGTGTCATTCTGGGTATAATGTCTATTTGTGTTATTCTGGGTATAATGTGTATTTGTGTCATTCTGGGTAAAATGTGTATTTGTGTCAATCTGGGTATAATGTGTATTTGTGTCAATCTGGGTATAATGTGTATCTGTGTCAATCTGGGTATAATGTCTATTTTTGTCATTCTGGGTATAATGTGTATGTGTGTCATTCTTATTACTCTATTTCTGGACAAATTTTGGCTTTGGGTAATTTGTAACAAAAAGTAAAATTTCCGGAATGATATTCCTATATGGAGCCTGTAGGATGACATGTGTCGAAAAATGCCATTTCGTATTTTTAAAAAAGTATTTCGTATATTAATAATAGTATTTCGTATACTGAAATAGTATTTTGTATTTTAAAATAGTATTTTGTATTTAAAAATAGTATTTTGTATTTAAAAAAAGTATTTCGTACTTTTAAAAATTATTTCGCATTTTCGAAATAGTATTTCATATTTTCAAAATAGTATTTTGTATTTAAAAATAGTATTTTGTATTTTTGAAATAGTATTTTGTATTTTAAAAATAATATTTCGCATTTTCGAAGCGGCAAAATGCAAAGATGCATATAAAACAGATTTTCTTATAATACAAACATGTTGTATCTACAGCTCCTTGTGCCAATCTCTGTATATTCCGAAATATCAATAATATCAAAAATTCTTTTTTTGGAAAATATGAAATAGCATTGCGAATGTATGAAATAGGCGAACTATGCGGGGAAAAAATCATGCATGTCGGTCAGTCTCAGTACTTTTGCCCATTTAAAACTGTTAAGAAATATTCGAGATCGAGGCTGATCAGTATGGCACCCAGAGATTAAAAAATACCCCCTCACAAAAATGAGATATGAAACAAAATGCATGCGACAGGGACTTCGCTCTTCAACTTCAACCAACTGAATCACACGTGCTTTTGTGTTTTAACCGTTAACTTATTATTTCAGGGTTCATGTGAACCTAAGTCCTCTTTGAGCATGAATTTTTAAATTTAATTGCTCCAGCCGGTCGATCTAACTGGGTTCAGCAAAAGTTCATTTATCCAAAAGCCTTGCGTTTTGCGTATTTATCTTCAAAACACTTTAATGAAATTGTCTATGTATTAGATATTATATCGGTTCGATACTCGAGGACGGAGCTTAAGATCAATGAGGAAAGACAAATGATAGAATTTCTATGTTTATAACGTTTAAACAATATTCGAGGGTGGAGTTGTAGCTCATGCCTTAACCAATGAAATGTGTGTTTAGTACCTCATTAATTGTAATATTTTGGTAAACTCTGTAACATTGGAATATTTTGATCCTCGAGTGGCCAAGCGGTCTACAAGACACATTTAAGAACAAAGCCTCTCACCACTTAGCTTCGAATTACACTCCGGCAATCCAGTACTGTGGAAAAGTTTCTCTATTCGCATCAGTAAAGATTTTTTTCTCTTATATCGAGATAGTTTGTACTGGGATGGTGGGAAACCCGGAGTGCCCGAAAAACATCGATCTTCGACAAGCGAACTAATAAACTTTTTCATACTAGGAGGGGCCTCGGTGGCCGAGTGGTCTAAAGCGCGAGCTTACGGATCACAGTGCCTCTCACCGCCTGGATTCAAATCCCACTCGGGACAGATCCTAGTGTGAGAAAGTTTGTCAGTTCGCTTGCCAAAGGTCGGTGGTTTTCTCCGGGCACTCCGGTTTCCTCCACTATCTCAGAACTGACCGCCTCTAAGTAAGTGAAAGAATCTTGACTGGGGCGTAAAATACCATTATTCCACTCCACTCCACTCTCATACTAGGATCTACCCCAGTGAGATTCAAACCTAGACGATCAGAGGCGCTGTGATCAGTAAACGCGTATACCACTAGGCGACGTTTTGTTAAATATAAAGTCTGGTAATATTTTTATTATTTTTGCCGTACGAAAGTTCTTTAGATCGATAGTTTTTAAGTATTGAAATGAAATATAACTAAAGCTATCTATTTAAAGCTTCACTGAACGTGATCATGATATTATGTCTAACATGTTGAAATAATAATGAAGGAAATGTTTAGTACCAAGAAAGATTTAAATGAAATATGACTGAAAAAGGTTTTTAGTCAAGATAAACTCGATATTGATTGGATGTATGAGGGTTTTACCTCCTAGTCAAGATAAACTCGATATTGATTGGATGTATGAGGGTTTTACCTCCTAGTCAAGATAAACTCGATATTGATTGGATGTATGAGGGTTTTACCTCCTAGTCGAGATAAACTCGATATTGATTGGATGTATGCGTGTCTTACCCCCTAGTCGAGATAAACTCGATATTGATTGGATGTATGAGGGTTTTACCTCCTAGTCAAGATAAACTCGATATTGATTGGATGTATGCATGTTTTAAGTCCTAGTCAAGATAAACTCGATATTGATTGGATGTATGCGTGTTTTAAGTCCTTGTCAAGATAAACTCGATATTGATTGGCTGTATGCGTGTTTTAAGTCCTTGTCAAGATAAACTCGATATTGATTGCTGTATGCGTGTTTTAAGTCCTTGTCAAGATTAACTCGATATTGATTGGCTGTATGCGTGTTTTACCTCCTAGTCAAGATTAACTCGATATTGATTGGCTGTATGAGTGTTTTGAGTCCCAGTGAAGATGAACTCGATATCGATTGGCTTTTAAGAGTTTTTCGAAGGCAAAAGTATCCGGGTCAGTCTAAGTGGTATCGTTATTATAGTTACCCTCAGTGTGTATGAGTACCAATACATTACCGTAAGTATATACGGATACCAATACATTATCCTAAGTATATACTAATACCAGTACATTACCCTAAGTATATACGGGTACCAATACAGTACCGTAAGTATATACGGGTACCAATACATAACCGGAAGTATATACGGGTACCAATACATTACCGTAAGAATATACGGGTACCAATACATAGCCCTAAGGATATACGGGTTCCAATACATTACCCTTAGTATATACGGGTACCAAAACTTTACCCTAAGTATATACGGGTACCAATACATAACCTTAAGTATATACGGGTACCAAAACATTACCCTCAGTATGTACGGGTTCCAAAACATTACCCTCAGTATGTACGGATACCAATACATTACCCTAAGTATATACGGGTACCAATACATTATCCTAAATATGTACGAGTACCAATATACCACATCAATTATATACGGGTACCAATACATTACCCTAAGTATATACGGGTACTTAAACATAACCCTAAGTATATAAGGGTACCAATACATTACCCTGAGTATGTACGGATACCAATACATTACCCTAAGTATGTACGGATACCAATATATTATCCTAAGTATATACGGATACCAATACATTACCCTCTAGTCAAGGTAACTGTGAAATTTTCTCAGTGCGCATGCAAGAGTTCATAACTAGACAATCTCTACCCTACAATAATGTTGCATTGTAAGGACGGTAGCCAACCGTCGGTCAAGTTTATGAATGTGTGAGATGTGCAAGTGTGCATTAAGGTATTCCTTCTATTAGCGAACACTCAGGTTAACTTTTTATTCAGGTGATAGCTCAACAAATAAAATATGACGAAGACAAATATAGCATTATACTGATACCACGTGAGCTAGTCAATACTCTGACATCTTAGCACAATGACATACAAGGTCAGGAAGCAGTAACTCAAGTTAATGTTTTACGTATGACCCAGATGGATGCCTTACCACTGAGCATAGTAGTACTGTGAGAAAATATATAAACATCAATGACTATATATACACACACATCATATCACACTGCAAGTAAGACAGGGACACTGCATGTAAGACAGGGACACTGCATGTTAGACAGGGACACTGTTTGTAACAAAGGGACACTGCATGTAAGACAGGGACACTGCATGTAAGACAGAGACACTTGAAGTAAGACAGGGACACTGCATGTAAGACAGGACACTTCATGTAAGACAGGGACACTTGAACTAAGACAAGGACACAGCATGTAAGACAGGGACACTTCATGTAAGACAGAAACACTTCATGTAAGACAGAGACACTTGAAGTAAGACAGGGACACTGCATGTAAGACAGGGACACTGCATGTAAGACAGAGACACTTGAAGTAAGACAAGGACACTGCATGTAAGACAGGGACACTTCATGTGAGACAGGGACACTGTTTGTAAGACAGGGACACTGTTTGTAAGGAAGGGACACTGCAAGTAAGACAGGGACACAGAATGTTAGACAGGAACACTGCATGTAAGTCAGGGACACTGTATGTAAGACAGGGACACTGCATGTAAGACAGGGACACTGAATGTACGACAGGGACACTGAATGTAAGACAGGGACACTGCAAGTAAGACAGGGACACAGCATGTAAGACCGGAACACTGCATGTAAGACAGGAACACTGTAAGTAAGACAGGGACACTGAATGTAAGACAGGGACACTGCATGTAAGACAGGGACAAAGCATGTAAGACAGGGACACTGCATGTAAGACAGGGACACTGCACGTAAGACAGGAACACTGCACGTAAGACAGGAACACTGCAAGTAAGACAGGGACACTGCAAGTAAGACAGGGACACTGAATGTAAGACAGGGACACTGTTTGTAAGGAAGGGACACTGCAAGTAAGACAGGGACAAAGCATGTAAGACAGGAACACTGCATGTAAGACAGGAACACTGCATGTAAGACAAAGACACTGCACGTAAGACAGGGACACTGCAAGTAAGACAGGGACACTGCAAGTAAAACAGGGACACTGAATGTAAGATAGGGACACTGTTTGTAAGGAAGGGACACTGCAAGTAAGACAGGGACAAAGCATGTAAGACAGGAACACTGCATGTAAGACAGGAACACTGCAAGTAAGACAGGGACACTGCAAGTAAGACAGGAACACTGTTTGTAAGGAAGGGACACTGCAAGTAAAACAGGGACACTGAATGTAAGACAGGGACAAAGCATGTAAGACAGGGACACTGCAAGTAAGACAGGGACAGAGCATGTAAGATGGGAACACTGCATGTAAGTCAGGGACACTGCATGTAAGACAGGGACAAAGCATGTAAGACAGGAACACTGCAAGTAAGACAGGGACACTGAATGTAAGACAGGGACACTGTTTGTAAGGAAGGGACACTGCAAGTAAAACAGGGACACTGCATGTAAGACAGGGACAAAGCATGTAAGACAGGGACAAAGCATGTAAGACAGGAACACTGCAAGTAAGACAGGGACACTGTTTGTAAGGAAGGGACACTGCAAGTAAAACAGGGACACTGAATGTAAGACAAAGACACTGCAAGTAAGACAGGGACACTGTATGTAAGACCGGAACACTGCAAGTAAGACAGGGACACTGCAAGTAAAACAGGGACACTGAATGTAAGACAGGGACACTTTTTAAGGAAGGGACACTGCAGGTAAGACAGGAACACTGCATGTAAGAAAGGGACACTGCAAGTTAAACAGGGACACTACAAGTAAGACAGGGACACTGCAAGTAAGACAGGGACACTGCAAGTAAGACAGACACTGCATGCAAGACCGGGACACTGCAAGTTTTACAATCATTTACTCAACTGAGTGTACACTCAACTCAAATTAAGAATTATTTCATTGTCAACTTTAAGACATTACACAGTTAAAGTTGAATATCTTATGTTATATTTATATTGTTAAGTGTAGGTTTGTTGAACAAAACTAAACATTGCCTCATAAAACGTAAAAGTTTTTAAATATTGTTGAGTTGAGGAAAATTGGAAATATTTGAGTTGAGTGTATTCTCAATCAAGTGAATGACTGTGAAACTTGGGTATTAACAACTACAACTAAAATACTCAAACTCAAACTTGACCTATAATTTAGTACTATGTATAATACACAAATACTAAAAATAATTTCAAAGTTATGACTTGAAAACAGATATAGATTAAAAGTGGCAGACATCATTTATATTTTGGTAAATATATAAACTAAGTAAATTTTGACTTCATTTTATTCAGTATAAATTTCAAAACATAAATAGACTTTTTTGTAAACATAAATGTTAAAAGTATATGAAAATGGTTAGAAATTATAATAAATGTTCATAACAAATTTAAAATCTTTGAAAAAAATAAGCAAAATATGCAAATTATGCAAATTATATGTGAAGCAGAATTTAATTCTCAAACAAACAGAGAGATCTTTTGACAATATTCCCATTGCTTTGTCATATTTTTGTTAGTTGCTTTTACTAATGAACAGGGCTCTGTTTTTAATTATAAAGAAAAAGTATATATATATATATATATAAACTGCACTTAATTTCCTGAATAACTGGCATTCCTGAAAACTGAATAAGAATTTGAAATTACTATGAATTGCAACGACATATTAAATATCTTTTTTTCTGGTTAAAGCCAATGTTTAACTACAATGGTTATGGCATAAACAGTTCCAAATCAAGATTAGCTATTGTATAAAAATATCTTTTTCTTTCCTTTCTTCTTCTTTCCATTTTACTGCTATGACTGACATGAGTATTACTAAATGAAATTTCATGAATTTTATAAAGTTTGTTCATTAATTTTCATTCTTCCTCTTCTTTGTTCTCTCTATCCTCAGCCTTGGTTTCTTCTTTCTTTCCTTCGTCTTGCTTTTCTGTAACAATAAAACATAAGTCTTATAAAACAACTCGATCATTGTTTCTCTTCAACTTCTACTCCAACAGATCAGAGTCGGAAACATTCGTCAGTTTGCTTGAAGCTTTGTTCTCTTTAGACACTCATTCTAAATCTTTCCACCTCGATATAAGCGAAAAAAAATGAACTAGTTGCTTAGTTAACATAGTGCCTTCTGTCTGCAGTTTTCTACGAGTAATTCTATTTACCTCAAATTTTAGAACCAATCCCCTATGATAGCAGAGATACACTGTTTGACTGAAGCAACCATAGCTTATCATGAAATCTAGTTACCTGTGTAAGGGAGATAACTCCATATCATGAAATCCATCACTCATCCCTCTCGGTACTGGTGTTGATAGTTGTATTTAAAATACTTATGCAATGTTCATATGCATCAAAGCATCTCATTGCCATGTTAATTTTCCACAAGTGATTTAAAGGATCTTTCATGTAGTAGACGTTTACTAGTTTGTTGGGTACTTGACGTATAATGCACCAAGTGGTTCAGTATGTTTATCTGCAGCATCTTTGGGGAGTGAACTAGCACTCAATAGATCATTATAGGTGAGCACCAGTACAATACAGATCAGTTGAATGTGTAAGGGAGACAACTCCATAATTCTTTCCATTAATGTGTAGTTTTGAGATACATAATTTTATTTTTTGGCAAGTTGCACAATGAACAAAGTTTAGAGTTTAAGAAATGGGAGATCTTAGGTAACTAGAAATCCAGACAAGTCCAGTATAACCTGTGTATAAAGACCATCCAGTATAACCTGTGTATAAAGATCATCCAGTATAACCTGTGTATAAAGACCATCCAGTATATCATCCAGTATAACCTGTGTATAAAGATCATCCAGTATAACCTGTGTATAAAGACCATCCAGTATAACCTGTGTATAAAGATCATCCAGTATAACCTGTGTATAAAGATCATCCAGTATAACCTGTGTATAAAGACCATCCAGTATAACCTGTGTATAAAGATCATCCAGTATAACCTGTGTATAAAGATCATCCAGTATAACCTGTGTATAAAGACCATCCAGTATAACCTGTGTATAAAGACCATCTAGGGGACTGAACAAATGTGGACTTTTTGTATAAAGAATCGTTGACTTTTAGTGAAAGAGTGAAAAATACTTGCAAAAAATAAAATATCAACTTATATATATATATATATATTTATTTTATATTCATTTATTTATTATTCTATTTATTTATTCTTATTTTTATTTATTTATTTATTTGATTTATTTATCTTATTTTATTATTGTTTATTGTGTTTTTTTTTCAAAAAAGATTATGTAGAATCAATTACTGTGAAAAAGAAAAATAAAATATGTTTTGAATTGTACATTTAATTATTCTGCAAAAGTTGACCTTTCGTTAAACACATCTAGTTGTTTCTAAGTGTCTCTAAGGGTTTTCTAAGGGTAGCAAATGATGGCTCCATCTGTCGTCATGAGAATGATCATTTCATTTATTTTTCTTCAGAAATTTTACTATTAAGTAAGTAAGTATTTTATTTTTATGTCACATGTTATAACAACTATAAAACAGAGCATGCATCATACTTTAAATCCCTTATTATTGATCAAAACTCAACTCCTTATGACAGATAATTGTTAAACTTTGTAAGTAACTACATACATTGTAAATACATCAAAGTTATTTAATATTATATATTGCTAATTTTCATACATCAGAATATAAAAATTACTGGTTGAGAATTTTACCCCTAATACAAGAAATTTACAATTTAAAAATTGTGGACTTTATAGACAGGTTAATGAATCATTAATAGAACTAAGAAGTATGGCCTTATTTAACATCAGAACAGTAGACTTTATATAAAAGTCCATTATATATATACAGATGTTGTAAAATCAAGACAGGATAAAACTAACAGAATCTTCCAAAAACTTCATTTTATTTTTTACATAAGAGCTATCAACATGGAACAATTACCTTTTTTAAAGTCACAAACACATACTCTCTCTCTCTCTCTCTCTCTCTCTCTCTCTCTCACACACATTATACATACATGTACCTTCAGTGTTATTATTAGAATTTTGTTCTTGATTTTTCTGTTGTTCTCTCTCTTCCCTTTCTTCTTCTTTGATGACTTCTTGCATCTGAGTTCTCGTTGTATCATTTCCATTATTATTGTTCTCATTTCCTGTATCATTTGCTAGATTTTCCCGACTTTTCATGCTGCCTTTTATAATTTTATTGTTGACTTCGTCTATGGCTTTTTTTAATTGCTGTTTCTGCTGATACATCACCTAAATAAAAACAAATACCAATGACAATGAGAATAATATCATTTACAACAGTTTCTAAATGTCCTTGACAATGAGAATAATATCATTTACAATAGTTTCTAAATGTCCTTGACAATGAGAATAATATCATTTACAATAGTTTCTAAATGTCCTTGGACAATGAGAATAATATCATTTACAACAGTTTCTAAATGTCCTTGACAATGAGAATAATATCATTTACAATAGTTTCTAAATGTCCTTGACAATGAGAATAATATCATTTACAATAGTTTCTAAATGTCCTTGACAATGAGAATAATATCATTTACAATAGTTTCTAAATGTCCTTGACAATGAGAATAATATCATTTACAATAGTTTTCTAAATGTCCTTGACAATGAGAATAATATCATTTACAATAGTTTCTAAATGTCCTTGACAATGAGAATAATATCATTTACAACAGTTTTCTAAATGTCCTTGACAATCAGGAATGTATCAATGGAGAACAGTTTCCTGTTGTTCTTGATGATGATAGAGCAATTTATAACTCACGAACCATCTCCAACAAATAATATTTACTGACAACAATTTCAGAACCTTCATAAATACAAGGATTATAGCACTAGTGACAATTTTTTTTTCCGAGCCAAATTTCTATTTATTCCTGGTTCACTCAGAATATTAATGATGTCATAACATTGACTGCTGCTTTATCCGGTATCAAGCAACCCTCCTCACCAAAACATTACAAGGTGTATCAATTAATGGAAACAATGAAATACTAAAACAATGTACAGTAAGCAAATAAAGACTGTTTACAATAAATAACCTTATAAGGATAATTATAATTTTATAGTAATACTTTTTTCTAAATTGAAACCGTAAAATTTAGTGTCTAAGTTTGATGAAAAATGATGATGATTATTCAGGTTTTTGCTTCATTAAAAAAAAAAACCTTTGGGATTTCAAATACTGCAAGAATTAAAGAACAGGGCAAAACATTTAAGGGGCATTTAAATGAAATTTACTGTACTATACACTAGAAAGTTATGAAGAGCTATATGGCATAAACTCTGTATTCTAACTCTGTGTGTGTGTGTGTGTGTGTGTGTGTGTGTGTGTGTGTGTGTGTACATGCATGTGTGTGTATGTATGTATGTGTGTGTAATTATTACCTTGTTGTTTAGCCAGATCTAAACCTTTTTCAAATGAATTAACTGCCCCTTGTAAATCTCCAAGTTTAACTGCAAAACAATATTATAAATATATTTCAAAATAATTAGAAATAACCAAATTTTAAATGTTTTGTAAAATATGACTAAGATGTAATATTGGATATTTATACAAGCTTTAGAGATAACTGTTGTGGACATAATTTTATGAATTCTGAACTTTAAAATATATAATGTATATTTTAAATTCCACTACAATTATGAAAAATTTGATTTTATTTTACAAGAGATAACAAAAAGTAGGTAATACAGTAAGTAACAGTATACTATAACTTATCATTAAAAATTAGACATTTTCTGATATGTTTTTCAAAACTGATGAGTCATTGCTAAGGTCGTTCTTTCAATTTAAAGCTGCATTAAGTTTTTTCAATTTTCTGAAATTTTTTTCGATTTTCTGAAAATATATATTTTTTTAAATTAGATAACTTCTACTCATGAACCCTGAGATTCATTTTCTAAAATTTCATTCCTATTAGCTGTAAATAAACAGAATCCTCTAAAATGTTGGCCCCATTGTTTACAATGATTATTATTACCTTGGAGAATGCATGCTGATGGACAAAGACTCGAATGATCAAAAGGGAAACCTGACATAAAATACATTGTTTCTCATTATGATCCAAATACATTCGCAATGATGTTATTTATCCCAACCAAAGTCACAAATCTAATGAAATTCTGTGTTTAATTTATCACATTTCAACATTTTGTAAGTTGTGTTTAAATGTCCTGGTTTTTATGACATAACCATGTTCTAAAATTAGATACCCCAGGTATACATCTAGCTGGGATAATACTGCTATTTCTATATTTATTCAACTTTTATCGTTGAACCAAAAATAAGATTGTTCATTAGGAACATCATTAAGGAAATCCGTACCATTGTACATTTTTCCTAGGAAAACTTAATGCAGCTTTGAAATAATTCTATGAATTTTATAAAACAATAGTTTTAGTTTTAGGTAAATGAAGCAGTTATTGCATTTCTAGGAATGCAGTATTCAGTAGTGTAGCTTCACATAAATTCATAACATGAGATATATATACCTTCTGATTGAGCCACCAATACTGTGGCCTGTAGCTGCCACATCAAATCTTCTGCCTCTTCTGCTGCATTTTGTGATTTTTCACCATAATCTTTTGCAGTTTCATATTTACTTAACTCTAGGTAGCAGCGACCTATTTCATGGTATAACCAGGTGCTTTCTAATGGTGATTTTGACATGGGTAATTTTTTCTCCCAACTGCAATGGAGACAAACAAAGTTTCAATTTTAGGAAAGCCGAAAAAGAACCAACAACTCTGAACAAGAATAAAAATAATACATACTAAGTAATAGAAAACTCTTTTGACCTTTGCCGGAACTACTTTTTTGTAAACAATTTCATTGTTTTTCAGTAAATATTAAATGTTTTGCATTCAACTTTGTTCTTTTGGTATTTTTAATGATGCAATTTAATTATAAGAATTGCCTTAAATTTTGAGAACTAACTTAAATGAAGATGATGCACTTTTTGAATAAACCTGTTATACAGAATTTATGCAAAGTGTATCATCTTCATTCAAGTTATTTCTCAACAGACCGCACAAAAATGAAAGGCAATGCTTATAAATATATACATGTAATTATATATAACCAACCCCAGACTTTCCCAATACTAGAGGAAAGCTTTACCAACTGTTCTAAATGGCCATCTATCAATCTCCAGTCTGCCTTAAAGTTTTCTGAATTTCTCAAACATTCATATTTTTATTATCTATTTGACAGACAAAATGAATCATTACTTTGTACCTTCCTCAAAAAGTCAATAAGTTTATTAAGCTGCATTTTGTTTTGGCCATACAAGATCGTGACAACAATATACTTACACAGTCATGTTTACATTTGGCCATACAAGATTGTGACAACAAAATACTTACACAGTCATGTTTCCTTTTGGCCATACAAGATCGTGACAACAATATACTTACACAGTCGTGTTTACATTTGACCATACAAAACTGTGACAGTGATATCCTTACACAGTCATGTTTCCTTTTGGCCATACAAGATCGTGACAACAATATACTTACACAGTCGTGTTTACATTTGGCCATACAAAACTGTGACAGTAATATCCTTACACAGTCATGTTTACTTTTGGCCATACAAGACTGTGACAGCGATATACTTACACAGTCATGTTTACTTTTGGCCATACAAAACTGTGATAAGGATATACTTACACAGTCATGTTTACTTTTGGCCATACAAAACTGTGATAATTATATACTTACACAGTCATGTTTTCTTTTGGCCATACTAGACTGTGACAACGATATACTTACACAGTCGTGTTTACTTTTGGCCATACAAAACTGTGATAAGGATATACTTACACAGTCATGTTTTCTTTTGGCCATACTAGACTGTGACAATGATATACTTACACAGTCATGTTTACTTTTGGCCATACTAGACTGTGACAATGATATACTTACACAGTCATGTTTTCTTTTGGCCATACTAGACTGTGACAATGATATACTTACACAGTCGTGTTTACTTTTGGCCATACAAAACTGTGATAAGGATATACTTACACAGTCTTGTTTACATTTGGCCATACAAAACTGTGACAACGATATACTTACACAGTCATGTTTACTTTTGGCCATACAAAACTGTGATAAGGATATACTTACACAGTCATGTTTTCTTTTGGCCATACAAAACTGTGATAATGATATACTTACACAGTCATGTTTTCTTTTGGCCATACAAGAATGTGACAATGATATACTTACACAGTCATGTTTCCTTTTGGCCATACAAAACTGTGACAATGATATACTTACACAGTCATGTTTCCTTTTGGCCATATAAGACCGTGACAGCAACATACAAGACCATGACAGTGATATACTTACACAGTCGTGTTTACTTTTGGCCATACAAGACCGTGACAGTGATATACTTACACAGTCGTGTTTACTTTTGGCCATACAAGACTGTGACAGCAATATACTTACACAGCTGTGTTTACTTTTGGCCATACAAGACTGTGACAACAATATACTTACACAGCTGTGTTTACTTTTGGCCATACAAGACTGTGACAGCGATATACTTACACAGTCATGTTTACTTTTGGCCATACAAGACCATGACAACAATATACTTACACAGATGTGTTTACTTTTGGCCATACAAGACCGTGACAGCGATATACTTACACAGTCATGTTTACTTTTGACAATACAAAACTGTGACAACAATATACTTACACAGCTGTGTTTACTTTTGACCATACAAGACTGTGACAACAATATACTTACACAGCTGTGTTTACTTTTGACCATACAAGACTGTGACAACCATATACTTACACAGCTGTGTTTACTTTTGACCATACAAGACTGTGACAGCGATATACTTACACAGCTGTGTTTACTTTTGACCATACAAGACTGTGACAACAATATACTTACACAGCTGTGTTTACTTTTGACCATACAAAACTGTGACAACAATATACTTACACAGCTGTGTTTACTTTTGACCATACAAGACTGTGACAACAATATACTTACACAGCTGTGTTTACTTTTGACCATACAAGACTGTGACAGCGATATACTTACACAGTCGTGTTTACTTTTGGCCATACAAGACAGTGACAGCGATATACTTACACAGTCATGTTTACTTTCGGCAATACAAAACTGTGAAAACAATATACTTACACAGTCGTGATTACTTTTGGCCATACAAGACTGTGACAACGATATACTTACACAGTCATGTTTCCCTTTGGCCATACAACACCGTGACAGCGATATACAAGACCATGACAGCGATATACTTACACAGTCGTGTTTACTTTTGGCCATACAAGACCGTGACAGTGATATACTTACACAGTCGTGTTTACTTTTGGCCATACAAGACTGTGACAGCAATATACTTACACAGTTGTGTTTACTTTTGGCCATACAAGACTGTGACAACAATATACTTACACAGCTGTATTTACTTTTGGCCATACAAGACCGTGACAGCGATATTCTTACACAGTCATGTTTACTTTTGGCCATACAAGACCGTGACAACAATATACTTACACAGTCTTGTTTACTTTTGGCCATACAAGACCGTGACAGCGATATACTTACACAGTCATGTTTACTTTTGGCCATACAAGACCGTGACAGCAATATCCTTACACAGTTGTGTTTACTTTTCGCCATACAATACCCTGACAACGATATACTTACACATTTTTGTTTACTTTTGGCCATACAAGACCGTGACAATGATATAATTACACAGCTGTGTTTACTTTTGGCCATACAAGTCTGTGACAACGTTATACTTACACAGCTGTGTTTATTTTGGCCATACAAGACCGTGACAGCGATATCCTTAGACAGTTGTGTTTACTTTTGGCCATACAAGACAGTGACAGCCATATACTTACACAGTCGTGTTTACTTTTGGCCATACAAGACCGTGACAGCGATATACTTACACAGTCGTGTTTACTTTTGGCCATACAAGACCGTGACAACCATATCCTTACACAGTCGTGTTTACTTTTGGCCATACAAGACTGTGACAACGATATACTTACACATCTGCGTTTACTTTTGGCCATACAAGACCGTAACGATATACTTACACAGCTGTGTTTACTTTCGGCCATACAAGACTGTGACAACAATATACTAACACAGTCGTGTTTACTTTTTGCCATACAAGACCGTGACAGAGATATCCTTACACAGTCGTGTTTTACTTTTGGCCATATAAGACTGTGACAGCGATATCCTTACACAGTCGTATTTACTTTTGGCAATACAAGACTGTGACAACCATAACTTTACACAGTCATGTTTACTTTTGGCCATACAAGACCGTGACAACGATATCCTTACACAGTCGTGTTTACTTTTGGCCATACAAGACCGTGACAATGATATCCTTACACAGTCGTGTTTACTTTTGGCCATATAAGACTGTGACAGCGATATACTTATACAGTCATGTTTACTTTTGGCAATACAAAACTGTGACAGCGATATCCTTACACAGTCGTGTTTACTTTTGGCAATACAAAACTGTGACAGCGATATACTTACGCAGTCATGTTTACTTTTGGCCATACAAGACCGTGACAACGATATCCTTACACAGTCGTGTTTACTTTTGGCCATACAAGACTGTGACAGCGATATACTTACACAGTCGTGTTTACTTTTGGCCATACAAGACCATGACAGCGATATACTTACACAGTCGTGTTTACATTTGGCCATACAAAACGGTGACAATGATATCCTTACACAGTCATGTTTACTTTTGGCCATACAAGACTGTGACAGCGATATACTTATACAGTCGTGTTTACTTTTGGCCATACAAGACCATGACAGCGATATACTTACACAGTCGTGTTTACTTTTGGCCATACAAGACCTTGACAACAATATACTTACACATTTTTGTTTACTTTTGGCCATACAAGACCGTGACAATGATATACTTACACAGCTGTGTTTACTTTTGGCCATACAAGACCGTGACAGCGATATACTTACACAGTGGTGTTTACTTTTGGCCATACAAGACCGTGACAGCAATATCTTTACACAGTCCTGTGACAACGATATCCTTACACAGTTGTGTTTACTTCTGGCCATACAAGACTGTGTCAGCGATATACTTACACAGTCATGTTAACATTTGGCCATACAAGACCGTGACAACCATATCCTTACACAGTTTTGTTTACTTTTGGCCATACAAGACTGTGACAACGATATCCTTACACAGTCGTGTTTACTTTTGGCCATACAAGATGGTGACAACAATATACTTACACAGTCATGTTTACTTTTGGCCATACAAGACTGTGACAATGATATACTTACACAGTCGTGTTTACTTTTGACCATACAAGACTGTGACAATGATATACTTACACAGTCGTGTTTACTTTTGACCATACAAGACTGTGACAGCGATATACTTACGCAGTCATGTTTACTTTTGGCCAAACAAAACTGTGACAACAATATACTTACACAGTCGTGATTACTTTTGGCCATACAAGACTGTGACAGCAATATACTAACACAGTCATGTTTACTTTTGGCCATACAAGACAGTGACAACGATATACTTACACAGTCATGTTTACTTTTGGCCATACAAAACTGTGATAATGATATACTTACACAGTCATGTTTTCTTTTGGCCATACAAAACTGTGATAATGATATACTTACACAGTCATGTTTTCTTTTGGCCAAACAAGACTGTGACAACGATATACTTACACAGTCGTGTTTTCTTTTGGCCATACAAAACTGTGACAACGATATACTTACACATCTATCGCTTTTTCATAATCTCCTTGTCTGGCGTGAACTCTACCTAAATTATCTAAACCTCTGGAACATGCATCTTCCATATCACTGAAAATAAAAGAAAATTAATTAAATCATAAAAATTAATAACAGTATGGTAATCAGGAAAAGGATATCATGGTAATTGGGTAAAGGGTATCATGGTAATTCGGTAAAGGGTATCATGGTGATCGTGTAAAGAGTATCATGGTATTATGGTGATCGGGTAAAGGGTATCATGGTGATCCGGTAATGGGTATCATGGTGATCGGGTAAATAGTATCATGGTAATGGGGTAAAGGATATCATGGTAATAGGGTAAAGGGTATCATGGTAATTGGGTAAAGGGTATCATGGTAATCGGGTAAAGGGTATCATGGTAATTGGGTAAAGGGTATCATGGTAATCGGGTAGAGGGTATTATGGTGATCGGGTAAAGGGTATCATGGTAATCAGGTAAAAGGTATCATGGTAATCGGGTAAAAGGTATCATGGTAATCGGGTAAAGGATAGGGGTCAGATTGGGAGTTTATTTAACTCTGTAATTAGCTAAACGTGAAGTTACAAAATTATTATACCCCTGAATATGTAATGCTGGCTTTGATCAGTAAAGGATTGTAATGCTTGAATTGTCTTCTGTAACAGGAGGCATTTGCCATTCAAGTCTTATTCTGAGGACCTAACCAAGTGCAAAGGGTAGATATCACCTCAAAAAATCCAAAAGAATTTTTTATTTAAAACCCTTGACTTAACTAGACCATATCAACATTTAAAAACAAACCATCAAACTTTAGCATTTTCAAAGAAATACCAGTGTTTATCTAGAAATTAGGTGAATAGGGCCATTCTGATCTAGTCTGAATACATTTGGATCCTAATTTTTTAACACAAAATGGTCAATTTTCTTTCAAATTTTTTTTCCTCTGATATTTTTTTTTTATTATTTTTATTTTTTATTTGAGTTTTTCATTCATATAATCACAAATCTAATCAAAACAATAATAATGTCAGTAGTTAAGATTTAAGACAAAGAAAAAGGAGTGACTGTAGCAGAATACAATCAACTGATATGAAACAGATTAGCTGACTGACGGATTATGTTCTGTAGTATGTACAGTTTTTATTTTAGGTCATAGTTAAAAGAAAAAAAATCTCAACCAGCGGAAGGAAGAGGGATGGTGGGAGAGGGTCAAGCTATTTAATGAAAATAAAAACCATTAAAAATCCAACTTACTGTTGTTCTCCCATGTCAAAGTCAATCTGGTGATTTTCAAGTGATTTTTCAAAGAATCCCATTTCTAAGTAAGCATTACCGATACAGCTGTGAAGATTAGCGATGACTTCTAATTTATTTGGAACCTGTTCTTCTGTAAATCCTTGAACCGTACTCAAACATCTCTGTGCTCTCTTTAAACTCTCCTGATATCTACCATCCACTTGTGCTGTAATTCATAATCATTATTTTATTAACACAAAACACAAATATGTATCATTTATAAATGTTAAACCCCCCCCCCCTCTCTCTCTCTCTGCATGTCTGTGCATGCACCTGCAGGAGTGTGTGTGTGTGTGTGTGTGTGTGAGAGAGAGAGAGAGAGAGAGAGAGAGAGAGAGAGAGAAATTCAAAACCATAATAATAATAATAATAATAATAATAATTAATAAATAAATAAATAAATAATAGAAGTTATGATAATAAGTTGTTATAGTGATTTCAGTTTCCCTGACTGTTTGCAGATTAAAGTTTAAACCTTGTTTATTTAAAAAAAAAAAAATAGATATACCCCTCTTAGTCAACTGAAATGAGGTCCAGGTTTTTCAATCAAAGGTAAATAAGTCTCCATTATCAATTATACTTTGACTTCAGATGATATACATATAATTACATGTATTTGTTTTCCTTTTTGCGGAGTGGTAGAATAGAAGTGGAGATTAGGCAATATTATATTTGGGTACATTCTATCTTTCTTACCATCATCAATTCTCTCTAATTCTCTGATGATATAATCATTGGGTGATAATTTTCCTGTGTGAGATTCCTGCCGTCTTCTCTGAACAATTCTTTCATGTTTGCGTGCATACATTGGTTTCTGTTGTCTCCAGAAATCTGTTCGTGTATCAAGGTAGGATAATCCCTCTGCCACTAAATTTGATATGGTCTTACCCATATCTGATTGTGGATCTGAATTAACAAATGAAAGGCAATGTGAAATAAAGTCAAAATTCTAATCAGTCTATCTCCTAGGAAGGATGAATGCAGTGATGATGTTTTTATTTTTAAATCTCATTTCATTTAGGTATAAAGTGTGAAGGGTCGTTCATATAAATACCTCTATAAAAACACTTTGACCTTATGCTCCGACGTCGACCAGAGCAAAGAGGATAAGTAGGTATAGGTACAATAATGTTGATCTGTTAAGGAGTTGAGCGATTAATAAATCGATGATTAATTATAAGTTTCAGGTTTATCTGAAATACTTTTAACATCAGTCTACAGAAACTTTAAAATTCAGTGAATTATAAATTAAAATAAATGTGAGAATTAAGAAATTATCTATTTACCAAGTTAAAGACAACATTTATCTGATATCTTTGAAAAAACCCTAAAAAAATAGCATGGTTTGGAAGGTTTCACCCCAACAACAAAAACAAAATGATTTTTAGTAAACTATCTATAAACAAACACCAGTTGAGTAATCCAGTCTTAATGGAACTCACCAGCCTACCATGTGACAAATATCTCTTAATGTTTGTGAGAAATGAAATGGATAAGGTTAACATCAAATATTCCCCAAAAAACGTTGTTATTATGGGAAAATGTCACTTTATGCGATTCCATTGCAAATAGAAATAATTGTCCCACACAAACACTATCACATATCACATGAAGCCTGGGGAATTCCATAATGGCTGACTCATCTTAGGGACTCAATCAGCTCTATCTGAAGCAGTTAATAGAGTTTTGTATAACTGTATCATTATTCGTTATTTATACAGTTAAACCCTGATTCATTGCCACTTCTAATAGAGGCAGATTTATACAGAAAAACTATTTAAAGAAATAGACTTTGGTCTTCCGATTAATGAGGCAATAAGTAAGTTGTCACAAAGAAGCTGCATTGTATGTCGTACAGTAAAGTATTATTGAAAATAGAAATACATGTTTTTTTCTGGAAACGTTTTAGAGATATAAGGCTTACGATCATCATGTCTCCCTAACTACTGATACCAACCTGTCTCTTTTAGTAGTCTTTCTAGATATGTTCTGTCTCCATATAATTCTCCAAGCAGTTGTTTTATTGTTTTTTCGTTGCCAGGCGACCGGGCCATGTTGATTGTTCTCAGTAACCTTCCAGTAGGTTGTTGCTGAGCAGGGCGGCCACCATAAGATCCAAAACCTCCACCTGATTTCTTTTTTAATTTTTTCTGTAAAATTAAATACATTTAAAAACACATATTCTTTATAACAAGGTAATCACTTGGCTTCTTTTACGACTAACTCTGTGTGATTAAGCAATGTATGCTATTTATAGATAAGCAGGTATGTTTTACCACTATTAGCACAGCTTCTGAATAGAGGGTGGCATGTAATTACAAAGTCAACATAAACAGGATTAACTAAACTTTATACCATTGTTATATTTACTGGACAGCATGTGCTTGTTGTATTTTTAAAATGTAAAAATTTTATATATGTCAACAATTTAACAGTATACATGTATGTGTATTACTCAAAGCCTAAAAAAATGTAAAGAGGTCGGAGCATCATTTTATAGACTTAACAGAGGACATTGATACTGACAGTCAGGTACGGATGCTGGGGTTACTACAGTATTACAATTAATTCTTTTACATAGACACAACTTCTGTGATTTCACTGGTTTATCAGTTTAGAATTATTTCTAAAATCTTCTTTTATTTAATTTACATCTGTTTCTTTTTTATATAGTTTTAAAATCTCCTCTTATTTAATTTACATCTGTTAAATTTTTAAATAGTTATATATTTTTAACATTTTCTAGCCACAAACAGCTACAACAACACTGATGTGGCTTTAAACAGAAACTCACTCCCTCACTCTTACAAAGACACAAAATCTGTGAGCAGAGGTTAGTAAATGATATTACACATTTTGTCTGAATTGATGCATCAATTTTTAAAGGATACTCCATATAAAAGTTGTCTTAACATTACATGCTGATTTGTCACAAACGTCAGGGAAACCGGCATGACAACAGCTTTTATAGACTTAAAATCTGTACTGGCAAAGAACTAAAGAAGGTGATTTAAAGTGTAGAGAAGTAATGTTCAGTAACATAAAATGCTGACATAGCTAAAAACAAGTTGTCACTTCATTACTGTCTTGATGCCAAATTTGATCTTACATGAAAAATGTTGGTCACCATTTAAAAGAAGAGGCCCATGGGCCTTAACGCTCACCTGAAGATATGTCCAATATTGTTTGCAAAGTGCAATAGACAATAAATTAAGTACAGAAACCTTACATGTTTTCTCAAATTAAGAACTCCCACAAAACTTAATCAGAAAAATATCCACTCATATTATTTATAAGTAGCTTATATAATATGCATGAAGTAACTGTAGTGCAATGTATAATTTCCAAATCATTCATCAATTTCAGTATACTTATGCAGCTATGTCCTTGATCTTTGAACATATATGACCTTGAACCATATATGATTGTCATGTCAATACCTACAATATTCTAATATACATGCCTATGCATGAAATAAATAGTTTTCAAGATAATTAATAATTTTAGTATTCCTATGTTGATATGACCTTGACCTTTGAACATATAACCTTGAACCATATATCAAAACGATCACTGTCCCAATACCTACAATATTCTAATACACATGCCTATACAAAAAGTTAATAGTTTTCAAGATAATTAGCAATTAAAGTCTTCTTTTGCAGCTGTGACCTTGACCTTTCATCATATGATCTTGAACCATATATCAAAATAATTGTTGTCCCAATACCTACAATATTCTAATATACATACCTATACAAAAAGTTAATAGTTTTAAAAGATAATTAGCAATTTAAGTCTTCTTTTGCAGCTGTGACCTTGACCTTTCAACATATGACCTTGTACTATATATCAAAATGATCGTTGTTTGCAATACTTACAATATTCTAATATACATAACTATACAAAAAGTTAATCGTTTTCAAGGTAATTAGTAATTTAAGTCTTCTTCTGCAGCTGTAACTTTGACTTTTCAATATATGACCTTGATATATATATATATATATATCAAAATGATTGGCTTGTCAATACCTACAATATTCTTATATACATGCCTATAAAAAAAGTTAATAGTTTTCAAGATATAGTGACAAATATATAATTTTTAGCAATTTTCCTACTCAGTGTCTTACTTTTTCCCCATTTTGAGCCCCATGTCTACCATTTGTGCAAATCTGAAAAAAAAGATGACCTAAGCATGTTATAATGAAATAACTAAGGTATATCTCTTGTAGATTCAGAGGAGAAGATTTTTAAAGTTTTTCACTATTTACCCCCTTATGAGGCCTCAAGGGGACATAACTCCTTCATTTGTGCAAATCTAAAAGGGCTTTACCCAGGCATGATGATAACCAAGTTGAGCTAAAAAAACATCTCTACACTAAACTTAACAAAATAATTTAACAACCAGACTAACAGTAATTTTGTTTGTTTTTTAAATACAAGACATGGAAATCATATGTCGTCATTGTATAATGATCTTTGAAAATTTTACATGCAGTAATTTTCAACATTAAAAAAAAGTATATTTACATCATCTTGTTTATCAAAGAATGTAAGATCCCCATCTGTTGTAAGCTTGACTGTGTCTGGAGCTGCAAAATAAAAAAAAACAGAAAAATGTTTAACATTCTTATATGACAGTAGGATCTATACTGTACTGATCCTACAAACAAGTAATACTGCACTGTCACACTTAGCTCATATACAGGCCCCTCCATATCTACACCAGAACTGTCGGACATAGCTCATAAACATGCCCCTCCTTATCACCAGAACTGTCACACTTAGCTCATATACACGCCCCTCCATATCTACACGCTCCTCCGTATCACCAGAACTGTCAGACATAGCTCATAAACATGCCCCTCCTTATCACCAGAACTGTCACACTTAGCTAATATACAGGCCCCTCCGTATCACAAAAACTGCCAGACATAGCTCATATACATGCCCCTCCTTATCACCAGTACTTGCACTTTGCACATATACACATACCTTCTTATCACCAGAACTGTCGCACATACACATCAAACACATCAACATCAACTGTTGCACTTTGCACATATACACGTATCTCCTTATTACCAGAACTGTCACACTTTGCACATATACACCCCCTCCTTATTACCAGAACTGTCACATTTTGCACATATACACCCCCTCCTTATCACCAGAACTGTCACACTTAGCTCATATACACCCCCTCCTTATTACTAGAACTGTCACACTTAGCTCATATACACCCCCTCCTTATTACTAGAACTGTCACACTTTGCACATATACACCCCCTCCTTATTACCAGAACTGTCACACTTTGTGACAGTTATTCACCCCCTCCTTATTACCAGAACTGTCACACTTTGCACATATACACCCCCTCCTTATTACCAGAACTGTCACACTTTGCACATATACACGCCCCTCCTTATTACTAGAACTGTCACACTTAGCTCATATACACCCCCTCCTTATTACTAGAACTGTCACACTTTGCACATATACACCCCCTCCTTATTACCAGAACTGTCACACTTTGTGACAGTTATTCACCCCCTCCTTATTACCAGAACTGTCACACTTTGCACATATACACCCCCTCCTTATTACCAGAACTGTCACACTTTGCACATATACACGCCCCTCCTTATTACTAGAACTGTCACACTTTGCACATATACACCCCCTCCTTATTACTAGAACTGTCAGTGAGTGTCACACTTTGCACATATACACCCCCTCCTTATTACCAGAACTGTCACACTTTGCACATATACACCCCCTCCTTATTACTAGAACTGTCAGTGAGTGTCCACACTTTGCACATATACACCCCCTCCTTATTACCAGAACTGTCACACTTTGCACATATACACCCCCTCCTTATACCAGAACTGTCACACTTTGCACATATACACCCCCTCCTTATTACTAGAACTGTCAGTGAGTGTCACACTTTGCACATATACACCCCCTCCTTATTACTAGAACTGTCAGTGAGTGTCACACTTTGCACATATACACCCCCTCCTTATTACTAGAACTGTCAGTGAGTGTCACACTTTGCACATATACACCCCCTCCTTATTACTAGAACTGTCAGTGAGTGTCACACTTTGCACATATACACCCCCTCCTTATTACTAGAACTGTCAGTGAGTGTCACACTTTGCACATATACACCCCCTCCTTATTACCAGAACTGTCACACTTTGCACATATACACCCCCTCCTATTACCAGAACTGTCACACTTTGCACATATACACCCCCTCCTTATTACTAGAACTGTCACACTTTGCACATATACACCCCCTCCTTATTACCAGAACTGTCCACACTTTGCACATATACACCCCCTCCTTATTACTAGAACTGTCAGTGAGTGTCACACTTTGCACATATACACCCCCTCCTTATTACCAGAACTGTCACACTTTGCACATATACACCCCCTCCTTATTACTAGAACTGTCAGTGAGTGTCACACTTTGCACATATACACCCCCTCCTTATTACCAGAACTGTCACACTTTGCACATATACACCCCCTCCTTATTACCAGAACTGTCACATTTTGCACATATACACCCCCTCCTTATCACCAGAACTGTCACACTTACCTCATATACACCCCCTCCTTATTACTAGAACTGTCACACTTAGCTCATATACACCCCCTCCTTATTACTAGAACTGTCACACTTTGCACATATACACCCCCTCCTTATTACCAGAACTGTCACACTTTGTGACAGTTATTCACCCCCTCCTTATTACCAGAACTGTCACACTTTGCACATATACACCCCCTCCTTATTACCAGAACTGTCACACTTTGCACATATACACGCCCCTCCTTATTACTAGAACTGTCACACTTTGCACATATACACCCCCTCCTTATTACTAGAACTGTCAGTGAGTGTCACACTTTGCACATATACACCCCCTCCTTATTACCAGAACTGTCACACTTTGCACATATACACCCCCTCCTTATTACTAGAACTGTCAGTGAGTGTCACACTTTGCACATATACACCCCCTCCTTATTACCAGAACTGTCACACTTTGCACATATACACCCCCTCCTTATTACCAGAACTGTCAGTGAGTGTCACACTTTGCACATATACACCCCCTCCTTATTACCAGAACTGTCACACTTTGCACATATACACCCCCTCCTTATTACTAGAACTGTCAGTGAGTGTCACACTTTGCACATATACACCCCCTCCTTATTACTAGAACTGTCAGTGAGTGTCACACTTTGCACATATACACCCCCTCCTTATTACTAGAACTGTCAGTGAGTGTCACACTTTGCACATATACACCCCCTCCTTATTACTAGAACTGTCACACTTTGCACATATACACCCCCTCCTTATTACCAGAACTGTCACACTTTGCACATATACACCCCCTCCTTATTACTAGAACTGTCAGTGAGTGTCACACTTTGCACATATACACCCCCTCCTTATTACTAGAACTGTCAGTGAGTGTCACACTTTGCACATATACACCCCCTCCTTATTACTAGAACTGTCAGTGAGTGTCACACTTTGCACATATACACCCCCTCCTTATTACTAGAACTGTCAGTGAGTGTCACACTTTGCACATATACACCCCCTCCTTATTACTAGAACTGTCAGTGAGTGTCACACTTTGCACATATACACCCCCTCCTTATTACCAAGACTGTCACACTTTGCACATATACACCCCCTCCTTATTACTAGAACTGTCACACTTTGCACATATACACGTATCTCCTTATTACCAGAACTGTCACACTTTGCACATATACACCCCCTCCTTATTACCAGAACTGTCACACTTTGCATATATACACCCCCTCCTTATTACTAGAACTGTCAGTGAGTGTCACACTTTGCACATATACACCCCCTCCTTATTACCAGAACTGTCACACTTTGCATATATACACCCCCTCCTTATTACTAGAACTGTCAGTGAGTGTCACACTTTGCACATATTCACCCCCTCCTTATTACCAGAACTGTCACACTTTGCACATATACACGTATCTCCTTATTACCAGAACTGTCACACTTTGCACATATACACCCCCTCCTTATTACCAGAACTGTCACACTTTGCATATATACACCCCCTCCTTATTACCAGAACTGTCACACTTTGCACATATACACGCCCCTCCTTATTACTAGAACTGTCACACTTAGCTCATACACACCCCCTCCTTATTACTAGAACTGTCAGTGAGTGTCACACTTTGCTCATATACACCCCCTCCTTATTACTAGAACTGTCACACTTTGCACATATACACGCCCCTCCTTATTACTAGAACTGTCACACTTTGCACATATACACCCCCTCCTTATTACTAGAACTGTCAGTGAGTGTCACACTTTGCACATATACACCCCCTCCTTATTACCAGAACTGTCACACTTTGCACATATACACCCCCTCCTTATTACTAGAACTGTCAGTGAGTGTCACACTTTGCACATATACACCCCCTCCTTATTACTAGAACTGTCACACTTTGCACATATACACCCCCTCCTTATTACTAGAACTGTCACACTTTGCACATATACACCCCCTCCTTATTACCAGAACTGTCACACTTTGCACATATACACGCCCCTCCTTATTACTAGAACTGTCACACTTAGCTCATACACACCCCCTCCTTATTACCAGAACTGTCACACTTTGCACATATACACGCCCCTCCTTATTACTAGAACTGTCACACTTAGCTCATACACACCCCCCTCCTTATTACCAGAACTGTCACACTTTGCACATATACACCCCCTCCTTATTACCAGAACTGTCACACTTTGCACATATACACGCCCCTCCTTATTACTAGAACTGTCACACTTTGCACATATACACCCCCTCCTTATTACTAGAACTGTCAGTGAGTGTCACACTTTGCACATATACACCCCCTCCTTATTACCAGAACTGTCACACTTTGCACATATACACCCCCTCCTTATTACTAGAACTGTCAGTGAGTGTCACACTTTGCACATATACACCCCCTCCTTATTACTAGAACTGTCACACTTTGCACATATACACCCCCTCCTTATTACTAGAACTGTCACACTTTGCACATATACACCCCCTCCTTATTACCAGAACTGTCACACTTTGCACATATACACCCCCTCCTTATTACTAGAACTGTCAGTGAGTGTCACACTTTGCACATATACACCCCCTCCTTATTACTAGAACTGTCACACTTTGCACATATTCACCCCCTCCTTATTACTAGAACTGTCACACTTTGCACATATACACCCCCTCCTTATTACCAGAACTGTCACACTTTGCACATATACACGTATCTCCTTATTACCAGAACTGTCACACTTTGCACATATACACGCCCCTCCTTATTACTAGAACTGTCACACTTTGCACATATACACCCCCTCCTTATTACCAGAACTGTCACACTTTGCATATATACACCCCCTCCTTATTACCAGAACTGTCACACTTTGCACATATACACGTATCTCCTTATTACCAGAACTGTCACACTTTGCACATATACACGCCCCTCCTTATTACTAGAACTGTCACACTTAGCTCATACACACCCCCTCCTTATTACTAGAACTGTCAGTGAGTGTCACACTTTGTTCATAAACATGCCCTCCTTATCACCAGAACTGTCACACTTTGTTCATATTCACACCCCTCCTTATATAGTAAAAAAAAGACTTACACCCTACAGAATTATCAATGGCTTCCTGTGCTTTCTGTATACCCAGTCGAAATTCTTGTAACTCTGGTCGTAATTTGTGCCCTCGATGATAAAAAACAAGGGCCATCTCAAAATCACCTTGGTAATATAAAGCTTGTGCTTTTTGGTAAATTCCCTGAAAAATTATAAGAAAGAGGTTATATAAATGTCTATATAATATATCTTTAAATATACGTATATACATGTATAAAGAATTTTTGAATAAGTTCAAGGCAGGTATTTTTCCTGAAAAAAAATATTAGAAAAATGTTATATAACTGTTTATATATCTTTAAATATTATACCTCATAAATTTTTTTTTCTATTTAATGCATTTATTTTACTCTGGGCAATATTTGGATATGGAGGCTCCGGTCAGTATTGTTTGCTTACATCACACAATTGTCCTTGATGAGGTAATATTAGACCTAACAAAAAGAGCATCTTAACCTGAATAGTTTACTTAGTGGATTAACACAAATACAAAGTTACAGTCAGGAACAGCAACTATAATACATAAATAATCATTGTCTTAAAGAAATTAATTAATTTCAGAAATATGTTGATGCCTATTTTGAGATGGTATCCATTTGGTATAATATAACAAATATTTCATTGGGTTGCAGGCTATATCGCAGTTTACAGACTGGGCAGACACCCCAAAAATACAATATAGACCTCAGCTTTTATCATATTTTCAGGGTGCCTGCCCAGTCCATAAACTGCAATATAGTCGGCATCCCCATGAAATATTTGTTAAATATACATTTATAAAGAATTTCTGTTTAAGTTCAAGGCAGTTTCTTAATACTTTAAAATAGGGAAGTAGATAACCAGTCAATATCATGAATATGCATTGTGTAACTTTAATATCTAAAAATAAACTCTACATCAATAGTAACTTTAAGTTACAGCATTATGAAATATAAAGATCATGAGGATATTTTGTAAATTTATTTTTTTTTTTAAATAACTCTAGTTAATTGTATCTTAATTAAAAATCAATGTAAAGCATAAATTTAAAACTACCTTGGTGACTCAGTGGTAAAGCATCTGCCTAAGTAGCAGGAGATCAAGGTTGAAACCTGGCTCGGTCATTTAAAAGACTTTAAAACTCGAGATACTCTTCTTCACCTGAGGATAAAGTATCAACTGGTTCAGGGTTATGGACTTGGGGCATACTGATTCAGCGAGCTAGCATTTTACCATAAAATCACCCTGAGTGTATGCTAGTACATAGCAGGCCATAATAAACCCTCGCACATCACATGCATACATAAACTTGTCAATCCATAGAAATTAATAAACTTGCTCTTCTCACAGAAAAATTGCTGATATGATGTTAAACAACATTAAAACAACAGCAACAACATAAATTTAAAACTAGATTTTTTGATGAGCAAATGTCGGAGATTGGCACTATATATAACTGATACCTTATGGAAGGCTTTATCCTCTGCCAGGGAAGTTTCCGCGTCAAACAAGGCATTTTCTGTATCTCCAAGTTGTAAATAACATTTGGATCTACAAACTAGACAGTTTTTATCACCGGGTTGTAGCTCTAATGCCTGAAAATGTAAAATAATAAACTAATAAACTTAAAATTATATTGGCTATATTTATATTGTATAAAATTAAAATCAGGATATAAGAAAAATAACTAAATGTAATTTACAGTAAAGATGGCAGGTCAACAAGATATCAATTTCTGAAAGACCAAATTACTTGAAAAATGAAGACATCACATGGAGTTGAAATATATACTAGTATATGTGTAATCAGCTGAATGGTTGGCATGGTTACAAAGGAAGTGTATATCATCAGAGAAGTTTCTCAATCTTTTTCTTATTTCTCTCCGTAATCAGATAAATGGTTGGCATGGTTACACAAGCAGTGTATATTATAAGGGGAGTTTTCTCAATCTGTTTTTCATTCATCTACATCTTTGTAATCAGGCATGGTTACACAAGCAGTGTATATTACATGCATAGGGGGAGTTTTCTCAATTTGTTTCTCAATTCTTACATTACTTCCAAATCCCCTCAAGTGAAATAAGGTTTGATGAAATGATTGTGTGACTTTTTATTCTTGAGATAACTGACAGACAGTAACAATCACAAGATATCACTCTGAAGGGAAGATGATACCATCTTGTGAGAAAATGACAGAAGCTAGATTTTTATGAGTTTATAATGTACACTGGGTTTTAAGTTTTCTTGGTTTTACTTTTTGTATAAACCAAATTTAGAACTCTACTGCTTTATGTTGAATTTTGTATTACAAAGTTAGATTTTGCAAACATGGCACGGATGTCTAAGTGACATCATATATGAGGCCAGATTTCTGAATGAGTATGGAAAGAAAATTATCCGTTATGAGTTAATACATGTAGAATAAGGAAATCTGTCCTTGTGGTGAAATTTCTCTATCTTTAAACTCATAACGGATTCATAAAGTCTCTTTTATAATGTATTTTTCTGATTCCATACATGTATAATCTAAGTACATCACTTGTGTAAATGTTATATACAGTTCAACGTTTGTCATAATGTCTGCTTTCAGTCCTTCAGTACTTTAATTAAACCTGGTAGCTGTAAATATTCTATCCTATTTAACTCTGGTTTTTCTGTATAAGTTACATTTTTTTTCACTTTTAAATCCATCTTTTCTTGATTCCCTTCATAAAGCTCTAATTTTGATAATTAAGGTTAATTAGTTTAATTGGTTGGTTGATTTGATTTCAGAGGGTTTTACGTCCAAATCAAGAATAATTTCACTTTTATCGTGACATTACCAGCTAAAGGTGAAGTGGCAGAAATTTTTACCTTTGCTGTGCACTTAAGATAATGTGCAGGAAGGGTTCTTTGATGTTCAATGCCTGCTGTGACATTGAGCATCAGTTTTTATGGTTTTTATTTAATTTTGGTATTCCAGTGAATAAATACAAATAAGCAAAATGACTCTTAAGTAGGATTTAGGAAAGAACAAAGTGATTTTTAAGTGTACAGTTCAATAGAGCCCAATGTATTCTTCCTTATTAGAATCATCAGTTGTCAGTTGTGGATATTTTTATCTATAGTAGTGAAAATATATCTACTCTAGGGTATTTATAAATTATATTCTCACTGTATACTTCATCTCTTACTGTTTACTATAGGCAAGTACTGACAATCATGATTGGAAAAAAAATATTTAATTTCTGAAAATGATGCTATTAAAATCACAAGAAAATACCAGTTATTTCTAACACAGAAAAACAATCAAAGATTTAATACAGAATAGAAAAATTTAGATCATAGTTATATGACACTAGATCTACCAATAGGTATTCAACTCTGGTATCCTATTTGAAGTTCAAACATCAGGATGAAATGAGAACCTAATCGACCTTTTTATGGTATAAAATATCACATGAATTCATCTTTTTGTCATCTGACAAACTCTGTTTTAAACAGTGTTTTATTTACTTATGGAAAAATGGAAATAAAAAAGTTATGGCCGTAAGAGCAGTTTTTACCAGACAACTCATAGTTTCAAGATAATCAATAACATTTACATGAAAAAAAAGGCTATTAAATCTGATATCTGAAAAAAAAACTGAAAGAGGAAAACTAGAAAGTACGGTTTAAACTGGAAAATATTGATTGGAAAACTGTTGCAGTTTTCTCAAGTTTTTATCAGAAATTCCGGGACATTTTTTTTCCTTACCGTTGTGTAACTCTCAATGGATTTTCTGTATTCTCCTTGTTTGTAAAGTGTGTCTGCTTCTGCTTTGTAAATTTCAAAAGTCCCTTTAGGGCCTTCTGATCCTTCTTCATCGTACATTTTTGCTTGCCAGTTCTCTGGTGATTCTTAGTGTGTTGTTATTATTGGAGATGGCTTCCGGTACTGTTTATAGTAACCTAGCAACCAGCGAAAGAAAAAGGACCCCTCACGTCATCAAAAAGTATGCTTGGCGGAAACTTGCAAAAAAAACTAAAGTTGTCAAAATGACCCTTTGTGACCAGATTGTGTTTTTAAAAACTGGAAATGGTCAATCAGAATAAGATGTTTTTATTTAAAATATTCTCTTTTTTAGTTGGAAACACAAGCGACATTTTCTTTTGAGAAAAAGTTAAATCCCGGTTAATCATTCATAATCCCGCCAGATTTTTATATTGTTCACTAAGTAGCTTGCACTAATCCTTACTAGTCAGGTCATATCATAATACAAAAAAAATCTTATAACCAAAAACTTGTAGCGATAATATAATTTAATACATTGGATCTACCGAAAACGTTAATTTCGTTTTTTATTCCAATTTTTACCGACATTAAAAATACTTAAACCTGTTTTGAATTTTACCGGCATAAAAACTGGTGATCCGACATAAAATTAGTATAGTGTTCTACCGGAACATGACATCATTACTATAACAAATTACTATAGATTTATAGTGGCTTTTCTACATTAAATCTATGATTTGGGGCTTTCGACAAAGATTTTAATGACTTTAATAAATAACAATGGACTGTAAAACTTATGACAAAGTAAAAAAGATAAGTATGATATTAATTAATATTACTTATACAGGTATATTTGGCTATCATGACATTCGGATTTTACAAATTAAAAGCAAATGAAACATGTAGAAAACATAATAATAATAATTATTATTATTATCATTTTATTATTATTATCATTATTGAACTCTCATTCCAACGAAACTACATTTCTCAGGATTTTTCTATGAGGTTTTAACATTTTGATATTTTCTTTGCACATTAAATGAATATCTAACATACATACATACAAACATACCAGTCCTTGTCCATATCACAATCCTAAAAACAAAGTAAAAATTTTGCAAACTGGCAAAATGTGTTATACACGTGAACTTCCATCAAGGAAACATCAAGGAAACATCCTATTTATTAGGCACATTCCATCACCTGTAATCATTAGGATCTTACCTTGCAATTTGCTAAATTGATTGACAGGTATACATACAACGGTAAACTTAGTTTAAACAATATTTTATTTCGTAATCTACATTTAACAAAGATAATTAAGAATATATACATAGAGTAACCCGGAACAAGAGTATACCTCTATATAAACAATTTTAAATTTACAAATTGCATATTGCATGTCATAGAGAGAAACGTGTGTAATAAATAAATAATGAATGAATGAACAACTTATCATTTGAGTATAAATATATATATATATATATATATATATATATATATATATATATATATATATATATATATATATATATATATATATATATATATATATATAAGTAATTATAACGGTTAACTTGTGAATGCCATTTGTATTTATTTTGCAATATTGGGATGTTGTCAAAATGTGTGGGATAAAAACGTCGATCGTCGTCGATGTTTAAAGAAATCAAAGCTTCAACATCATTTGTTATTTGAAGATCATGGTTATTTGGGCTACCCATTTTTGATTCGAAAATTTGAAGATTTAAATTGCCGAAACCATAGAGTTGAAAACTCAACCTGTTACATAACACATGGTATTGGTTTAATATGGTACGGCAAAAAATATTACACTTCCGGGTTGATATGCAGACGAAATTTTTGTCAACTGACTTTGGGATTAGAAACATAAATGTAGGTTAGTTTGTTATTAAAATCAAATGTTAACCCATTTAACCTCTTTATCATGAGTCAAATATCACTGCAAATGTGACGGTGACGATTTTATGCCCTGTACATATCTCTTTGTATAAAAACTCACGTTTTGTAGGCGGCTAAGGATCGAACCCGGCCCTTCCGGGTGATACGGGAGCGCTCTACCACGAGGCTGAAAGATCCGGACCAGATAGTCCTACAGTAAATCACTCTATTTTACCTACTATATACACAAACAACACAACTAGCTCAGTCCCGCTACACAAAATACATCTCACTGAAATTAATGGATGGAAACATGCTTATTGTTGTTAATTTGCTAATCATAATCGTCCAACAATTGTCAAGCAGTAGTGTGAAATAATAATAATAATAATAACTAAAAAAAATTGAAACAACTTGTATCGAACAAATGAAGTACTTTAGAAAACTAGAAAAGATTAATTCGTTACTTTTAACAGACATAAGACTCCACTTCTTTTTATGATTTACCACTACAGTAGCTCGGTTGATTGAGTGCTCGCTTCGTATTTTGGAGGTCAGGGTTAAAACCCGGAAATGATCTGATCAAGACTTAAAAATAGGTAGTGACTGTTTTTTTTTTCCATGTACTCAGGATTTGGAAATGGCAGTCGCATGTTCCTTCGAAGAAGGCCTTAAGAACTGATGCTCCATGTCAAGATTGGCTTGGCACACTAAGGAGCCCTTCTTGCACATTGCCCTAAACACAGCAAAGGTCAAATTTTTTGACTGAAAAAAGATTTAATAATTAAAACTCTTCTTTAAGTAACGACACGGTGAATGATATAATCACCTAGCAACAGTTTAATCTGTGTTATAATGCAAATATGTCAAATTTGCAAAAACTTTGTTTTTAAATTAAATTTATTGCCCAACAATTACCTTAAAGCTGCATTAAGTTTTTCAATTTTCTGAATTTTTTTTTATTTTCTGATAATATATTTAAAAAAAAAAAAAAAAACAACAACTTCTAATCACGATCTGTGAGATTCATTTTCTAAAATTTCATTCCTTTTAGCTGTAAATAAACCGAATCCTCTAACCTGTTGGTCAATGTTTAACGATGATTATTATGAGATTGGAGCATGAGCACGGATGTACCGAAAAACCCATGAATCGAAAGTGAAACAAGACAAATTGCATTAATTGTCTGTCATTAATATCCAGATGTTTGAAATGGTGTTATGTATCCCTTCCTACTGTCTGATTCATGTCTGCCTTAGCACTAGTTTTTCAAGGTTTTAGAAGAGATATCAAAAAATTTTGTAGCATGTCACATACCGTTATGACGTATGCATTTTTTCGTAATTAACTGACACCAAAATAAATGCCATCTTAGCTGGAGTATAAAATGCTGAGCTTTTTAAAATCCTTATTTAATGTATTATGTCATTGCTTTTTATAGGTTTAGAGTAATTTTCAGGATTTTATTTCAAAATTGAAATCAAATATTTCAAAAGCTTTTAAATGCCTGAAGTGTTTAAATGACCCCTTTTTTTTCATGACATAACCATGTGCTAATATTAGATCCCACATGCTACATCTCACTAGGAAATTTTTGTTTCTTTATTTATTTGAGCTTTTATCCTTGAACCAAAAGTAACATTGTTCATTAGGAACATCATTTATAAGATTAGCACTGTTTTAATTTGTTCTTTGGAAAACTTCATGCAGCTTTAACAACAGGCCATGCTTTGACACTGCATCAAATGCAGTTATTTCAACTCACTAGCTCAAAATTGTTCCCTCATAAGCTATTATTTCAATGGTTATACTGTTTATTGATACCAAGAAATGCTTCCATTTGGAAACTACATATAATAATTATGAAATTGGACCATTTGGAACAGTCATATTACATAAAATTTAATGTAAGGGGATAAAAGAATGACATAATCAATCATGCCAACACATTGTGTCATTGTGTCAATGTATTCTGTCGTGTCAATGTTGTGTCATCATGTCAATTTATTGTGTCATTGTGACATTGTGTCAATGTATTGTGTCATTGTGTCCTTGTGTTAGTGTATTGTGTCCTTGTGTCAATGTATTGTGACATTGTGTCAATATAATGTGTCAATGGATTGTGGCATCATGTCAATAAATTTTGTCATCATGTCAATGTATTGTGTCATCATGTCAATGTATTGTGTCATTGTGTCAATGTATAGTGTCATCATAGTGTATTGTGTCCTTGTGTCAATGTATTGTGACATTGTGTCAATATAATGTGTCAATGGATTGTGGCATCATGTCAATAAATTTTGTCATCATGTCAATGTATTGTGTCATCATGTCAATGTATTGTGTCATAGTGTCTATGTATTGCGCCATTGTGTCAATGTATTGCGCCATTGTGTCAATGTATTGCTTCATTGTGTCAATGTATTGCATCATTTTGTCTATGTATTGTGTCAGTGTATTGTGTCATTGCTTTTTATAGGTTAAGAGCAATTTTCAGGATTTTATTTCAAAATTGAAATCAAATATTTCAAAAGCTTTCAAATGCCTGAAATATAATCAATTTGACAAGATGATATTAATGAAAAGCACTGGTTGTAATAATCACTCAAACATTCTTGTTTTTATCATCATAAATGATTCTTGTCTTTCATGATTATATTGTAAGCCACTTATTATATGATATTTGTGATACAATATAGCTTCATCAATATTGACCCTGCTGTTTCAGCTTCATTAAAAAAAAAATAAATGTACAAGTTATATGTATATTGAGAACTGTGGAACAAACATTCAGGCTAAATTAGTTGAACTGTACTTCATGCTTTGTTGGAACCCATTTTAAATGAGTCTTATTTGCTTCCTGTGAATTAGCCCGTTATCAATCAATACAAATAAATATTTTCTTTTTCAGAACTATTTCTGTGTAACACTTGAGTAAAAGAAAAATAATTCTGGAAACACAGAATGTAGAATGGTTTTTAAACAGAAAAAAGGAATCATGACTTAGCCTTAATTACCAAAAAAAAACTTATTTCTAAACTAAATATTCTCCACATTTTGTTTGTGTAATTATAGGAAATTCTAGTTAGAATAAGATGGTGGTTTTATTTTAAAAAAAAAAAAACACGCTGTTTCAAGGGAGATAACAAACAACGCATCTTGTGACTTAAGTACATATAATGAGAAAGACTAAGTATTTACAGAGACTTTATCATTGAAACATGGCTGAATCCCAGCAGGAAAGCACTGCAAGAAAATCCTGTGATGAGAAAGATAAAATAATGAAAAGATCTTTAGTTCCTAAAAGGCTTAGACTTATCAGGGGAAAAACTTTACCAGATTCACAATACACTCATGAAGAAATGAAGACTAAATATAGTGATACAGCCAATAAAACAAAGGAAAATCATAAAAGTTTAGGAATTGCAAGTAGAAAAGAATCAAAGTACCAACAGCACTGAAATCCAGAAAACTGGCACCGTGAACAAAACAGAGATAGAAGAAACTAAAGCAGAGTCTGTAACAAAAATTATTGCAAAATTAACTGAATCATCATTGAATAAAATTAAGGATGGCAAAGCTCTTAATTGTTCTGAGGATCTGGAGTTCCTATATCAGAGCATGAGAAAGACATCATCTGAGTTCACTTCAGAGATGAATTTGATCTTTTCTGCAATTGTTGAAAATAAATTTTTCATAGTTTTAGAAAATATTTTGAGTATTATCAAAGAAGAACAGACCATTAAAATGAAGCCCATGGCAGATTGGTATGAATATAAAAAGATATTATCTATAGCATGGATAGTTAGTGATAGAAGTACAGAGTTCTGTAATCAGCTAGTTAGATATCCATCCTTAGTTAAACTGTTGGTAGAGCTGTTGAAAATGTTGACAGTTGATTCTAGTTTCTGGAAGACTCAGTGGATACTTTACACAGTAAAGTCTATTCTAGGAATATTACACAATGTTCATAGACATGATGACACGGCTAGAGAAATATTCAGAAAGACAAACCTGATTAACAGTTCTACAACAAACAGCAAAATCAGAAGTTGACATGATTCGAGCTAAGTGTTTTATTATAATGTCTTATATAATTACTGAAGAAGAAATCTCCACACTCAATGCTGATGATCAAATTCTGAAATTTCTAATAGATATTTTAGTTCTTGCTTGTGAATCTGTTGACCACGTTTCCAAAAAATACGGAATGTGTGTGACAGAGATTATACAGGGATTAAATAACCTATCTGTGAATGACGATAATAAAGTACGGCTGGTCAGACTTGGAATTGTTCCACTCTATCTTGGTTTATTGAAAGAATACAGACAAGAAGAGGTTTTGTTTGTTGTCAATGGTTTATGGAAATTGTCTTTCCATCATACAAACAAGGAAGTCATGAGACGTTCAGGTTGTGTCCAAGGTAAGTTGTTACCTTTGTTTCTGTAACACCCCTGACTGGAAAAAAATACTACAGGGTCATCATATAAATATTACAAATTTCATACCTGTTAAAATTATATAATTTTTTTAATTTGTTTAACACAAAAAAACACAAAATATTGAAACTTTGCAAAAATTATGAGATTAGAATGGAAACTATCTGTGGTGCAAAAATTGTTCCTTTTTTCTTTTTTTTTTAAATCATATTTAAATTTATGCTACTTCACATCATCTTATCAAATGATTTTTTATCTTGAACTTCAAATTCACAAGAAATTATTATTATTTTTTTTTTTGGAAATGATAATTTTATTACTGTGATGATTTTCTCAGATGACCAGTTTAAAGGTCCAAGTGTATCTTGTTTTTTATTTAGTTCTTGAAGGATTAAAGGAGTCTGATGATGAGAGAATTAGACATTCAGCCCTCGGAGCTTTATGGGAACTCAGACAAGAAAAACCAAACCTTGATATGACAAGCAAAAAAGGTATGTGGATTTTTATCATTTATGATTTACGGTTGAAATTTTTCCCAACCTATATGTAAAACAAAAACAGTAATTTTCTCCTGATTTTGAATTATATTTCCAAATTATCCTAATCTTAATTGATTTTTATTTAACTAGAAAAAGGACTACTGTATATACATTGTTACATTGTATATATATATATATATATATATATATATATATATATATATATATATATATATATATAAGCAGTACCTTTATATACTCCACCTGCTTCATGTTTTTGGCCCCACTCTTTACCAGCACCTTCTTTATATACCTCACCTACTTCATGTCTTTGGCCCCACTCTTTACCAGCACCTTCTTTATATACCTCACCTGCTTCATGTCTTTGGCCCCACTCTTTACCAGCACCTTCTTTATATACCTCACCTGCTTCATGTCTTTGGCCCCACTCTTTACCAGCACCTTCTTTATATACCTCACCTGCTTCATGTTTTTGGCCCAACTCTTTACCAGTACCTTCTTTATATACCTCACCTACTTCATGTCTTTGGCCCCACTCTTTACCAGCACCTTCTTTATATACCTCACCTGCTTCATGTTTTTGGCCCAACTCTTTACCAGTACCTTCTTTATATACCTCACCTGCTTCATGTCTTTGGCCCCACTCTTTACCAGCACCTTCTTTATATACCTCACCTGCTTCATGTTTTTGGCCCAACTCTTTACCAGTACCTTCTTTATATACCTCACCTACTTCATGTCTTTGGCCCCACTCTTTACCAGCACCTTCTTTATATACCTCACCTGCTTCATGTTTTTGGCCCCACTCTTTACAAGCACCTTCTTTATATACCTCACCTGCTTCATGTTTTTGGCCCCACTCTTTACCAGCACCTTCTTTATATACCTCACCTGCTTCATGTTTTTGGCCCCACTCTTTACCAGCACCTTCTTTATATACCTCACCTACTTCATGTCTTTGGCCCCACTCTTTACCAGTACCTTCTTTATATACCTCACCTGCTTCATGTTTTTGGCCCAACTCTTTACCAGTACCTTCTTTATATACCTCACCTACTTCATGTCTTTGGCCCCACTCTTTACCAGCACCTTCTTTATATACCTCACCTGCTTCATGTTTTTGGCCCCACTCTTTACAAGCACCTTCTTTATATACCTCACCTGCTTCATGTTTTTGGCCCCACTCTTTACCAGCACCTTCTTTATATACCTCACCTGCTTCATTGGCCCCACTCTTTACCAGCACCTTCTTTATATACCTCACCTGCTTCATTGGCCCCACTCTTTACCAGCACCTTCTTTATATACCTCACCTGCTTCATGTTTTTGGCCCCACTCTTTACAAGCACCTTCTTTATATACCTCACCTACTTCATGTCTTTGGCCCCACTCTTTACAAGCACCTTCTTTATATACCTCACCTGCTTCATATTTTTGGCCCCACTCTTTACAAGCACCTTCTTTATATACCTCACCTGCTTCATATTTTTGGCCCCACTCTTTACAAGCACCTTCTTTATATACCTCACCTACTTCATGTCTTTGGCCCCACTCTTTACAAGCACCTTCTTTATATACCTCACCTGCTTCATGTTTTTGGCCCCACTCTTTACAAGCACCTTCTTTATATACCTCACCTACTTCATGTCTTTGGCCCCACTCTTTACCAGCACCTTCTTTATATACCTCACCTGCTTCATGTTTTTGGCCCCACTCTTTACAAGCACCTTCTTTATATACCTCACCTGCTTCATGTCTTTGGCCCCACTCTTTACAAGCACCTTCTTTATATACCTCACCTGCTTCATGTCTTTGGCCCCACTCTTTACAAGCACCTTCTTTATATACCTCACCTGCTTCATGTTTTTGACCCAACTCTTTACAAGCACCTTCTTTATATACCTCACCTGCTTCATGTCTTTGGCCCAACTCTTTACCAGTACCTTCTTTATATACCTCACCTGCTTCATGTTTTGGCCCCACTCTTTACAAGCACCTTCTTTATATACCTCACCTGCTTCATGTCTTTGGCCCCACTCTTTACAAGCACCTTCTTTATATACCTCACCTGCTTCATGTTTTTGGCCCCACTCTTTACAAGCACCTTCTTTATATACCTCACCTGCTTCATGTCTTTGGCCC
Organism: Tegillarca granosa; assembly: GCA_029721355.1. Classification (NCBI taxonomy): domain Eukaryota; kingdom Metazoa; phylum Mollusca; class Bivalvia; order Arcoida; family Arcidae; genus Tegillarca; species Tegillarca granosa. Next base: position 33,020,581 of record CM056609.1, read on the forward strand.
AACTCTTTACCAGTACCTTCTTTATATACCTCACCTGCTTCATGTTTTTGGCCCCACTCTTTACAAGCACCTTCTTTATATACCTCACCTGCTTCATGTTTTTGGCCCCACTCTTTACAAGCACCTTCTTTATATACCTCACCTGCTTCATGTTTTTGGCCCCACTCTTTACAAGCACCTTCTTTATATACCTCACCTGCTTCATGTTTTTGACCCAACTCTTTACAAGCACCTTCTTTATATACCTCACCTGCTTCATGTCTTTGGCCCCACTCTTTACCAGCACCTTCTTTATATACCTCACCTGCTTCATGTTTTTGGCCCCACTCTTTACAAGCACCTTCTTTATATACCTCACCTGCTTCATGTCTTTGGCCCCACTCTTTACCAGCACCTTCTTTATATACCTCACCTACTTCATGTCTTTGGCCCCACTCTTTACCAGCACCTTCTTTATATACCTCACCTGCTTCATGTCTTTGGCCCCACTCTTTACCAGCACCTTCTTTATATACCTCACCTACTTCATGTCTTTGGCCCCACTCTTTACCAGCACCTTCTTTATATACCTCACCTGCTTCATGTCTTTGGCCCCACTCTTTACCAGCACCTTCTTTATATACCTCACCTACTTCATGTCTTTGGCCCCACTCTTTACCAGCACCTTCTTTATATACCTCACCTACTTCATGTCTTTGGCCCCACTCTTTACCAGCACCTTCTTTATATACCTCACCTACTTCATGTCTTTGGCCCCACTCTTTACCAGCACCTTCTTTATATACCTCACCTGCTTCATGTTTTTGGCCCCACTCTTTACAAGCACCTTCTTTATATACCTCACCTGCTTCATGTCTTTGGCCCCACTCTTTACAAGCACCTTCTTTATATACCTCACCTACTTCATGTCTTTGGCCCCACTCTTTACAAGCACCTTCTTTATATACCTCACCTGCTTGATGTTTTTGGCCCCACTCTTTACCAGCATCTTCTTTATATGCCCACCAGCAGATACCTCACATGCACTCAATATTTATATCTCGGCTTATATTTTACTTTTACTTATGCTAGTTGTGTTTTAAGTTACCACAGTATTTTTTATTTCGCTTTGTGTATATATTTATTTGTTTCAGACAATATAGATAGAAGTGGATACAGGCAGACAAAAATATTGTTTTGTTTATTTAAATTCGTAAGTGTTGTATTCATTTCTTTTATTCGATTTTATTATTTTTTTTTTTTTTCATCTTTTAATAGTTTGTTATTTATGATGAAATTGCATGAAAATATTTTATTATGAAATTAATTTTTTTTTTTCAATTTAACTATTGGGACCTCTACAGTTTATTGAATTCTGAATTTACTTAATAAGTTCACAAAATTTTGATGTTGGAGAGGTTCAAAGTTATAATTCACAATGATAGGTCCAGGACTTCTTTCTTTTAGGTCCCAAATCCAGATTGGGAGGTCCTATATCAGCACTGGAGGGTCAATGTGTGCCAAAATTGAATAAATTCATGTTTATTAACTTCTATATAACTTACAAACACTCAAGCATGTGGCTGTGCATTATATTTTCATCTCCGGAAGCAATGCAACAACAACAACGTTTTTACACTAAGGAAAAGTATTCTGAAAATGTTTTAATACACAAATATTATTCTAAAAATGGTCCCAACAAAAAAAAAAAAAAAAAAAAAAAAAAAAAAGAAAAAAGAAAAAAAAAGGAAGGCAGATCCATTGAAATTGTACAGTAAAAATTCCAATGGTCCCAAAGTAAAATCAAAAGGTCCTGGACCTCAGACCAAGGGAATTTTCAATCCCTGTGTTGATTTTAATTTCTGAGATGTAGTAATGTTCTATTTTTTGCATGAAATTTTATTTTAAAAACCTTGATATTCTGATTTCTTTAAATCTGGAAATTTACACTTTCATTTTTCTTGCATGAATTTATGAGAGAAACATGAAAAAGAAAAACGAATGTTTCGATATAAATTAATATTCATTGAAAATCAATTAGTTTCATCTCAATCATAAAATCTCAACTGATACCAACCACTGTGTATATGTATTTATGTATTATACAGCAGAATTAGAAGCATCATGTCCACACATTATGATAAGTTACCAGTGGGACAGTCAAAGAACAATGGTAAAGGTCAAGGACAGACTGAAAGGTGCAGGATATAAAGTATGGATGGATGTTGAACATATGAGTAAGTAATGAGCACTCTCTCACAGTTGACATCTGCATCGTCAATAGGGCCCTTTTTGTCAGTATCGCTGCTTATTAAATTATTGTTCACCTCCACTAAATGTTGAGTGTCTACTATATTCGTCTTTTACCATGCCCTTAATTCTTTTGAACAACTCTGGTAAGATGCAAAATTAAGAAAACCATGCTCTATCTGTAAAATAAATTGACTTGGGGCAGTACATTTTCGGTGGGGTGGGCAGGGATGAAAATTTACCAATTAAGTTGACTTGGCCTAATGTTTTGACTTTAAAACTGACAATGGTTTACTTGTTTAGCCTCAGGATACACCTGCCTATTTGGCCTCCATAGCCCCCAAGTATCTGTTAATTAACTGTCTCCACCACCACAGCTCCTAGTTATACATGTAGATGCTTGGTTATCTGGGCTGCCAGGACTGGCGAGGTATCAGTTATTTGTCACAACGACCACGTGCACAGCTCCTAGTTACAGGTGCTTGGTTATCTGGGCTGCTAGGACTGGCGAGGTATCAATTTTGTCATGGCAACCACAGCTCCTAGTTTCAGGTGCTTGGTTATCTGGGCTGCCAGGACTGGCGAGGTATCAATTTTGTCATGGCAACCACAGCTCCTAGTTACAGGTGCTTGGTTATCTGGGCTGCCAGGACAGGCGAGGTATCAATGTTTGTCATGGCAACCACAGCTCCTTCTTAAAGGTGCTTGGTTATTTGGGCTGCCAGGACTGGCGAGGTATCAGTTGATTGTCACGGTAACCGCAGCTTCTAGTTACAGGTGCTTGGTTATCTGGGCTAACAGGACTGGCTAGGTATTAGTTGGTTGTCAGTGACCACTGGTCCCTTTTTTGTCTGTTGGTTAGATGTTTCAGTCACTGTGGATACCTAAATATTGGTTGATTGTCTCATCCACCTTTGTACCACCTTCCTGGCTCAGTGATAAAATGTTCACCTTGAGAAGTTGTGGGTTTGAACCCTAACAGAGTCATACATGAGACTTCAAAATTTGAAATACTGCTTTTTTCACTGTGGATTAACATATGAGAAAGAGTATCAACTGGTTCACCTGGTGCCAGGATAATGTGACAAGGGGAGTGGTACGCTTGTCTGCGAGCACTGAGGGCAAGATTTTTTGAAGGTGCTAGCTCATTAGGTCAGTATACCACACACAAGCATATCAATCCCCTAGTCACATTAGAAGTATATTAGGCAGATATATCACACTATCACATATACATATATCAACCTTGAATATGACTAAACTTACTCTTACTGGTATTGTAAATTAGGGAAAAGATTGTACATCAGATGTTAAACAACACTACAGCCATTGAGCTAACCAATCCTCATGTATTATGTCACTCAACAAAATTCAAATAAATATAAATTATTAGCACAAAATTGATATTATTTCATTCACCTCATGTTTGAATCTAGCCATTTATCATAAGACATTTGTACTGTACATAATCATAATATGGCATAACTTTGAACAGAAATATGTAGCCATGTACATTATATTTTTACAAGCTCTTTGACAATTTATTAACATCTGATGATAAAAAAAGATATAATATTTCACCAGTTTACTAGTATGAACTAGTGGTAAGGTTGTTTGTCTTACATAGCTGTTGAGGGTTTTCAAAGTTAAGCATGTGACAATCTGAAGTATGCGACATAGTTGCTGGGGTCCGGCATTACCCTGTCTCCCATTGGAAAAAGTTACATAATGGTTAAAACGTACATTCTGTGGCAAATTTAGAAATTGTATTATCTGTAATAGATCACAATTTGAAAGAGTAACATCAAAACAACAAAATACCTGTATTTGTTCAATCAACATTAATGAACCAGCACAATATTACAGGACTGGTTTGCCGTTCCAGGTCACTGGTTTTTGTAAACAAACTTAGATCTTTGTTGTCAGTTTTAAGCTCAACTGGCTATAGCATGCCTCCGTGCATCTGTCCGTGTGTGCGTGCATAAACTCTGAAACCACTGGGCCAATTGGGACCAAATTCGGTGTGGAAGGTCCTTAGGTGGAGTAGACTAAAGTTTGTACCAGGCGATCCTGCCTGACATCCAAGATGGCTGCTGTTACTATAAATAGCAAAAACATATAAATAGCCATTGTTGAATCATTTTTTAACTGTTTTCATCAAATTTGAAATGTAGAGACTAGATAGCGGGGCATTAAACATACAGTCAAACTTCGATTATTCGAAGTTGAAGGGTCTTCATTTTAGGTTCGAATAATCGGGGGGTTCAAATAATCGAATAACCTAATTTGAAACTTCAAACCTCGATCCACCGTACATTATCTTAAGACACAACAGTATTCCATTGCACATTGAAAGTGTTTTATCCCTGTCAATTTATAATGAATAATGTCATGACTTATCATGATTAATTTCCATAAAAACAGGAATATTAATTTTATTTCAATAAAAATAAAAATTTAATATCATCGGGTACAAAATTAAACAGGCGTGGTAATACATATGACACAGTAAGTAGAGCCATCCAGAGAAAGTACACCATGGTTTTTCATGCACGCAATACATGTTTTTATGATTTTACAGAATTATAATGAAACGAAACGGAACAGGTCTATAAAATTTCTAGAATTGAAATGTGAATTAGGTGGAAAACTGTCTCTGTCAACTTTATAACAAAATAATGATTTTTTTTTAATTTCCCAACTAGGCTATATAGAATATCAAATTAATATTCAGATGCCATTTTTTTTTTTTTTTTCAACTATGATGGTAACCGTGGTCAACAGAATTCTTTTTATCGTTTAATTGAGTATCGCTACACACTTACAGCTCATTTTCCTTTACCTAGGATTATAATTACTGTTTGATTGAACAATTACGATTAATTTTTGCAATTGATGATCAACATGGCTTATGATGGCTACAAAATGACCTTCAGTTACTCTTGGATAACATAAACGGTAAAGGTGAAACCATACTCGTTTGTATTAAATTGTACAGGTGAGAGTTGTTTCATTTTAGAAATGAATAAAAATGTCAACTTTGAATATTTTGGGGTATATAATTTTCCACCAAAAAGTCAAACTTGGGACTCAAATTAGGTTCGAATAATCATGGGTATTCGAATTATGAAGTTCGAATAAGCGAAGTTTTTTAATAAGAAGTTATAGTGCAGGGCGGTCGGGACCTACGGAGAACTTCGTATAACCTGAGGTATTTGAATAATAGAAGTTCGAATAACCGAAGTTTGACTGTATATATAACAGGTTTTTCTGAGAAATTTTTCGTTGACCCGATTTTCACGATTTATGCAAATGAGGTGTAATATTTAATCAATTCTTTGAAAATCTTCTCCTCTGAAACTACTGTGTCAATTTGAACCATATTCAGTGTGGAAGGTCTTTAGGTTGGGGTAGACTAAAGTTTTTACCAGGTGTCCCAAGATGTATAAGTATGACAGTTGTGATATGTTGTTTATTTGTATAATAAATACTTGTTCAGAATTAACAATTAATGTACTTTGCTATTTACTTTATCCAATCTATTATCACGGATTCTAAATTTTATTTAATGTACTTCTCATTTCTGTACTGATCCCATATATCCATTGAATATCCATGTAGGATACAGTTGAATTAATGTCATGTAACTTTTCCATTCCTTATATGAACATGGTTTATAATACAAGATCTTGTACACAATGTATATTCAATTTTTATAGTTACAAAAAGAATGCTTTTTTGTTTTTTGTTTTGTTTGTCCAAAATATGGATAACAATAAACAATATTTCATAAATAATAATGTGTTAACCATTCTTATTTTCGTCATACAGTGATTATTGATTGACTTGCATACACAACATCTTTGCTTACTTTCCCTCCATTACTAATTTTAAGACCATGTCTGCTTCAATTATAAGCATTAACCACAGATCGGATGTCCTAAAATGACCATTAAAGCCCACTAGACCTCTTGTTCTAAATAATATTTGGTTGCCCCACTTTTCACAAAAGGTGATGCAATTTGTGCCTCAGTTAAGCAATATAAGCCCTATTGGGCCTCTTGTTATTGTCTAGAAAGTTTGAAATGTGTGTATTATTGAAACCTAAGTGTGTGAGCATAATTTACATCAACGATGCATGTGACACACGTGCAATGCATGTTACTTGACAGGTATGATCTTGAGATATATTTGATGACTTGTAACCAGTTTAATAAGATGATTTTATTGTAGGCGGATCTACCTTGGAAGCAATGGCATTAGCAGTAGAAAAATCATCAGTGATATTAATTTGTATGTCACAAAAGTATAAAGACAGTCCAAGTTGTAGATCTGGTAAGTCATCAGGGATATATATATTTCTCACATATGCGATAGATTTATCTCGCTGTCAGTGAGTCACTAAATTGGTGGTACGACATTTTTTCCATATTCCCGCATGTGCATGAGTAGCCTATCTCAATTGAATGGGGACTACTTTTTTCAATTGGCAATGGTCATAATTTAGTGCAAAAAAATTAAATGAAAACAACAAAAAATATTTTTTTATGATGAATAATGTTATTTTAACTAGATACATATATATAAATACGAAGTGAAAAATTGTTCTTTCAATGTTGCATAGGTTCACATTCTGTATGTTACAGCATTATAAAGTCTGATTATTTATAATTATTATTATTATTTTCTTTTTTGTGTGTGTATCATAGCACTTGTTATTTTATGATTCTGAATATATTTAGTAGTGGTGGATTAAAGGGGCATTAGAAGCATTAACCTCTTTATGTCTCTGCAGATGATACATTTTTGTGCATTTAGTATGATTATTTTTTATAATTTTACCATTTTGTGATGTAATATATTGAAATCAATGAGTTGTCTGCTTTCAGTACTTTGAGTACTTTGAATTTTTTTTTTTAATTTTACCATTTTGTGCTGTAATATATTGCAAACAATGAGCTGTCTGCTTTCAGTACTTTTGAGTACTTTGATTTTTTTTTTTTATATAATTTTACTATTTTGTGATGTAATATATTGCAATCAATGAGTTGTCTGCTTTCATTACTTTTGAGTACTTTGATTTTTTTTTTTTTTTATAATTTTACCATTTTGTGATGTAATATATTGCAATCAATGAGTTGTCTGCTTTCATTACTTTGAGTACTTTGATTTTTTTTTATAATTTTACCATTCTGTGATGTAATATATTGCAATCAATGAGCTATCTGCTATCAGTACTTTGAGTACTTTGATTTTTTTTATAATTTTACCATTGTGTTTATTCCAACTCTTAAGTTTTTATCACCATAAATGTCTAAAATAAATTCACAAAAAAATTATGGATTAATTATAGATTTTTATGGAAACTAAATTTTTTTTGAGAATGGAATATAAGCAAGGTTCCAGGGGAAATTGAGGATTAGCTTGTACAAATTTTAATTTTGACATATTTTTTTTTATAAAATACATGTTATAAGTCTATAGCATTTAAATAATCCATATTTAACAAGTATGCATTCCAGGCCCATTGAGTATCTCATTTGATTTTGCTTCATAACTACACAATAGTTTGACTTTATATATGGACTGTGTACAGATTATAACAGAAAATAACCAGAAGTTTTAATGGTGGAATTATAAAAATTAATAATCATATTTTTTTATTTAATAATTAAAAACAGTTTTCTTTTTTTTTAAGAGGCAGAATATGTGTACAAGTTACGTAAAAGTTTTATTCCACTAAGATTACAGACGGGTTACATTCCCGATGGTTGGCTCGGAATTATGATTGGTACCAAGTTATACTTTGACTTCAGTAAAGAAAGCTATATAGAGGAACAGACTCCAAACCTAATTAAAGAACTAGGAGACAGAGGGAGGGTACCTGTCTATCTGAATAGTGGTGATTCTTTTGATGGTAAGATATTTTGTGCTTGTCAGTTAACAATCATGGTCAGAGAAAGGGGCTGTCAATTTTTGTTACAATTGGAGGATGAAAGTACACAGGAAAAGTGAATTCATGATGTTTTACGCCCTAGTCAAAATTATTTAATTTGTATCAAGGTGGTTGCCTGTAGGATTGTTGGGGAAACCAGAGTGTCTGGACAAAACCACCAACCTTTGGTTTGCAAACTGACAAACTTTGTCACACAAGGATCTGCCCAAGTTGGGATTTGAACCTAGGCCACTCAGCCACCAAGGCTTCTTCTTGTAGTCTGTAAACAACAATCATGACCTTGACTTTTGTAATTCAGTACTGTGAACTGCTTTATATTTAAGCGCATAGAAATTTTAGCGATTTCAAAATGTCAGTTGTATAAATGCCGTTGTTTCTAAGCACCAGTGATTTTGGGACCTAAACGTTTACATTTTTACCCGTCTACCTGTATATATAGATACTGTAAAGGTGATAAGTAGTATTAATAAAGTAAATTAAGCCATACATTTACTCTGTCATTCTGTACATGTAGACATATTTATAAAAAAATGTGCTGATTTGTCGAGAGAAAGTGTCTAGAGTCCCTGTTGTTTCTAAGTCCAAAAAACACATTAATTTTTTAATTTTTGAAATTTAGTATTTGCCCATTAGTGTTATAAAAGTTTAGCCACTGTATTATTTTAGCAGTTGAATTCTTCAGCCAATTGTGCTAAAACTGCCACTTAATTTATGCAGCATACAGTATAATGTGTAATGAGCATATTAAGTTTTTAAACAAGAGGCCCATGGGCCTTAACGCTCACCTGAAGATATGTCCAATATTGTTTGCAAATTCAAAGTGTAATAGACAATATATTAAGTACAGAAACATTAAAAGTTTTCTCAAGTTAAGAACTCCCACAAAACTTAATCAGAAATATATCCTCTCACATTTCATTTATAATATGCATATAGTAACTGTAGTGCAATGAATAATTTCCAAATCATTCATCAATTTCAGTATACTTATGCAGCTATGTCCTTGACCTTTGAACATATATGACCTCCAACTATATATGATTGTCATGTCAATACCCACAATATTCTAACATACATGCCTATGCACGAAACTGATAGCGTTCAAGATAAAAAATAATTCTAGTATTCCTATGTTGATATGACCTTGACCTTTGAACATATAACCTTGAACCATATATCAAAATGATCATCATGTCAATAACTACAATATTCTAATATACATACCTATACAAAAAGTTAATAGTTTTCAAGATAATTAGCAATTTAAGTCATCTTCTGTGACCTTGACCTTTCAACATATGACCTTGAACCATATATTAAAATGATTGTCGTCGCAATTTCCTTCAATATTCTAATATACATGCGTATACAAAACGTTAATAGTTTTCAAGATAATTAGCAATTTAAATCTTCTTTTGCAGCTGTGACCTTGACCTTTCAACATATAACCTTGATCCATATATCAAAATGATTGTCATGTCAATACCTACAATATTCTAATATACATGCCTATACAAAAAGTTAATAGTTTTCAAGATATAGTGACAAAAATATAATTTTAAGCAAGGCCCCACTCAGTGCCTTACAATTTCCCCATTTTGAGCCCCATGGCTACCATTTGTGCAAATCTGTAAAAGATGACCTAAGGATGTTATAATTGAAATAACTAAGGAATGTGTCTTGTAGATTCAGATGAGAAGATTTTTAAAGTTTTTCACTATTTCCCCCTATATGGGGCCCCAAGGGGACATAACTCCTTCATTTGTGCAAATCTGAAAGGGGGCCACCCAGGCATGATAGTTACCAAGTTTCATTAGGGGGAGAAGATTGAAATGTAAAAAGTTTATGGACGATGTACCACGGACAACACACGACGCACAGCAGACGAAGATGGATATCAATAGCTCATCTGAGATTTCAGCTCAGGTGAGCTAAAAAGTTTCAATTAAGTTCATGTACATTAAAATCCTTTCTGAATGTAAGAGTTATTTCCCTTTATAAACCAGGTCGAAGAATAGTCGAAGTGTAGGTTACAGATTTACAATTGTAAATGTGCCACATCTTAGTAAGGATGTCTGGGTTTTTAGCTTACCTGACTGAAAGGTCATGTGAGCTTATGGCATAGTGTGGCATGTGTGTGTGTGCATGCATGTGTGCATGTGTGTGTGTGTGTGTGTGTGCGTCGATAACACTTTTGACTTCTCCAAAACTGCTGGATAGATTTTAATGATACTTGGTCAGAAGCATATAGGGGCCAATGCAATTAAGATTTGTTCATGGCATTGCCATGGCTACTAAAACTAGGTCAAGGTGATCTAGGGGTCCAAAAATCTTTAAAAATCATCTTCTCCAAAACCAAGGATTGGAGGAAAAAGCTGATGTCATATTTGGCTTCTCTAGGGTCTTAAGTCTATAGTTCTATATGTGCGTGCATATATGCCTGTGTTGTTAACACCTATTTTCAACTTCTCCTCTGAAACTGCTGGACAGATTTCAGTGATACTTGGTCAGAAGCAAATATGAGCTGGTGAAATTCAGATTTGTTCATGGCTTTGCCATGGCTACCATAAAAGGTCATGGTGACTTAGGGGTTCAAAAACCTTAAAAATTCTTCTTCTAGGAAACTGATGATGGCAGAAAAAATCTGATGTGATATTTGGCTTCTCTAGGGTCTTAAGCCTATAGTTTGTTCATTTCATGAAATGTGGTCGAAAAATGGGTTACGCGTTTTTGTGTTTAATTAAAAAATTTTGTAAAATGGCTTCAAATTGCTATAGCTTGACTATTTGCATATGAGCAATTTATATATAATGAAATGTGACTAGATATTTCTGATTAATTACATGTATTGCGAGATTTCCAAACTTGAGGAATTTTGTAAGTTTTTGTAATTAAGTTCTTTGCAAGTTTTTGGACATTTTCTCAGGTGAGCATTATTTTATTTCATTTTATTTTATTTTTATTAGCTCACCTGACCGAAAGGTCATGTGAGCTTATGGCATGGCGCGGCGTGTGTATGTGCGTGCGTGCCTCGTTAACACCTATTTTCAACTTCTCCTCCAATACTACTGGACAGATTTCAATGATACTTGGTCAGAAGCATATATGGGCCGGTCCAATTCAGATTTGTTCATGGCGTTGCCATGGCTACCAAAACTAGGTCAAGGTGACCTAGGGGTCCAAAAATCTTAAAAAATCTTCTTCTCCGAAACCAATGATGGGAGAAAAAATCTGATGTGATATTTGGCTTCTCTAGGGTCTTAAGCCTGTAGTTTGTTCATTTTGTGAAATTTGATTGAAAAATGGGTTACGCGTTTTTGCGTTTAATTTTAAAAATTTTGTAAAATGGCTTCAAATTGTTATAACTTGACTACTTGAACAGATATTGACATGGGGTTTTCAGTTTTGACTTTTTCTTAAAATAACCTTCAAAATGGGGTCAAGGTCAAAGTTCAAGGTCATGACCTAGTTTGTAATTTTGCAGTTTTAGGCTATTTTCTGCAAAAATTTTAAAGATATATAATATCAAAACATTGTGAAAATGTTCAGAATGACAAAATTCAAAAAGATATAAAGTTTCGTAACTATATGATAATGCATATAGGAGTTGTTGCCCCTGAAATGTTATTTATTGCTTATAAAAACTAAAATTGTGCATTATCTTGAAAACTATTAACTTTTTGCAAAGGCATATATATTAGAATATTGTAGGTATTGACATGACGATCATTTTGATATATGACTCAAGGTCATATGTTCAAAGGTCAATGTCATAGGTGCATAAAAAGACTCAAATTCTTAATTATCTTGAAAACTGTTAACTTTTTTCATAGACATATATATTAGAATATTGCAAAGATGGACATGACAATCATTTTGATATATGACTCAAGGTCATAGATTCAAGGGTCAAGGTCATAGATGCATAAAAAGCCTGAAATTGTGAATTATCTTGGAAACATAACTTTTTGTAAAGACATATATATATATCAGAATATTGTAGGTATTGACATGATGATCATTTTGATATATGGCTCATGGTCATACATTAAAAGGTCAAGGTCAAAGGTGCATAAAAAGCCAGAAATTGTTAATTATCTTGGAAACTATAAACTTTTTGTATAGACATATATATCAGAATATTGTAGGTATTGACATAACAATCATTTTGATATATGACCCAAGGTCATACGTTCAAAGGTCAATGTCATAGGTGCATAAAAAGACTCAAATTGTTAATTATCTTGAAAACTGTTAACTTTTTTCATAGACATATATATTAGAATATTGTAAAGATGGACATGACAATCATTTTGATATATGACTCAAGGTCATAGGTTCAAGGGTCAAGGTCATAGATGCATAAAAAGCCTGAAATTGTGAATTATCTTGGAAACATAACTTTTTGTAAAGACATATATATATATCAGAATATTGTAGGTATTGACATGATGATCATTTTGATATATGGCTCATGGTCATACATTAAAAGGTCAAGGTCATAGGTGCATAAAAAGCCAGAAATTGTTAATTATCTTGGAAACTATTAACTTTTTGTATAGACATATATATCAGAATATTGTAGGTATTGACATAACAATCATTTTGATATATGACCCAAGGTCATACGTTCAAAGGTCAAGGTCATAGATGCATAAAAAGACTCAAATTGTTAATTATCTTGAATACTGTTAACTTTTTTCATAGGCATATATATTAGAATATTGTAGTTATTGACATGACGATCATGTTGATATATGACTCAAGGTCATACGTTCAAAGGTCAAGGTCATAGGTGCATAAAAAGACTCAAATTGTTAATTATCTTGAAAACTGTTAACTTTTTGCATAGGCATATATATTAGAATATCGTAGGTATTGACATGACGATCATTTTGATATATGACTCAAGGTCATACATTCAAAGGTCAAGGTCATAGGTGCATAAAAAGGCTCAAATTGTTAATTGTCTTGGAAACTATTAACTTTTTGTATAGACATATATATCAGAATATTGTAGGTATTGACATGACGATCATTTTGATATATGACTTAAGGTCATACATTCAAAGGTCAAGGTCATAGATGCATAAAAAGACTGAAATTGTTAATTATCTTGGAAACTATTTAACCTTTTGTATAGGCGTGTATATTAGAATAATGTAATATTTTTGCCAATGATTCCTCAGGTGAGTGTTAAGGCCCATGGGCCTCTTGTTTCATATTTATTCATTTATTTTTTAATTTATTTTATTTTATTTTTTTTTTTTTTTTTTTTTTTTTATTTTATTTTATTTTTTATTTAGTATTTATTTATTTATTTTTTATTTTATTTTATTTAATTTTATTTTTATTTCGTTTTTATTTCATTTTATTTTATTTTTATTTCGTATTATTTATTTATTATTTAATTTATTTAATTTAATTTTATTTTTATTTCATATTTATTTATTTTTTAATTTGTTTATTGAACATGATAGATCTTTAAAAGTATCAATAAGATTCTAATCAATATTTTATTGGTACATTTTGTGCCACACTAATTACAGGTGTGACATCATCAAGTTTAGGATATGTATCCAAGGTAACCATGAAGACATTCACACAATACAACAGATGGACATCACAGGAAGTGTGTCAGTGGTTACAGAGTTTAAATTTATCAGCTGATCTACAAAAGTAAGGGACATGAAATTTTGTCAGAAAAGATTATTTCATTTATATCAAGATGGTCAGAAATAATAAACTATAATATATATATATTTGTGTTTTAAAATAATTATATGTCAATATTTGTGTTTTAAAATAATTATATGTCAACTACTGTCAGCTGTTTTAGAAAAAATAGAATTTATATAATTTTTTTTAAATTTTTCTTTCTGAGTTTTGTATCCAAAATAAGATTTAAAAATAAAATAGCATACAGGATTTATGGATTATCCATATTTTGTTGGCGTTACATTAACATATACATTAACCTAATTTATCACATAATTCTGTCAAATAGTTCCATGTGCAAACACAACAGAAAGCGTGTGGATTTTTAAAAAAATTTTCAATTTGAAAGTAAATTAACACAAGAAAACAAAGATTGGTTAGAAATAGTTTATTGAGTACCAAGGCTTTAACATTGAATTTTATGATAACATCTACATCACATCGAACAATGTGCAAATAAAGTCCACCTACAGCCCACTGATTATTTCATCAAAACATGAAAAAAAAAATGACCAGGTAGAATTTATAAAACTTATATTGAAAATAAATTCTTGATTATCTTTTATCATTTGATTAGAATTACTAAATTGAATCTTTTATGTTGTTTATTATTCTCATTGATGTTATATACAATGGTTTAATGTACACAAACAGCATCCATGTATATATCGATCCATCTTGTGTAGGTATCGATCCATCTTGTGTATGTATTGATTCATCTCTTGTACGTATCGATCCATCTTGTTTATGTATCGAGCCATCTAATGTATGAATCGATCCATCTTGTATATGTATCTATCTATCTTGCCTATGGGGCAGATCTGGATATTGCAGTTAATTGCATTTAATTTTCTGACAAACAGGTTATGCAATTAATGATATATATATATATAAAGAGAGAGAGAGGGGGGTTTAAGATCTAGATATTTTAGATTCATGACATTAATTTCTGTTCAAAAAAGACAAATATATGTCAGCTACAAGTAACACACAGTAAGATTAACATTGTTTGAATCTGAATATTTAGTTTTTAAAATTACAATGATTCGAGTTCCTTGGTCAACACACAATGGTTCGAGTTTCTTGGTCAACACACAATGGTCGAGTTCCTTGGTCAACACACAATGGTCGAGTTCCTCTGTCAACACAATTTACCATAGACAGATTAAAATTACACTTGTTCTTAGAGCAACACATTTCTCCTCAAAAAATAACAATTTATGACAAATCTGACTGATAGGTTACACATGTTGGTATTAGAGTTTGAGTTGAGTAATGTTGTTTAACATCACAGTCAAGAATATTTCACTTATATCAAGACATCACCAGCTATAAGTGAAAGTGCAGAAATTTTGCCTGTGCGTTGCACTGATGGCATTATACAGCAGGGTTCTTTATCATGCCACGCCTGCCGTTAAATGGGACTTCCTTTTTTAGCTCACCTGACCAATGTCATGTGAGCTTATGGCATGGCGCGGCTTGTGTATGTGCATGCCTGCGTGTGTGCGTGCCTTGTTAACACCTATTTTCCACTTCTCCTCCAAAACTGCTGGACAGATTTCAATGATACTTGGTCAAAAGCATATATGGGCCAGTGCAATTCAGATTTGTTCATGGCATTGCCATGGCTACCAAAACTAGGTCAAGGTGACCTAGGGGTCCAAATATCTTAAAAAATCTTCTCTAAAAACTCTTAAGCCTATAGTTTGTTCATTTTGTGAAATTTGGTTGAAAAATGGGTTACGCGTTTTTGCGTTTAATTTTAAAAAATTCGTAAAATGGCTTAAAATTGTTATAACTTGACTATTTGGACAGATAATGACATGGGGTTTTCAGATTTGACTTTTTCTTGAAATGACCTTTAAAATAGGGTCAAGGTCACAAATCAAGGTCATGACCTAATTTTTGATTTATGCAGTTTTAGGCAATTTTCTTGCAAATTTTAAGAGATATATGAATTCAAAACATTGTTAAAATGTTCCCCATGACAAAATTGAAAAAGGTACCAAGTTTCATAACTATATGATAATCCATGTATGAGTTGTTGCCCCTGAAATTTTATTTTTGGCTTATGAATACTAAAATTGTGCAATAGCTTGAATACTTTTAACTTTTTGTATAGGCATGTATATTAGAATATTGTAGGTATTGATATGAAAATCATTTAGAATTATGGTTCAAGGTCATATGTTGAAAGGTCAAGGTCATAGCTGCATACATTTACAGAAATTGTGAATTATCTTGAAAACTGTTAACTTTTTGTATAGGCATGTATATTAGAATATTGTAGGTATTGACATGACGATCATTTTGATATATGGTACAAGGTCATATGTTGAAAGGTCAAGGTCACAGCTGCAAAAGAAGACTTAAATTGCTAATTATCTTGAAAACTATTAATTTTTTGTATAGGCATGTATATTAGAATATTGTAGGTATTGCGACAATGATCATTTTGATATATGGTACAAGGTCATATATTGAAAGGTCAAGGTCACAGCTGCAAAAGAAGAGTTAAATTGCTAATTATCTTGAAAACTAAGTAAACTTTTTGTATAGGAATATGTATTAGAATATTGTAGGTATTGCGACAACAATCATTTTGATATATGGTACAAGGTTATATGTTGAAAGGCCAAGGTCACAGTTGCAAAAGAAGACTTAAATTGCTAATTATCTTAAAAACTATAAACATTTTGTACAAGCATGTTTATTAGAATATTGTACGTATTGATATTAACAATCATTTTGATATATGGTACAAGTTTAAATGTTCAAAGTTCAAAATCATGGCTGCATAACCATATGGTTAATGATTTGGAAATTATCTATTGTACTATAGTTAAATGGTGCATATGAGCTATTATAAATGAAATGTGACTAGACATTTCTGATTAATTATTGCCGGATTTTCCAAACTTGAGGAATTTTGTGAACTTTTTGTATTTAAGTTCTTTGTAAGTTTTTGGATATTTCTTAGGTGAGCGTTAAGGCCCATGGGCCTCTTGTTTTAAGTTCTCATCCAAAAGAACCCTGTCTTTTATTTTGTAATGCTTCGTGCTTGACGAAAGAAAAGTCAATACCCACTTTCAAGTCTTTGGTCAGACTTGGCCGGGGTTTGAACCCTTGACCTCCCACTTAAAGAGCAAGCACTACAAACGATGTTGATCTTACGCCTGTCTTGTATAATGAATACAAACCCTGGTCTTTGATGGTGGATAATTTATTAACAGATTTTTAATTCTCTTTTTTTCAGATTTTCTACACTAGATGGCGATTTATTAATGGAAATGAGACACCTACTGAATACAACACCAGAGTTTTTATATCACACTTTACAAACTGAATTCCATCTTACGTTAGTGGATATACTTAAATTTAATAAAGCTTTAAGGAATCTCTAAGTATACAAGAAAAACAACTAACTTTATATTGAGGACTGAATAAAAGAATAAAAAATGGTATAAATCTTAAAGTGAAGAGTAAATAAATACAATGTTTGTTACCAAATAAACAGAAATCCTGTCTTAACTGTATGTCCTGCCTAGTAAACTTAAACTGTATCTAAAACATTCCTTAGTAAAGTGAAACCCTGCCCAAACTATATGCCCTGCCCAGTAAACTTGAACTCTGTCTTAAATGATTCCCTTGGAAAGTGAAACCCAAGCCTGCCCAAATAATATGCCCTGCCTAGTAAATTTAAACTCTGTCCAAAAAATACCCTTAGCTAGTAGAGTTAAACCTAGGCCTGCCCTAACTATATGCCCTGTCCAGTAAACCTAAACTCTGTCTAAAATGATTCCCTAGTAATGTGAAACCCAGGCCTGCGCCAAACTATATGCCCTGCCTAGTAAACTTAATTCAGACTAAAACGATTCCCTAGAAGATTGAAACCCAGGCCTGCCCTAACTATATGCCTTGCCTAGTAAACTTAAACCTGGCCTAAAATGATTCCCTAGTAGAGTGAAACCCCACCCAAACTGAATGCCTTGCCCAGTAAACCTGTCTAAAATGATTCCTAAGAAGAGTAAAACCCTGGCCTGTCCTAACTATATGCCCTGCCTAGTGAATTGAAAGCTTGTCTAAAATGATCCCCAAATAAAATGAAACCCAGTTCTGCCCTAACTATATGCCCTGCCTAGTGAACTTAAACCTGGTCTAAAATGATTCCCTAGTAAAGTGAAACCCAGGCCTGCCCTTACTATATGCCCTGCCCAGTAAATTTAAACCTTGTTTAGCAAATTTCCAAGTAATGTGAAACCCTGCCCAAACTGAATGCCCTGCCTAGTAAACTTAATGCAGACTAAAATGATTTCCTAGTAAAGTGAAACCTAGGCCTGCCCTTACTATATGCCCTGCCCAGTTAATTTAAACCTTGTTTAGCAAATTTCCAAGTAATGTGAAACCCTGCCCAAACTGAATGCCCTGCCTAGTAAACTTAATGCAGACTAAAATTATTTCCTAGTAAAGTGAAACCCAAGCCTGACCTAACTATATGTCCTGCTCAGTGAACTTGAACCTGTCTAAAATGCTGTGAACATGAACATGTCTAAAATGATTTGCAAGTAAAGTGAAACCCAGGCCTTTCCAAACTATATACCCTGCCAAGTGAACTTACATCTCTCTAAAATGATTCCCTAGTAAAGTAAATCATTCACTCAGTTGAGTCTTCACTCAACTCAAATTCAGGAATATTTCAATGTCAGTTTTTTAGACATTACACAGTTAAAATTGAATATCTAATTAAATTGTTTAGTGTAAGTTTGTTGAACAAAACTAAACATTGCCACATAAAACTAAAAATATTTAAAAATATGATGAGAGAAAAATGGGAATATTTGGGTGAAGTGTACACTCAATTGAGTAAATGATTTTGAAACTTAGACCAGTTTTCGTCCCAGGGGCATGACACATTTTTATATCTATCTTCAAAAGTATATGTACTGGAGTGTTCTTGACACATTTTCATATCTTTCTTTAAATATACATCAGAACTTCGATAACTCGAACTGCTCGGGACTTCACTGGGGACTTCGAGTTATCAGGGTGTTCATGTTATCGAAGTTTTAGGATGATGTCCAAGAATGGTGTCACCTTAATATATGTTTTCCACTACAGAAATCTTGATATTTTAAACAGTTACCTTTACTCGAATGTAACAAAGTAAAAGAATTTATCGACGGCCACATATAAGGGCCTATTCGGCTTTTTTTATTAGAGTAGCAGATTAGCATACCTGTTAGGCTTAATTGTCCATGATGGTACTGAATATTAATCCGTTAATTGATACTAATTAATACGGTAGATAACAAGAACTACTTGGTTCATTTCTCTACTATAATGGTAGCCTATTTACCAATATGTGTTATATTTTTTAAGAAAGATACTAAGTCTTATATAAAAATGTGCCACGCCCCTGTGATGTTTTACAACACATTTGTCACCAAACCACAAAACAATGTCATTTAACCTTCTACTTAATACCCTCCGAACCTCGTCCCCATAAATCAAAATGAAATTGTTTACCTACATGACATGAGTGTTACTTCCCCTATACTGTTGAACATCAAGTATTCATATGTAACCTGGCATATAAATAAACATAGTACAAAATACCCTGGGTGTTATTCATTACTGTGAAAATAGACACTGCCTATATGACTAGAATCTCAACACAAAACAGACCATTTTTCTATGACCCAGTTCCTCTTTACAATATAAACAAATAGTCACTGCCTATAACAAGATCCCCAAAACAGTAAAAGCATTGTTTTTTATGCAGACCTTTTATACCCAATTTCATGTCAAATGACCAATTGGTTTCAAAGAGGTCTGAAGTTTAGGTACAAACACATACACACACTTGCTTTACCATGCCATACGCTTTACCTAGCTATGCCGGGTTATCTAAAAAATTAAAAGAAACAAACTTTGAAATAGCACCAATTATATATTTTATTTGGTAATCACAGTAAATAGTGTGCATACAAGTCATTTCACACACACACACACACACACACACACACACACACACATAGTTAACATCATTAAAACATTTTGTGATTTTGCAATTTAAAAACTTTTTCATGTGATTTTGTGAAAATAAATCCTATATGAGGCTTTGAAAGAAAAAAACAAAGTCAATAACTTTATATGAGATTTGATGACAATTTTATAAATAAGTAAAATAACTGACATCACATCATAGGTCAACATATTAAAGTCATAGTATACATGAAGAAGTAAAATGAAATCATTGTATCTTAATACCTAACTGTTATAGCAACCAGATGATGCCCTGAAATGGCTGTGATAGCAACCAGATGACCTGAAATGACTGCCATAGCAACCAGATGACCTGAAATGGTTGTGATAGCAACCAGTTGACCTGAAATAACTGTCATAGCAACCTGATGACATGAAATGCCTGTCAGCAATCAGATGACCAGGAATGACTGTCATAGCAAATGATGATTACCTGAAATGACTGCTAAGCAACCAGATGATCTGAAATGACTGTCATAGCAACCAGATGATGACCTGAAATGACTGTCATAGCAACCAGATGACCAGGAATGACTTTTATAGCAACCAGTTGACCAGGAATGTCTCATAGCAACCAGATGACCAGGAATCACTGTCATAGCTACAAGATGACCAGGAATCACTGTCGTAGCAACCACATGAACTGAGATTTGAAAATGAGATTTTATGGCAAAATTATAATACTGCTAATATTTCATTGAATTTGTGACTAATGGAAAGTTTTTAAATTTTTACCTTTTCTCTGTTTAACAAAACATTTCTGACCTAATATGGTAGGTGCTTAAATACATATTTTAAATAATTTGTAAAAATATTAGTCTATTTAAACTTCATTAAAACATAATTAATAGCGATCATTACAATATAAACTTTGGAAACTTAACAAAAACAATCACTACTCTCATAGTGTTTCTGACAGCAAATATTAGAAAATATTTGAAGAGATTTCAATATACTTAAATTTACTTTGTTATTGCCCCCACACTTAAGTCAACATATCACTGAAAATCAATTTATACATCCCCGCCCACCACAGGTTACCTTGTATTGGTTGTATCTATGAGATTTTGAAAGTTGACCAAAAATATATTGTGTCTTGCAAGATTTAGTAAAAAATCTTTCAAAATGTCAACAAGTACATCGCAACTGGTGATAACACAACTATTTAGAATGTAAAATCCCCATAGCAACAACACAAAACTTTCTACATATATAATTTATGGTATTAAAGGAAATGATAGTGATTTTTTATATACAAATAGGCTATAGTGATTGAAAAAAAACTTTATTTATATTTAGCACATCACATGTTAATTTGTTCAATATTCATTGAATAACTTTGTAAATGCTATTTTGTGTAAAAATCACCCGCCCTTGACAATGCATAGCAACAGGATAACATCTTAATATATAGTCTTCCAATAGGTATAATAGTCTGACATTCAAGTTCTTCTAAAGTATTGCCTTGAGAGGTAAAGTGACCTCGCCTATTGGCTTGTTCCCTTGGAAAAGATGGCTTATAGAACATTATTAGATTATTATTATCAATATTATTATTCCTATATTCATGGTCAGAAACTCAGTGTCACAAAACAGTACTGTAAACTGAGAAAATTTTGTGTCCAATCAATTTTTGCAAGTATAAACATTTACATATCTTCACATACTTCTCCTGATTAAGATCAGTGCAAACACAAGTGAAGTAGATGTATATCAAAATGAAATATTTTGAAAGTTTACCTTTCACATCATAATTTTATTGTTACTCTAACTTGCGTATTTACACCAAAATAAAACAAGTGAAAATTATCTGGTTTACAGTACTGATACTGTAGCATTAAATTGTAAACAATTATTCTTCTTAAAATAAACATCACTGGAAGATTTTTCTGGATATATATATATATATATATATTAAATGCAGTTATGATATTCTATCAAACTTCATAAACTTTTAACACCCATTGTCCAGAGAAGAGGTTTATCTGTTGTTATGGTAACTACACCAGTTTTATCATATGTATTAGAAGTACTGATTATTGATCCAAACTGTAACCTTTGACCTTCTGTAAAAAAAAATGTAAAATGAAATTTAAAAAAAAATATTTGTGAATATTTTTGTAAGATATAAATTTATGAGATTATGAAACAAAATTGATAATTAGTATTGATATTTTTAAATATTTACATTACTCAAAGATCAATCTTGTGTATGGAATTGAAAAACTCTTGGTCATCAAAAGTGTGTCAGTGGTCACAATATGTGAGTCATTCACTGTCTCATTGTGTGTGAGTCATTGGTCACAATATGTGTGTCAGTGGTCATAATATGTGTGTCAGTGGTCACAGTATGTGTGTCATTGATCTCAATATATTTGTCACAATATGTGTCACTGGTCACAATATGTGTCATTAGTCACAATATTTCTGTCACAATATGTGTGTTATTGGTCACAATATGTGTGTCTTTGGTCACAATATGTGTCTTTGGTCACCATATGTGCGTCACTGGTCACCATATGTGCATCACTGGTCACCAAATTTGTTTCATTGGTCGCAATATGTGTCATTGGTCACAATATGTGTGTCATTGGTACCCAAATGTGTGTCATTGGTCCCCAAATGTGCGTCATTGGTCAAAATATGTGTCATTGGTCACAATATGTGTGTCACTTGACACAATATGTGCATCATTGCTCACCATATGTGTGTCACCATATGTGTGAGTCATTGGTCACCATATGTGTGAGTCATTGGTCACCATATGTGTAAGTCTTTGGTCACCTTATGTGTGAGTCATTGGTCACCATATGTGTGAGTCATTGGTCACCATATGTGTGAGTCATTGGTCACCTTATGTCTGTCATTGGTAACCATTTGTGTGTCACTGGTAACCATATGTGTGTCATTGGTCACAATGTGTGTCATTAGTCAAAATATGTGTCATTGGGCACAATTTGTGTCATTGGTAACAGTATGAGTGTCTGGTGACAATATGTGTGTCATTGGTCACAATATGTGTGTCTTTGGTCACAAAATGTGTGTATTTGGTCACAATATGTGTGTCTTTGGTCACAATATGTGTCATCGGTCACAACATCTGTGTCCTTGGTCACAATATGTGTGTCACTGGTCAAAATATGTGTGTCTTTTGTCACAATGTGTGCGTCATTGGTTACACATGTGTGTCATTGGTCACAATATGTGTGTCATTGGTCACAATATGTGTGTCATTGGTCACCATATGTGTGAGTCATTGGTCAACTTATGGCTGTCATTGGTAACCATTTGTGTGTCACTGGTAACCATATGTGTGTCATTGGTCACAATGTGTGTCATTAGTCACAATATGTGTCATTGGGCACAATTTGTGTCATTGGTAACAGTATGTGTGTCTGGTGACAATATGTGTGTCATTGGTCACAATATGTGTGTCTTTGGTCACAAAATGTGTGTATTTGGTCACAATATGTGTGTCTTTGGTCACAATATGTGTCATCGGTCACAATATCTGTGTCCTTGGTCACAATATGTGTGTCATTGGTCAACATGTGTGTCTTTGGTCACCATATGTGTGTCACTGGTCAAAATATGTGTGTCTTTTGTCACAATGTGTGCGTCATTGGTTACACATGTGTGTCATTGGTCACAATATGTGTGACATTGGTCACAATATGTGTGTCATTGGTCACCATATGTGTGAGTCATTGGTCAACTTATGGCTGTCATTGGTAACCATTTGTGTGTCACTGGTAACCATATGTGTGTCATTGGTCACAATGTGTGTCATTAGTCACAATATGTGTCATTGGGCACAATTTGTGTCATTGGTAACAGTATGTGTGTCTGGTGACAATATGTGTGTCATTGGTCACAATATGTGTGTCTTTGGTCACAAAATGTGTGTATTTGGTCACAATATGTGTGTCTTTGGTCACAATATGTGTCATCGGTCACAATATCTGTGTCCTTGGTCACAATATCTGTGTCATTGGTCAACATGTGTGTCTTTGGTCACCATATGTGTGTCACTGGTCAAAATATGTGTGTCTTTTGTCACAATGTGTGCGTCATTTGTTACATATGTGTGTCATTGGTCACAATATGTGTGTCATTGGTCACAATATGTGTGTCATTGGTCACCATATGTGTGAGTCATTGGTCACCTTATGTCTGTCATTGGTAACCATTTGTGTGTCACTGGTAACCATATGTGTGTCATTAGTCACAATGTGTGTCATAAGTCACAATATGTGTCATTGGGCACAATTTGTGTCATTGGTAACAGTATGTGTGTCTGGTGACAATATGTGCGTCATTGGTCACAATATGTGTGTCTTTGGTCACAAAATGTGTGTATTTGGGCACAATATGTGTCATTAGTCACAATATGTGTCTTCGGACACAATATCTGTGTCCTTGGTCACAATATGTGTGTCATTGGTCACAATATGTGCCTTGGGTCACCATATGTACGTCACTGGTCACCATATGTGCATCACTGGTCTTCAAATTTGTTTCATTGGTGGCAATATGTGTCATTGGTCACAATATGTGTGTCATTGGTACCCAAATGTGTGTCATTGGTCCCCAAATGTGCGTCATTGGTCAAAATATGTGTCATTGGTCACAATATGTGTGTCACTTGACACAATATGTGCATCATTGCTCACCATATGTGTGTCACCATATGTGTGAGTCATTGGTCACCATATGTGTAAGTCTTTGGTCACCTTATGTGAGAGTCATTGGTCACCATATGTGTGAGTCATTGGTCACCATATGTGTGAGTCATTGATCACCTTATGTCTGTCATTGGTAACCATTTGTGTGTCACTGGTAACCATATGTGTGTCATTGGTCACAATGTGTGTCATTAGTCACAATATGTGTCATTGGGCACAATTTGTGTCATTGGTAACAGTATGTGTGTCTGGTGACAATATGTGCGTCATTGGTCACAATATGTGTGTCTTTGGTCACAAAATGTGTGTATTTGGTCACAATATGTGTGTCTTTGGTCACAATATGTGTGTCTTTGGTCACAATATGTGTCATCGGTCACAATATCTGTGTCCTTGGTCACAATATGTGTGTCATTGGTCAACATGTGTGTCTTTGGTCACCATATGTGTGTCACTGGTCAAAATATGTGTGTCTTTTGTCACAATATTTGTGTCATTGGTCACAATATGTGTGTCATTGGTCACCATATGTGTGAGTCATTGGTCACCTTATGTCTGTCATTGGTAACCATTTGTGTGTCACTGGTAACCAAATGTGTGTCATTGGTCACAATGTGTGTCATAAGTCACAATATGTGTCATTGGGCACAATTTGTGTCATTGGTAACAGTATGTGTGTCTGGTGACAATATGTGCGTCATTGGTCACAATATGTGTGTCTTTGGTCACAAAATGTGTGTATTTGGTCACAATATGTGTGTCATTGGTCAACATATGTGTCTTTGGTCACCATATGTGTGTCACTGGTCAAAATATGTGTGTCTCTTGTCACAATGTGTGCGTCATTGGTTACATATGTGTGTCATTGGTCACAATATGTGTGTCATTGGTCACAATATGTGTGTCATTGGTCACCATATGTGTGTCATTGATCACAATATGCGTGTCTTATGTCAGAGTATGTGTGTCTTTAGTTACAATATGTGTGTCATTGATCACCATATGTGTGTCATTGGTCACAATATGTTGTTCATTGGTTTCGATATGTGTGTCATTGGTCACAATATGTGTGTCTTATGTCACAGAATGTGTGTCATTGGTCACCATATCTGTGTCTTAGGTCACAATATGCGTGTCATTGGTCACAATATGTTTTTCTTTGGTCACAATATATGTTTGTCTTTGGTCACAATATGTGTGTCATTGGTCACAATGTTTGGGTCATTGTTCACCATATGTGTGTCTCGTTTTATTTAGCTGTTTCTCATATTAGTCTGTATTACATCGTGTATAATAATCAGTTTCAGTTTTTGTTTTTAAAAAATACATGACTCAGTGACTCTGTGGTAGAGCATCCACCTCAAAAGCAGTTTCAAAGAAGTTGAAGCTATGTTTTAACAACACACACACACACACACACACACACACACACACAGTGCTTACCTATGGCCTTTGTGCAATTGAGCTAAAATTGAAGAAATTGTAATGTTTCGATGGTTACCTAAATTCCACTTTAATCCCGTTGTTGTAACATTTGTACATGGTTCGCTAACCGGTATAAGTCCACACCATTCACTTTCTAGACCTGTGTCTACATGTAATCTATAGTCTCCCTATAAACAACAGGATTAGTCAAAATAGAAATAATTATGTTGATTTAAACTTGTAAATGAAATTTAATTTTTAAAAACAGATCTCATCAAAATACAGTACCGTAAATTGGTCCTTAAATAAACCGAGGCAAGAATTGTAGACCAATCAATATATAAATAATGACATACATTACCAACAGTCTCAATATTTTACATCTTTAACATGTAAGGAAGGTATAATAACACAATATACATGTATAAATGGAAAGCTAAAAACTAGACCAGCTGTTGTAAAATAAGTGGGATGGTTTTGTGCCATGAAAACTAGTTTAACCACACCACTAAACCTCGTAATCCAGGTTAGACGAAAGTTTAACAGTTTAATCAAAATATCACTTCTATGAGAAAAAGTACTTGGTTAAATTTTTACCGAGGCAGTTGCCTCGGATGCTTCATAGGTAGTTACGGTACTACAATATAAGTGAAAGAATTTTTACTTGGGTGTACAACATCACTAATCATACTTCAATGCTATACAAAAAGATAATCCACAGAAATGAACAAATTTATACTTAATATGCAGGTGGTCAATATATAGAGGACATTTTAAGTATATTAACAACATGATGTATAGTAAAACCTGTATATGAAGACCATCTATACATTATAGATATGATATGAAAATTACCAAACTTAGCATTTACAGAGATATTGCTATGAAATACAGGTAGACTTAATTAACAGTCACCTCAGGTTATGAAGTACATTATGCATGTTCTTGAAGTCATTTACCAACTTGTAAGGCTTATTGCTTTGATGCTGCACATGAATCTCAAACCATTTAAATTAGGCCAAGGTCAACCATTTTAATTACCATGACACTGGACAAAGGTCAAGGTTAACAGTTAAATTACTATGACAATGGACATAGGTCAAGGTCATCCATTTAAATTACTGTAACACTGGGCATAGATCAAGGTCAATCATTTATATTACCGACATCGGACATAGGTCAAGATCAATCATTTTACAAATTTAAGAGATTCTTGCCCTGATGATATATAAAAAGTTTCAAACCCTGAGGTATTTTAAATTAGTTAATGATAAGTTATTATTTTAAGTCTTTACTACATAAATTTACTATGACCATAAATGTAGGGATCAACAAGTTTTACAAACTTGGAAGGGCTCTATGCGTTGATGCTTAAAGCTGCATTAAGTTTTCCAAAGAAAAAATTAAAACGGTGCTAATCTAATAAATGATGTTCCTAATGAACAATGTAACATTTGGTTCAATGATAAAAGCTCGAATAAATACAGAAATTACAGTATTTACATGTACCCAGCGAGATGCAACATTTGGGATCTAATATTAGAACATGGTTTCGTCATCAAAACCCGCGTCATTTAAACACAACTTTCAAATGTTGAAATACGATAAATTAAACACAGAACTTCGTTGAATTTGTCATTTGTGACTTAGTAAGGGATAAATAACACCATTTCAAATACATCTGCATATTATGAAGGACAAATAATGCAATCTGTCATGTTTCACTTTCGATTCTAGGCTTTTCTGTACATCCGTGCACATGCTCGAAGCTCATAATTACCATCGTAGAACACTGACCAACCCATCAGAGAATTCCATTTATTTACATCTAAAAGAAATTTAATTTTAGAAAATGAATGTCACGGTTCGTGGTTGGAATATATCTACTTTTAAAAAAATATATTTTTAGAAAATCAAAAAAAATTCAGTAAATTGGTAAACTTAATGCAGCTTTAAAATTAATTTTTAAAATTCTATGTTTTTTAGTTCATGATAACATCTTCAAAGATTTTACTGCTGTAGTTCAATATGAATATCATTCTTGGTCACTATTTTGCAAAACTGACAGGTGGGTGAGACATCCACTGCAAGATGATGCATGACTGATGGTCAACAGAGAAAACAAAAGTGCTATATTACCTATATCCTTTGGCCAGGGTTACTTTAAAACAGTTGCATGAAATATATATTTATATAGTACATATTTGATATACATTTACCTCTAACAGAAGTGTTGCTAGGGAACCTTCTCCAAATAACAAAATGGGAGCAGTGGTCTGATCTTGGACCTCATACAATGTGTTAATATTGGAAAAAATGTGATCCAATCTTCCTCCAAATGCACCCAACACAACAAAATAGTCTACCTGTATAAAATAAAAACTATTTATCAAAGAAATTACTCTACATAATGTATCAAACACTAACAATCAACTACTCTAACTGTTGTCCCTACTGTATATAAATATAAATCAACTTCAATGTATGTAAAATTCAGAATCAACAGATGTGTATGTAGGGAGAATTCATCATCAATATAATGATCATTACATGTATGTAGGGAGAGTTCATAATCAATATAATGTTCTGTCATTACATGTATGTAGGGAGAGTTCATCATCAATGGAATCATCTGTCATTACATGCATGTAGGGAGAGTTTATCAACAATAGAATGATCTGTCATTACATGCATGTAGGGAGAGTTCATCATCGATAGAATGATCTGTCATT
The DNA here is from genome assembly GCA_029721355.1 of Tegillarca granosa. Classification (NCBI taxonomy): domain Eukaryota; kingdom Metazoa; phylum Mollusca; class Bivalvia; order Arcoida; family Arcidae; genus Tegillarca; species Tegillarca granosa. The sequence goes on from CM056609.1 coordinate 33,049,371, forward strand.
ACATGTTTGTAGGGAGAGTTCATCATCAATGAAGTGGTAGAATCACATGTACCATGTTTGTTGGTCAATATCGTTTATTTTTGTTGATGTGGTCATTTCTTGGTTAGTGGAATGAAGTTATTGTCAACATTCTTTCTCTTATATAGAAATGATTAGTTCTGAAGTGATGAACTTGACTAATGGTGATGTATTCCCTAACAAAATTGCTTGTCTTATATTGAGAAGTCATTTCTGGGGGAGTGAAGTGAAGACATTTTATACCTTGTCAAAATTCCTGTTGTTGGAGGAAACCAGGGTACGTACAGAAAAACCAGTACCTTCAGAAAGTGGACTTACAAATTTTTTCACTCAAGGATCTGCCATGACAGCAGTATTAAAAAAGCTAGGCACTCAGTCACTGTTAACTTGCTTAATTCCACTTGGCTACATTCAAACTAATTTTTAATATCAATAAATGATAAAATCACACAAAACTTACATTCAGATTTTTTGTTTTTTCAATCGCTATTTTTACAGACTTTGAAAAATCTGTAAAATTCTGGTCTGGTGTTTCCACAACTGAGGATCCCTGACAAAGACAGATTATACAAGAAAACATTGACAATTTACAGTCGAGATCTTGTAAAAAGAAGGTTGAACAAGTGTGACATTTAAATTCTAAGGCCACCAACCATCAAAGCATAAATAACATTAGAACTACATTTAATTTATATTTATTTACAAGGTTTTTTTTAAAACATGACAGGTGAAGGTAACAAATAAAAACAAACTATAATACGCGATTCCCGAGTTATCTGCTCTCTAGAAAAGAAGATACAATTACGTTTCTATGACGTCCCTTGGTGGGTACACCCCTTGACAACGGTGTAAACATGGACGCTGTCAATATCAATAAAATGCAGAAGCCAGAACTACGACGTTTTTGACAAGCACGTGGGATTACCGTTGGTGATTATAGGCTAGAACAGTTGAGGGAACTGGCCGAAAAAGCAGCACAGATGGATTTGCCTGTAATTGAGCCAGATGATTTCAACATTTCGATGGAAAAAAGATCAACCATTAGAATAGACGACGTGACAGTACAACATCCCGTCGTATATGACCAGTGCCTTGGAAATTGGACGGACGATTTGAATGAAATTCCCATTATTACAGCCGTCGATATATTTGCACATCTGATGGCAAATGCTTGTTGGGACAAGAAGAGAGTTAACCAATACAAAGAAGAACGTGGGTATAAACTCTTTAGAAACAGACACATATATGGTGTACAGCGTCACAGACTGGAACATCAACATTGTATGTCCGTGGGCTTTGTACCAGAGAGACATCACAGACAGAAAAACCTTATCTTGTATGGTGTCTTCTCAGCTCTGATGGTGCAATTTTTTCAGTAGGATGTGAATGCACAGGGTAAGTATAAGGATCCAAACCTCCAAATACCACAGACATATAAATAATAATACAAGTGATTACATCTCCAATGACTGGCTGGCTGATATGTGGGTTTTGTGCTGATATGGGGTATGCTATGAAAACAGCCATATACTAATTGATATATTTTACAATCTGGATGGACTGGGACAATTTGATATTAAGTGTCTTCCTGCTCAAGGACTTGCTGCACAGTCCAGCTGGAGTTTAAACCCATGTCTTGGAATTTGAGTCCACATCCTAATTACACAGCCACCTGTCCATATTACAAATTTACAATAATAATGTATACAATCCATAGATACCCCTTTATGAATTTATATACATCACAGAATGTAATGTCCTGACTCCTGAACAAAATAATTTTGTGCTTTTATACATTACTTTTCACTCATATAAATACTATAAAATTATGAACATTTTATGAGATAAATTAAAAGTAAATTAAATTAAGTGAAAAGATTTTGAAAATTGAACTTGGCAGAACATGTCAAATAAAAAATTACATGACTAAAACATTTATCACTGGTTTGATTTGAGATGTTCATGTAGTTGGTAAAAATAAAGTTTTCATGTGTCAAAAGTGGCTAGAGATCTCTTAGCACTCCTGTAAATGGTCACAAATAAAATATTCCAAATAAAATTTGTATGTCTAAAATGTTTTCTGATCACCACTGTGTAATTAAAATAAAAGCATTGTCAGAAGAAAAATCAGTAAAATATAATTATGAGTGTATTAGTATTTAAAATTGGATTTTTCCTTTTGATTTTTAGAGATGATGGAGGGTGTAAGCATGTAGTTGCATTGCTGTTTGCTTTAGTGGATTGGGGTGAGAGACATACAGATAGATATACAGAGACATGCACAGATGTTAAATGTGTTTGGGATAATCCAAGGAGAGAGTCCAAGCCAAGAAAAATGGATGAAATCAGCATGTCAGAAAAGGAAAGAATGTGCCCATTTCTAAGTAATTATGACCCTGCAGGAGATATGAACAACAATGATATTGAAACTGAAGTATATAACCTTGTCAAAGATTATGATACACAGATTATAGAAGTTTTAGATACAGACTGTCATTTAACACCTGAACCTTGCACAGTACCTGATCTTGCATTGTTATACAAAACTAGTCACAATAACTTATCATTTTTAGATTTTGTCAAATCTTCACTAGGTAATGAAGAGTGTACTGAAATTACTAATCTGACAGAGGGACAGAGTGAAAATATGCTGTGGTACAGATATAGGATGGGCAGGGTAACAGCTTCTTCAGCTTATAGTGTTGTCAAGTATTCTGGAACTGATCCAAATAACTATTTAGTCAAGGAAGTGTTAGCTGAAAATCCTAATTATGTTTTAAATTCACCAGCAATTGTATATGGCAGGGAAAGAGAAGGATTAGCTAGGGAAATTTTTCACATGAAATTTAAACAGGAACATAAAGACTCTTCTATTGTAGTACCTGGTCTTATGGTTAATTGTGATTTTCCCCATGTTGGTGCAAGTCCAGATGGAATTGTTAAATGCAAGTGTTGTGGCATTGGTTTAGTTGAGATTAAGTGTCCATACAAGTATAGAAAGGATTCAGTTGATGAAATCAGTGCAAAAAATTATCATATTTACATTGACAAGTCTGGTTATATGAAACTAAAACATACATCCCCATGGTATTATCAAATACAATGCCAACTTGCAGTCAGTAACATGAAACATTGCTATTTTGTTATGTATTTTGAAGGGTCCTGTGGACTTTCTAAACATGAAATATATGTTGAGAAAATAGTCTTTGATGAAGATTTCTGGATTGGTTGTCTCGATAAAATTAATTCTTTTTATGAAAACTTTGTTGTAACAAAATTATTATCAGAATAAGTAAAGAGAACGAGTCAAAATTTTGGATTATTATAAAATATTACCAAACACTTGCCTGACTGTTTTATATTGTTTTATTTTTCTACCAACTGAGCATTTAAAAGTCTTGGTCAGACCAAGCCAGGATTTTGACCTTCAACCTTCCACATTATATATGTATGCACAAAGTGATTAGTCCTGATGAGATGTTTTCAATAGTAGCGGATGTGTAGCTCAGTGGTAGAGCACCCTCTGCAGTGCTGGAGGTCCTGGGTTCAATCCTTGGTCTGACCCTCTCTCTTTTCCCTCCTGTTGCACAATCTTCCTATATAATGACAGTCTAAATTACTGGTTAACCTGAAACAGTGTTAGTGTATTACAAGGAGAACACTTTAACCACTTGGTCATTTCTACCTCAAAGTGAACAATAAAACTGACTTTGAACATTCGAAAATTTAAATGACTATAGAGTCATTGGTAAATAAATCACACATAAGGCAATTATTAGATTTTTTAAAATGTTTTTAAAAGTCTTTACTCAGTATTAAACAGTAACAACACCAACATTCAATGGAAATAAATAACATGAAATAAATTTAACATACCTACAAGTGTAAATGTGAATTTTGAACTTTTCCTAAAAATTATTTGATACAGTATAATGGTAAAAATAGATATATGTGATCTCATCCTGAATGGTTTTCTAGTCGTTTTTCTATAAAGTAAAACCTGCAAATATGTACCACTTAAGGAATTAAAATTGTCCTTTATTGACAGGTGTCCATTGTATGGAGGTTAAAATATAAATAATTGGTATAATGAGACTCACATTTTGTCCTTTAATATTAATCTAGTATTACCGAGTTTGGTTATATGGAAGCTTATACAACAAGAAATTTTCATTTTCTTACAAGTTTAGGCAGCAAATTACAAAAAAATGCACCTACTTTAACCATTTGGTTAACTATTGATTTTAAATTCCAAGGAATATTATTTTGCAACATTTTAAAACATTTGAGACGTTGGATGGCTCTCTCCACATGAATACGAAGTTTCGCAATATTTCGTGTCTGTTTGATTTCATTAACATTAAGCCTTTTTTTCTTTCCCCATGAGCACTTCCTGGTAAATGGAGGGATATTAAGTGTTGCCTTTTTTTTAGTCAGCAAATCACGTATGGTAAAGCCCCTATCTGCCATCACATCGTCACCTTCCTCAATTAAGTCTAACAACCCTGAATGTTCAGTTATATATCTATCTGATACATTACCACCATAAACATCAGATACAAATGTGAAATTACCAGAAGGGGAAATCCCTAACAAACATTTACCAGTGTTCCCAGATTTGTATGTGCTATAAGTTTCTGACTGAGCTGATGGTGATCTTGGTTTCTGAAAGAAAAACTCTGTGCAATCAAGTATGACTCTAGTATGGGGGTATTTCACTTTAAAAGAATTTGGCATATACTTTTTGACTTGAAGACGTGTAGGCCATTTGATAAGTTTTCCAAAACACTTGCATAAATATGTAATCCATGTTATAAAAATCTGAGAAACACGTGTGTCAGAAACACCAAACAAATCACTTAGAAAAAATCCAACTAGTCCCAACCTAAATCTTACTAGTGTTAATATATACTCATGGAACATAGTTAATTTACGATCTGGTCCTGGTTTTTTCTTTGCACCATCTTGATATGATTTTCTGTTTGCACTATCAGAACCACTCCAGTATTTCAGTTGAGAACATTTGGAATAAACAATGTTGAACAAACCAAATAAAAATGCTATGCTTGGTAATCCAGTGTAATTTTTTACAGATTGGTCAGATTTTGTAATCTTCTCTATAAAAATCTCCCTAAACAATGAATCTCTATCATTTACAGTTCTTTCTAATGCTTTCATCTGTTCAAAACTTATATCTGTTTGGCAAGCAGTTGTACATGTCATACGTTCAGATGAATTCTCTAATAAGCAGTATGCATGGTCAAATGGAGTGTCATGATATGTGTAGTCATTAAATGGAATTCTCACTTTCCCTATAACATAAAAAAAGATAAGGAAAATTATCAATAATCAAAACTGTGCACACAGAAAAGCAAATACTCTGAAAGTCAAATAAATTGTAACACATGTGACTTAACTCAGGAAAGTAAGACAAGGTGATCAGGAAGAGTAAGAACATCCTACTGAGCTACCTATACCCAACACATGCAAAAGTAAAATCAATAATGATAGGAATATGGAACTATGAGATGTCACATATATACGGCTTTTTCTTTTTCATATGCTTTCAAAAGTTGTGCTTAAACCTCACATTACATTGCCTAAACATTTTAACTTTCAAAATATGAAATTTATATTTGTCTCATAAGATCAAGTGCATTGATCATGTATTTGCTACTGTTTTGCTAAATTCACCTCTGGTATGTATACAAATGTACTGAACAAGAAATGCATAGATACAGAAGCAAGATTATTCAGGAGGAAAACATTGTAACTGCATACTAAAATTTGTTTTTATACCTGTGTTGTCTTTGTCAGAATGGTAGGTGGAAATTTCTATTTCACCAGCAACTTCAGGTATATTAAAGGTATCATCAGCACAGGCAACTATGTTTTCTTTCTCTTCATCACTTTCTGATTCTGTTTTTATTTCAATTATAGAATTCTTAGTTGTCCTAAAAAATGACCAATTAAGTCAATATTAAAACATACACCAGTTTCCATCAAATTGTTAACCTTGGTATAGATTATCATTATTTCAAAAAATTAAACCTTCAAAAAAATGCAAAAGTCAATAATTTCACACATGACTTGACAGTTTATAGATATTTTAATAGTAATGTCTTCATAATGGGGTTCATTCCCATATTATGTGATACCTCATAATGTATCACTTGCATTTTTTTTTTTTTTTGCATTTTCTTTGGTTAAAATTAATGAGGATATGGTTTCTGAAGGCATGTCTATATCACCAGATATGTAGTTATTTTTATAAGTTCTCTTTGGTTTATAGACAGTAAATGTGAGTAGGAAGTCCAATTACTAAGTAGTTTTGAAACTCAGGAGGAAGAAATTAGTTTGAAAGAACCCTGAACTGTGATAGTTACCTGTTATGTGTCAACACCTATTTTTTAACAGTACTAAATGTAAAACTAGGCCTATATACTGATAAGTTGCTTCATGGCAGACTGAATTAAATTGTTCACCACAATACAATATTATTATTAATATATAATTATATAATTATACAGCACTTGAGACATGTCAAATAGCACTTGAGAATATATAAATTTACTTATGTCTGAGGCTCTATTATAATATGATTAATAATATTATTAATAACAAATGCAAGTTTCAATTGCTTTAAATAACATTTGTAATTGTCAAAATATTTTATTAAATGCGGAAATATATACTCCTATTAAATAAGAGTCCGAGACGCTGGCAAGACGTTTTTTGATATTGTGCCAACGTCGGACGTCTTGCCAGCGTCTCGGACTCTTATTTAATAGGAGTACGGAAATATATACCTCTCATTCCATAATTTGTAATTGTTATATGGAAACAATGTTGGTACCGCTTCTCCAGGTACAAAATGTTTGGAGCAAATACGTGTGTATTTGGATGTTGTCCAAGATGCCTCTCGTCTAATAAGCCTGACCCACTTCAAATATTCCCGCTTGTTTTTCCGTTTGCTTGGTAAAGAGAAAAAACTCACACCTTTCATCCATGGGTATTTGTCCAATTGGTTTAACTTCCGCTTCGATGCGGTACACCCTGGGACACAACAGCTAAAAAACGGCATTATTTATGCTTACAGAAACGTCCCGTTGACAGTTGTCAATGACGCCATTTTCTGTACCCACCAAAGATCAAAACGAAAGTAGAAACGAAAAGAGTTCCCACAAAGGGAAATAATCGTATCAGAACTCAGGAATCCCGTATTACAATGCTGAGTTCGAAAAACAATATGAATTTTTAAGTGTCAGACAAACCGGAATTTATCTTAAAGTTTATTCATAAACAACATTATTAGCCTTCACTGTCATAAATACATGTATTTGTTGTTCAACCATGTTTATAATAAATAGTCATGTTTTAGCTCATTGCAGTTGGCTCTAAAAACCAAATGCAGTGTCTGACAAAAATTACAGTACCCAGCTAGATGGTAAGTGAAAGTATTCACGACTGACAACATTAACATGCCTAGAGTATTTACAACTAACCACACCAAAGTTTTATTTAACAGATAAATATGACCTTGGTAAATCTGATCAAAAACACTTACTTTTTCTTTATAAAAATTGAGAAGTTCTGGCTTGGCAGAATCAAAATCTCCCGTTATAAGATCAGGTATAAAATCCAGATTTCCTGATGTACATCTATATAACTCATTTGTGGCACCATCCACTATCACTTTATATGAAGCTGTAAAAATGTAATAGAATACAGTATAATAGACTAGCCAATCACAGAATACAATATAATAGGCTGGCCAATCACAGAATACTATATAATAGACTAGCCAATCACAGAATACTATATAATAGACTAGCCAATTACAGAATACAGTATATTAGACTAGCCAATCACAGAATACAATATAGTAGACTAGCTAATCACAGAATACAATATAGTAGACAAGCCAATCACAGAATACAATATAGTAGACAAGCCAATCAGAATCCTTGTCTGATGACAAAAACATCACATTTCTAAACATAACAAGAGGCCCATGGGGCTTAACACTCACCTAAGGATATCTCCAAAAGTGTTTGCAAAGTGCAATAGACAATATATCAAGTACAGAAACTTTACAAGTTTTATCAACTTAAGAACTTCCACAAAACTTAATCAGAAATTTCCAGTAACATTTCATTTATAAGCAGCTAATATGCATGAAGCAACTGTACTGCAATGAATAATTTCAAAATGATTAACCAATTACAGTATACTTATGCAGCTATGTCCTTGACATTTAAACATATGAACTTGAACCATATATCAAAATGATGGTCATGTCAATACCTACAATTTTCTTATATACATACCTATGCATATTTAATAGTTTTCAAGATAATTACCAATTTCAGTCTTCCTTTGCTGAAATGACCTTGACCTTTGAACATATGACCTCGAACCATATATCAAAATGAGCGTCATATCAATAACTAAAATATTCAAATATACATGCCTATACAAAAAGTTGATAGTTTTGAAGATAAATACAATTAAATCTTCTTATGCAGTCGTGACCTTGACCTTTGAACATATGACCTTGAGCCATACATCAAAATGATTGTCATGTCAATACCTACAATGTTCTTATATACATCCCTATACAAAAAGTTAATAGTTTTCAAGATATATAATATATAATTATATACATACAAATATATAATTTTTAGCAATTTCCCTATTTTGAGCCCCATGGCCACCGTTTGTGCAAATCTAAAACTAGATGACCTAAAATGTTATTAATAAAATAACTAAGGTATATCTTTTGTACATTCAGTGTAGAAGATATTTAATTCGACCTTTTGAGGCCCCAAGGGGACATAACTCCTTTATTTGTGCAAATCTGAAAGGGCTTCACCCAGGCATGATGGTTACCAAGTTTCATTGAATTTGGCCCAGTGGTTTTGGAGGAAAAGATTAAAATGTAAAAAGTTTATGCACGGCGGAGGACGGACGAAGATGGATAGCAATAGCTCATCTGAACTTTCAGCTCAAGTGGGCTAAAAATGAATCATTCTGTAAATTACATGACTGACTAGAACCATGACCAATAATGTGAAACATTAAAGCTTTCCATGATCTTCTATTTCATTGGAGATGTTCTTCCTCTTATTTGAAATTTTGTAATTTTCAAAGAAACAAAAGCACTCCACTATATAAAACAATGAAAAAGATATCAAACAATTCAAACTTAGATATATATCTAAATCTTCAAGCTTTATTTAACCTGTTTATGATAAATTTCAGGTGATAAATATGTTAAGGTGTTCCTGAGGAACACTGTAAATGAAATAACATTTCATGACAGTAAATGTCTCGAAGCTTTTCTGAGCCACAATGCTCGATATGTTAAAGTCAAGACAGAAAATGTCTTAAAGCTTTTTGAGCCACATTGCTTGATTAGTTAGTCAAGACTGAAAATGTCTTAAAGCTTTCCTGAGTCACAATGCTTGATAAGTTACTCAAGACAGAAAATGTCTTAAAGCTTTTCTGAGCCACAATGCTTAATAAGTTACTCAAGGCAGAAAATGTCTTAAAGCTTTTCTGAGCCACAATGCTTCATAAGTTACAGTTATGAAAGAAAATGTCTTAAAGCTTTTCTGAGCCACAATGCTTCATAAGTTACAGTTATGAAAGAAAATGTCTTAAAGCTTTTCTGAGTCACAATGCTTCATAAGTTACAGTTATGAAAGAAAATGTCTTAAAGCTTTTCTGAGCCACAATGCTTGATAAGTTACAGTCAAGACAGAAAATGTCTTAAAGCTTTTCTGAGCCACAATGTTTCATAAGTTACAGTTATGAAAGAAAATGTCTTAAAGCTTTTCTGAGCCACAATGCTTCATAAGTTACAGTTATGAAAGAAAATGTCTTAAAGCTTTTCTGAGTCACAATGCTTCATAAGTTACAGTTATGAAAGAAAATGTCTTAAAGCTTTTCTGAGCCACAATGCTTGATAAGTTACAGTCAAGACAGAAAATGTCTTAAAGCTTTTCTGAGCCACAATGCTTCATAAGTTACAGTTATGAAAGAAAATGTCTTAAAGCTTTTTGAGCCACAATGCTTGATAAGTTACAGTCAAGACAGAAAATGTCTTAAAGCTTTCTGTGCAACAATACTCGATAAGTTACACTGAAGACAGAAAATGTCTTAGAGGAGCCACAATGCTTGATAAGTTACAGTCAAGACAGAAAATGTCTTAAAACTTTTCTGAGCCACAATGCTTGGTAAGTTAGTCAAGACAGAAAATGTCTTAAATCTTTTCTTAGCCACAATGCTTGATAAGTTACAGTCAACTTGAAGACAGAAAATGTCTTTAACTTTTCTGAGCCATACTGCTTGATAAGTTAAAATTAGTCAAGACAGAAAATGTCTTAAATCTTTTCTTAGCCACAATGCTTGATAAGTTACAGTCAAGACAGAAAATGTCTTAAAGCTTTCTGTGCAACAATGCTTTATAAGTTACAGTCAACTTGAAGACAGAAAATGTCTTAAAACTTTTCTGAGTCACAATGCTTAGTAAGTTACAGTCAAGACAGAAAATGTCTTAAAACTTTTCTGAGCCACAGTGCTTGATAAGTTACAGTCAACTTGAAGACAGAAAATGTCTTAAAACTTTTCTGAGTCACAATGCTTAGTAAGTTACAGTCAAGACAGAAAATGTCTTGAAACTTTTCTGAGTCACAATGCTTGGTAAGTTACAGTCAAGACAGAAAATGTCTTAAAACTTTTCTGAGTCACAATGCTTAGTATGTTAAAGTCAAGACAGAAAATGTCTTAAAGCTTCAAGAAGCCACATTGTATGATAAAGTAAAGGCATCAGAGTAAATTTTTCAGTATCATTCACACATTATTATTATAGAATAGATGACGGAAAACAAATTGTATAAAACTGCGTAACTAAGCGTAACTAAGCAGTTTTTTACAATTTGTTTTCCGTCAAAAAGTCCGATATGTTGGAGGTAGTAAAACAATTTACCTTTTTCCCAGAGTATGTTAAAGTATTTAATCTGTGTTGCTAATGGCTGGTTGAGAATCATAAGCACAATCTTCTTTTCTGAAAATAACAAAAAAAGTAATTTTTTACAATTGTTTTTATCAGAACTTAATGTAATTTAATCACATGTTAATTGACAACTGATAATTCTGGTGTTACTAAGTTAAATTCAAAGTTAATCAACATGTGAGATTACTATTCAGTATTCTATATATATATATACATGTACATGTACTTGCAAAATCAGCCATTTCTATACAAGTTCCACAAGTTTTTTTGTCTGATCTGGCTTTGATGATTATACAATAATTATCAACATTCAAGTAACCATAGTGATATAATGATTAATATATTAATTGCCATATAAAACTATATACATAGAGCAGATTTTGGAATTGGACCTCACCTGAGATTACATCAGGGTATTTTAAGGTTAATAAAGGTCAAAGGAATTAATATACAAATCACATTTCCTTGCTACATGGTGTTGAATTTATAAGAAATATGAAAAAGAAATTGATGTCCAAAAATGTAACAGTTAGTAGATATAGTTTAAAAAGATTTGATTTTTTTACTACTAGAAAAATGTAGGAAACTGCCTAAGTTTATACTCAATGTTCATTTTTGTTTGGATTGTTAAAGGGGTGATCGTCATGAATATTCAAATCATGACATCATATCTTACATGGTCAACTAGGAAGGTGCATAAGGGATATTTTGGACATAGTGAATTTGTTTTCTTTTTAAAAACATTAAACATTTGTAATACGCACAGAATTAAAGAAACTTTTTGAATAAGTCTGGTGATTTTTCACAATTAAGTGAGTAAATTTTACATGGAGTTTTGATATATTTAAATGAATTTGTTTAAATGTAGAATTTTGTTCTCAAAATATGTATCTGACAAACAATTATGGACTGATAAAAGGTGGTTGTTTGAAGCAGTTCTTATCAGATACTCATGTACCAGTTCACGTCAGATACTAATACACCAGTTCATGTCAGATACTCCTATACCAGTTCATGTAAGATGCACCTGTACCAGTGTCAGATACTCTTGTTCCAGTCTATGTCAGATACTCCTGTATCAGTTCATGACAGATCCTCCTGTACATGTTCATGTAAGATACTCTTGTACCAGTTCATGTCTGATACTTTTGTACCAGTTCATGTCTGATACTTTTGTACCAGTTCATGTCTGATACTTTTGTACCAGTTCATGTCTGATACTTTTGTACCAGTTCATGTCAGATACTTTTGTACCAGTTCATGTAAGATACTTTTGTACCAGTTCATGTCTGATACTTTTGTACCAGTTCATGTCAGATACTCCTATACCAGTTCATGTAAGATGCACCTGTACCAGTGTCAGATACTCTTGTTCCAGTCTATGTCAGATACTCCTGTACCAGTTCATGTCAGATACTCCTGTACCAGTTCATGTCTGATACTCTTGTACCAGTTCATGTAAGATACTCTTGTTCCAGTCTATGTCAGATACTCCTGTACCAGTTCATGTCAGATACTCCTGTACCAGTTCATGTAAGATACTCTTGTTCCAGTCTATGTCAGATACTCCTGTACCAGTTCATGTCAGACACTCCTTTACCAGTTCATGTCAGATACTCCTGTACCAGTTCATGTCAGATACTCCTGTACCAGTTCATGTCAGATACTAGTGTTCCAGTCTATGTCAGATACTCCTGTACCAGTTCATGTCAGATACTCCTGTACCAGTTCATGTCAGATACTCCTGTACAAGTTCATGTCAGATACTCCTGTACAAGTGCATGTCAGATATACCTGTACAAGTTCATGTCAGATACTCCTGTACCAGTTCATGTCTGATACTTTTGTACCATTTCATGTCAGATACTCCTATTCCAGTTTATGTCAGATATTCTGTAACAGTACATGTCAGATACTCTTGTTACAGTTCACTTCAAATACTCCTGTACAAGTTCATGTCAAGATATTTCTGTACTAGTTTATGCCAGGTATTTCATTAACTTTGTAATTTGATACCCCTGTCAAGTTTATGTCAGATACCCCTGTACAAGTGCATGTCAGATACTCCTGTACCAGTTCATGTCAGATACTCCTGTACCAGTTCATGTCAGATACCCCTGTACAAGTGCATGTCAGATACTCCTGTACCAGTTCATGTCAGATACCCCTGTACAAGTGCATGTCAGATACTCCTGTACCAGTTCACGTCAGATACTCCTGTACCAGTTCATGTCAGATACCCCTGTACAATTTATGTCAGATACCCCTGTACCAGTGCATGTCAGATACTCCTGTACCAGTTCATGTCAGATACTCCTGTACCAGTTCATGTCAGATACTAATGTACCAGTTCTTATCAGATACTCCTGTACCAGTTGATGTCAGATACTCCTGTACCAGTTCATGTCAGATACTCCTATACCAGTTCATGTCAGATACTAATGTACCAGTTCTTATCAGATACTCCTGTACCAGTTCATGTCAGATACTCCTGTACCAGTTCATGTCAGATACTCCTGTACCAGTTCATGTCAGATACCCCTGTACAATTTATGTCAGATACTCCTGTACAATTTATGTCAGATACCCCTGTACCAGTGCATGTCAGATACTCCTGTACCAGTTCATGTCAGATACTCCTGTACCAGTTCATGTCAGATACTAATGTACCAGTTCTTATCAGATACTCCTGTACCAGTTCATGTCAGATACTCCTGTACCAGTTCATGTCAGATACTCCTATACCAGTTCATGTCAGATACTAATGTACCAGTTCTTATCAGATACTCCTGTACCAGTTCATGTCAGATACTCCTGTACCAGTTCATGTCAGATACTCCTGTACCAGTTCATGTCAGACACTCCTGTACCAGTTCATGTCAGATACCCCTGTACAATTTATGTCAGATACTCCTGTACCAGTTCATGTCAGATACCCTTGTACAATTTACGTCAGATACTTCTGTTTTTGTTCATGTCAGATACCCCTGTACAAGTGTATGTAGAGATATTTCTGCTTATGCCAGGTATTTCATTAAGCTGCATTTACAAGATTTTCATGTATCTGATTATGTCAAGTAAAACCTGTTATGTATATTTTAACTAACCATGAGAGGATAAAAAACACTCCAGTGGTCTCATCTGTTTGACTGTTGACATCTTGTGACCATCTTTCAAAATACGTCTTTATATTCTGCTTTCATTTATTTCTGAGAAAAAAAAGAAAAACTGTATTATAAAACTATGTTGAACAACAAACTTTCTTTAATCAAGAATTGTTGGAGGGCTCATGCTGGTCCATGCTTTAACAATTGGGTTGGGTCACCTGGACCAGGTCTTGTTACTTTGTAAGGTCTTCCTGATCCAGGTCATGGTAGTTTGTAGGGTCATTCTCATCCAGGCCTCTGTAACTGGTTTGTTCATCCTCGACCAGGCCTTGGCAGTTTGTAGGGTTATTCTGATCTAGGCTTTTGAAGTTGGCGGGGTCATCTGGAGCAGGCCTTGTTAGTTTCTAAGGTCATTCTGATCCTTGCCTTGTAAATTGGTGGGGTCACCTCAACCAGGCCTTGTTAGTTTGTAGGGACTTCCTGATACAGGCCTATGTAGTTGGTTTGGTCATTCTAGAACAGGCATTGTTAGTTTATAGGTTTATTCTGATCCAGTTTGTATGGTCAATATGATCCAGACCTTGGAAATTGGTTTGGACATTCTGGAACAAGTCTTGTTAGTTTGTGTGGTCAATATGATCCAGACCTTTGGAATTGGTAGGGTCACCTCGACCAGGCCTTGTTAGTTTATAGGATTATACTGATCTAGGCTTCTGAAATTGGTTTTGTCATCCTAGAACAGGCCATGTTAGGTTATAGTGTTATTCTGTCCAGACCTTGGAAAATTTTGGGGCACCTTTACCAGGCCTTGTTAGTGTGTAGGGTCATCCTGATCCAGGCCTCTGTAGTTGGTTTGGTCATCCTGGAACAGTCTTTTTCAGTTTGTATGGTCATTCTGACCCAGACCTTGGAAATTGGTTTGGTCATTCTGGAACAAGCCTTGTTAGTTTGTATTGTCAACCATATCCAGACCTTGGAAATTGGTGGGGCACCTGGTACAGGCCTTGGTAGTCTGTAGGGTCATCCTGATGCAGACCTTGGACATTAGCAGGGTCATCCTGAGAGAGGCCTTGTTAGTTTGTATGGTCATTCTGATCCAGACCTTGGAAATTGGTGGGATCACATGGACTAGGCCTTGTTAGTTTGTAGGGTAATCCTGATGCAGAAGTTGGAAATTGGTGGGGCCACATGGACTAGGCCTTGTTAGTTTGTATGGTCATATTGATCGACCTTGGAAATTGGTGGGATCACATGGACTAGGCCTTGTTAATTTGTAGGGTAATCCTGATCCAGAACTTGGAAATTGGTGGGGCCACATGGACTAGGCCTTGTTAGTTTGTATGGTCATATTGATCCAGACCTTGGAAATTGGTGGGATCACATGGACTAGGCCTTGTTAGTTTGTAGGGTTATTCTGATCCAGACCTTGGAAATTGGTGGGATCACATGGACTAGGCCTTGTAAGTTTGTAGGGTCATCGTGATCCAGACATTGGAAATTGGCGGTCATACTGGACCAGGTTTTTGTATTTTTGAAGGATCATACTGGAACAAGCTTCATTACTTTTTAGGGTCATTCTGATCCAGGTCTCAGTAGTTTGTAGGGTCATCCTGGACCAGGTCTCAGTAGTTTGCAGGGTCATTCTGGACCAGGTCTCAGTAGTTTGTAGGGTCATCCTGGACCAGGTCTCAGTAGTTTGTAGGGTCATCCTGGACCAGGTCTCAGTAGTTTGTGGGGTCATCCTGGACCAGGTCTCAGTAGTTTGTGGGGTCATCCTGGACCAGGTCTCAGTAGTTTGTGGGGTCATCCTGGACCAGGTCTCAGTAGTTTGTAGGGTCATCCTGCACCAGATCTTAGTAGCTGGTGTTGTCTTTCCGAGAACTGTCATCTACTGGAATATTCTGCCATCATCAGTAATCCTGACACCATCACTGTTTAAAGAGTACATCCAGACTTTACCCTTGTGGTCTCCAAATACAGCCATTTTAACAACCAATATAAGTACATAGTTTTAATCTTTTATTCACAAGTTTAATTACAAGTTTTGGAAAAGCGATCAATTTCATTTCACTGCACAGCATCATCAGCATGTACATTTTTCGAACTCATCATTGATATCCAACATGAGTTTTGATAAGTACCACTATTGAAGTTAAAGTTCAAGTTTACAGAGTTCTTGTTTTAAGTTCTATTTATAATATATGTGCATTATTTTACACAAACCGCATATGAAATCCATTAAAATAATATTTTTCAAAATAAATTGCTTCATTTTTCACAATTTCTTACTGCCAATTCAATAATTTACAAAGATCCAGTAGGATTTGGTGCACAACATCTTTTTAAGCAAATATAATGATGGTGAGTATTGATTTTTTTTTTAAAAAAAAATGAAAACAAATAATTCAATATTATTTAGAATTATGAATGCATGATGTATGCATTAATATCCATCTTATTACACATACTTTCTTAGATTTCTTAATATTTGAAATATCTGCATCAGTGTTAAAAATAAATTATAAAAAATCAACAAAATATTTTGTTTTGTTAAAATGTTCAATTAAATATTGGATATTGAAATATTTTCTTGTATTTTAAAAACACATGTTTTAAGTCCCTGAATTTTATTCTTTTAAATTTTGTTTTAACAGTACAAACAAAATCTCAGAAATTTGACCTTGTCACAAATTTACAAAAAAACCATGCTATTTTCAAGAAAAATTGTTCTCTTGACTTGTATTCATTTTACACGGAAAAGATTCTTCGTGGAAATATTATTTGTACATTAAATTTTTTATTAACACTTAAGTTCTGTATACTTAAGATAACCATTTATGCAAAATTGTGAAAAATTAAAGACTATTTTTACTCTTTACAATTTTAAAATTGTACTTCTGGTTTGCCAATATGTCAACAAAAACAGGACATCTTTTTTTCTTTTTTTCTTTTACAATAGCGATTTTTAATATAATAAAAAATGAATATTTGTTCAGAGTAAGTAATTGTTGACATATATTACCAGCGGTAGTCTTTCAAATTTTTGTTACGTAGTTTTGGAATTAAACAAGTCGTAATGAATTTGAAATAAGTGCAAAAGTCCGATCGTGTGGCTTCATGTAAGATATGTGGAAAAATCTTTAATTAAAGGTATGACATAAATTACCATGAGATAATTAGCATCTGGTAATGAATAGCTACGTATGTATATGTGTAATGAGGACTTAAATTATTGACAGTCAAGGTCACCTATATAGTCAGTCATGGATAAGATTTGTGCAGTGATGCCTATCATTTTGTGATCTTACAGCCGATTAGCTCTGCTGTTTTATCAAACAGAAAAAGTATTAATTTTGTACATTCCTTCCCGACATTTCATTGCCCTAGCCGGAAACCGAATATGCCCTCATGAAGTGTAATAAAAACATAACAACAGATTTGTTCTCAACAATTTTTTGCCGTTAACTGAATATGCCATTATAAAGAATGCCGTTGTAAAGAGAGTTCACTGTATCAGTGCCAATTCAGTAAAACAACGCCGATCCTGTTACCTGTTATATAACACAAGTTATGATCAATGCACAAGAATGTGTTTATATTAAATAGGCAGTAAAAACCATTAAAACTGAAACAATTTTTAAAAAAAATATATATAATTTCATAATTGTTTACACTACTCGCATCACATAAAGCACATATATTATATATATAACTTAAAACAAGGTCCGATCAGGCACCAATTTGGTAAATACAGGCGGGTCCTGTATTTTTTACAGACTGAATGGGAACAGTTTTAAAACAGTGGCCCGTTTTACTAAGCTTCGTAAGTTAAAGGGTACCTGTAACCAAAAATTTTTTTATCACAGTTGTTTTATATATTATTTAAATATAACAATATCGAAAACCGCATCAAAATTGGTGATAAAATAAAAAAGTTATAGCGGTTTGAAATCCACATTTTTTAACTTTCTCTTTATCGCAAAGTGAAACGCCTCGTTTTAAGTTATAAACGTGTGACGTCATTGCAGTATTAGAAGTAGTGTCTTACATAATAGACAGTAGTAACTATGATGATATATTGGCGTATGAAGAAGAAAGTAACGACTCTGACATGTACCTATTTATGTCAAATAGTTCGTCATTATTTGGGGAAGCAGTAGACAATCTTATAAGTAATGAATTTTGAGTATATCCTTTATTTATTCTGACCAGAAACGGGCGAATTTGATGAATATATTGAGTCGAGTCCCGACCTACTCGAAAATTGTGACTACATTTGGTTGCATAGCTGTTGAAAAAACGTGACGAGTGTTAACTTGTCAACAACACGAAAATTGATTATATCTGACTTTTTTTAAAAAAAAAAAAAATTATTTTATTAAGTCTGACTGGACAGACTCAAGAAATACGATAAGTTGCATAGCTATAACAAAAAATACGCGATTAGTTTTAACTTGTCGAATACACGACAAAAATTAATTTAATTGTCGACATTTTAAAATGAATTAAATATCAAGTCGGACTGGACAGGCTACCGGATGAATATTATGGAACTTGCTTTTGTGTCATGTGCTGATTTTGAATTTCTATCAAAATAATGCATTCAAAATTACATAAAAATCCAATCGCCTATATGCTTGTTTGTGCAATGTTTATTGACAGTTGAAATTAAATGACCATATGTAGAAAACTTTTAAGTAGTCTGGCGGCAACACATTTCCTTGATAATTGGAAGATGTTCACACAATTAAAGTTTGTAACATAGTTCTTTTCAGCTGCCCGATGGCTAATTAATGCTGGAGTAATTAAAAAGAAAAAAAAGACAAGATATTCCATCTAAAATTATTTTACGCGAAATATATTATAATTGTTTAAAATGAAATGATACAGATTTTAGATGTGGACCACATTAAAAAACGAGATAATAATAATAATAATAATAATTTTATGGATTTGTATATATAGAATAAAGGATTTAAAAATATCACTGTGAGTTATATGTATGCCCAAGGAAAAGTGAAAACTAAAATCTAATATAAAATCTAATAATCTATTATCTAATTAAATGTCGTAAGTAGATCTGTAAACGTGTTTCAAATAGACTATTCTGGTCGTCAATTTTGAATTTTCAATTTTGCCTAAAAGTTACATTTCATTATTATTATTATTATTATTATTATTATTATTATTATTATTGACATAAAAACTAAAGAAAAATTTCTTTTTCTTACTTTTTAAAATTTTAAAATGAAATATCCTTTTTTTCCGGAGTGAAAACTTTATCATGACTGTATATGACAAATTACGTTTATCAGATAAAATTATTTTACTTTACTCGAACTGTAAATATATTATTGTATATTACAGGTCGTAAGATAACTTTATCAACCTGCAAATCAATTTTGCAAATTATACGTGACATCCTGTTAATTACAGGTGTGGGTCTAAATCTAAGGAATGTGTCTAATATACAAAAGGATTAATAATAATCTTTATTATCGGTACATGTCAAACGAATGTTATCCACTTCATTAAATAGTTTTTCCCGTAAAATAATCATAGAAAGTTAAACTACGAGTTCGTATTTGTCTTATTTTAGTAGTTGGTAAATAATATTCTGTGGAGATATGTTACTGGTATGACGTCACAACACGGGAGCCTCGATATCGACCTTTTTGATTTGGATTACTAGAGATGTATTAGAAAATCGCCGATATCTACGTTATTATGAAATGGAATTTTATGGAATTTTCGCTACAGCCATATTTAAGTACGACGAATAAAATATGTCAAAACTGAAAATCGTTACAGGTACCCTTTAAGATTTCATTCGTAAACGTAAGTTACGAATGAAACCCGTTTTACTAAACTCCGTAACTTAAGTTACGAAAAAAATTCCTTCGTAAGTTACGACAGCACAAGGGCTACTCTAACTTACGAATCTTGTAGTTTCAAAATGGCTGCTTTCATGTTGAAGATGAACGCTGATGAAAACGGACGCCAGTTAAGACGGGAACGTGTTTTCCGAGACCGGACACAAATGTTAGATACGTTAACGTCAGACGTTGAATTTGTGGAACGGTGTAGATTCCCAAGAGAAGTTATTTTACGCATAGTTGATAGCGTCGATGACATAATAAAGCCACAAACAGGGAGATCACATTCGATTCCTTCCCACATTCAGGTACATGTATACAACATAACGTAAAGGCAGCTGGCGAACCCTAGATGCAAGGAATCCCATGTCTGACGTAACAAGGAGTGTATTTAATCAAAAACGGATACGGAAAAGATATATTATCCGGGAAATTTAATTAAAATTAAACAATGATCTTAATCGTAATGGAAATTAGGAAACTTATAAAATTAATTTATATATACATAAAATGACTATGTAATAAAATACATTTTCTGGCATTAAATTTTTTACGCATATTTATTTCAAATATGAAAACAATGTATTTTTTACAGAAATAAATTACTCCTAACCAAAACCAAATGTTTACACAAATGTTATTATGTTTATTATTATTATCATTATTTATTTAATTATTTATTTATTTTTTTTTATTTTATTGATTTATTATTATTTTTTGCACCAAAAAGCAATAAACGATCCATGATATTATTAAATGATAAACAGTGAAAATTGAAAGAAACAGCGTTTTAAGAAAAAATTGGAAATCATGCGCACTGGAAATATTTTAAAGTGCATTTTCGCGCGCGCGCGCGCGTGTGTGTGTGTGTGTTTATACATATTACTCTATTCATCCGTAACCTTTTAAAATTTACATTTTTTTTCTCTTCATTTATAATCACAATTTAGATTCATTCAGATAGTCACTTTAATTTCCTATAGTTAGTACATGTACTGATAATCATTGATAATACATTCAACAATATATCTATAACGGAAAACTTCGGAAATGAAAAAAATGTTCTGTGTACAAGGGTTTCTGTTTAGAGAGATGTCCTTATTTTCTATTATTCTGATTCTTCGACTACAATATAAACCATCAACTTGGTAGATGGTGTAAAGGATTTAAATAATGAAATAAATGAATAAATAATGACTAAAATATTTCTTTATATTCTTTAATTAAATTGAATATTTTTTTGTCTTTTTATTCATGGCCTGTCTTACTCTCATGCAAGATTCTAATAATTAATACCCTCCAAAAAGCAGAGTACTACTATATGGCGGAACAAAAAATATAAAATGAAAAAAATTAAAAGAAAAAATAAACATATAAATTATAGTCCTCTGCTTCTGGAGGGTATGAAATTGACAATGATGTCAGGTGGTTGTTTCAACTTCGAGATAAACTAAAGTTGACTTAAAGAAGCTAAAGGATCATTCAATTGACACCAAGTAAATATAAATTAATATACTTTTTTCAGGTAATACGTTCTGTTTGTTGAACTTTCTTATTAGTAATTTGTCCCCAGATGACAATATTCGGCAATATTAAGCAATAAATTTCGATGACATCACTTGCACGAGAAAAGAATCTAATGTATAGGACAGTCCTGTATATTGCTACATGCTGAAACCTCAAATTCCTTGCACCAGAACAGGAATCTGATGTATAGGACAGTCATGTATATTGCTATATACTGCGACATCAAATTCCTTGCACGAGAACAGGAATCTAATGTACAAGACAGTCCTGTAAATTGCTACATGCTGTGATCTCAAATTCCTTGCACGAGAACAGGAATCTGATGTATAGGACTGTCCTGTATATTGCTACATGCTCCAACCTCAAATACCTTGCATGAGAACAGGAATCTAATGTATAGGACAATCCTGTATATTGCTACATGCTGAAACCTCAAATTACTTGCACGAGAACAAGAATCTAATGTATAGGACAGTCCTGTATATTGCTACATGCTGAAACCTCAAATTCCTTGCACCAGAACAGGAATCTGATGTATAGGACAGTCATGTATATTGCTATATACTGCGACATCAAATTCCTTGCATGAGAACAGGAATCTAATGTATAAGACAGTCCTGTATATTGCTACATGCTGTGATCTCAAATTCCTTGCACGAGAACAGGAATCTGATGTATAGGACTGTCCTGTATATTGCTACATGCTCCAACCTCAAATACCTTGCATGAGAACAGGAATCTAATGTATAGGACAATCCTGTATATTGCTACATGCTCCAACCTCAAATACCTTGCATGAGAACAGGAATCTAATGTATAGGACAATCCTGTATTTAGCTAAATGTTGCAACCTCAAATTCCTGCATGAGAACAGGAATCTGATGTGTAGGACAGTCCTGTAAATTGCTACATACTGCGACATCACATTCCTTTCACATGAACGGGAATCTGATGTATAGGACAGTCCTGTATATTGCTACATACTGCGACATCACATTCCTTTCATATGAACGGGAATCTGATGTATAGGACAGTCCTGTATATTGCTACATACTGTAACCTCAAATTCCTTGCACGAGAAGAGGAATCTGATGTATAGGACTGTCCTGTATATTGCTACATGCTCCAACCTCAAATTCCTTGCATGAGAACAGGAATCTAATGTATAGGACAATCCTGTATATAGCTACATGCTGCAACCTTAAATTCCTTGCATGAGAACAGGAATCTGAAGTATAGGACAGTCCTGTAAATTGCTACGTACTGCGACATCACATTCCTTAGATGAGAACGGGAATCAGATGTATATTGCTACATGCTGAAACCTCAAATTCCTTGCATGAGAACGGGATTCTGATGTATAGGACAGTCCTGTATATTGCTACATACTACGACCTCACATTCCTTGCACGAGAACAGGAATCTAATGTTTAAGACAGTCCTGTATATTGCTACATGCTGTGATCTCAAATTTCTTGCATGAGAACAGGAATCTGATGTATAGGACAGTCCTGTAAATTGCTACGTACTGCGACATCACATTCCTTAGATGAGAACGGGAATCAGATGTATATTGCTACATGATGCAACCTCAAATTCCTTGCATGAGAACGGGATTCTGATGTATAAGACAGTCCTGTATATTGCTACATGCTGTGATCTCAAATTTCTTGCATGAGAACAGGAATCTGATGTATAGGACAGTCCTGTAAATTGCTACGTACTGCGACATCACATTCCTTAGATGAGAACGGGAATCAGATGTATATTGCTACATGATGCAACCTCAAATTCCTTGCACGAGAACAGGAATCTTATGTATAAGACAGTCCTGTAAATTGCTACGTACTGCGACATCACATTCCTTAGATGAGAACGGGAATCAGATGTATATTGCTACATGATGCAACCTCAAATTCCTTGCATGAGAACGGGATTCTGATGTATAAGACAGTCCTGTATATTGCTACATGCTGTGATCTCAAATTTCTTGCATGAGAACAGGAATCTGATGTATAGGACAGTCCTGTAAATTGCTACGTACTGCGACATCACATTCCTTAGATGAGAACGGGAATCAGATGTATATTGCTACATGATGCAACCTCAAATTCCTTGCACGAGAACAGGAATCTTATGTATAAGACAGTCCTGTATATTGCTACATGCTGTGATCTCAAATTCCTTGCACGAGAACAGGAATCTGATGTATAGGACTGTCCTGTATATTGCTACATGCTGCAACCTCAATTTCCTTGCATGAGAACTGTATATTGTAAATTATAGAAGTATTCTGTAGATTACTTTCGAATAGCTGGAGCTGCAGTGGTCAAGTCGTTTGCCCACAAACAAAGGTTTCTCACCCTTGTGGGTTCGACTCCCAGCCAGATTGACATCACACAGGAAAAGGGTTTTTCCTTGCCATTTGCCCTACCTGGTTGGCTCCGAGTCACTATAATGTGAATGAGGGGCAGCATTAATGTGTGATGTGACATTGCATGTTAGTGATTAACACTATAAAAGTCGCTATCAGTGTGCTAGTGAAGGCAGATCACATAAAACTGGCACACACTCACCACATGAACTTGTTTAAAAGACAAATCCTTTTGTAGTACAAAAAATAGTCGATTGCCGTGAATAGTTGAAAAATTGCTGATGTAACGTAATAAAAGACTGACACAACATTTTTACAGCAATTATTATTTTAATCTCCTAGGCTCTGACATTGACAGTTTAATGGTAATGGCATGTACGGGCTCTATATAATTCGAGAGAAAATCAGAAATCTGATATACTAAAAACAACTGCATGATGTGATGTCCTTTAATGATGATATTGATAATAATAATTATAGTAATTATTAATTAAAAAAGCAACTCCTTGAAGTACAAATTATCCTTGTATATTCTAAAATAAACTATGTTTATACATCGATAAAGCTACAATATATGTTTAAAACAAGAGCACCACATAGCAAAGCATTATACGCCCGTGTCATATCAAGTAGTAGTATTTGCCATAAAGTATAACAGGAAATACGTAAAACAAGAACACATGCCTAGCCAAAAAATTCACACCATTTGTTATATCTATAGACATAGAACCAAATCTCTTCTTTCAAATGCCACCAGTTACCAGAGCTATATAGATTTATTAAATACACAACCAAACTGAACCGTACCAAACCAGAGAAATGCAGTAATGCAATTAGAAGATGCATCTCTGAGGAAGCACTGCTTACAATTATATTGAGGAATATCAGAAACATAATGTCACAGTGATCTCCTTTCATGACATATTTTTATTAAGCCCTCTGCAAATTTGTTGATTGATCGGTGCTATTACTGATCTTACAAATTTTTTCCATATTTATTTTAATGGTGCAGTCTACTTTAAATTTTATCACCCATTCATGTTGTACCTTTCATTCGGTCCCTATACAACCAATATAAGTTGTACTACTTCTTCATTAAGCATTTCTGTTTTGCCTGCAGTTTATTATATACGGAGGTGTTCAGACACTTCAAAACATCTGTTATTTTTTTTATTTCTTAGCTTATAATTCTGTTTAACTTGCAATGCTAGGGGGTGTCTAGTTGCTTGCTGTAAATTGCACTCAGGAGCCTATTTAAGATTTCACGGTGATTGGCTAGATGAACATCTCCAATCATACCAGAGATGATAAGCTATTTTGGCATTGTTACATAAGTTTTGAGTGGTGGTACTCATCATTTATGCATTTTTCATGACATTTCTATTTTACTTATTAGTGGGCGGCCGTGGTCCAGTGGTAAGACACTGGCTTTCGGATCCAAAGGTCGTTGGTTCAATCCCCGCCGAGGATCGGAATTCTTGTGAGGCAGTTTTTCCTCCTGCCCACACCAGGTCTTTCGGATGAGACCTTAAAAACCAAGGTCCCGTGTTACGGTAGGCGTGGCACGATAAAGAACCCTCACTGCACATGCCCTAAGCGCAAGCAAAGGTATAAATTTCTGAACTTCACCTACAATAGGTGATGTCTCCGTATGAGTGAAATATTCTTGAGTGGGACTTAAAACACCATTAAAACAAATAAAACAAAAAATATTTTACTTATTATATGACTTTTATTATGTTCTTGGAACTTTATCAAGAATCTGATGTAAGTATATGTACAAATTTTCATTCTGTTACACTTTCTTCATCTGCAGGCATCACAGATAAACTTTTTTTTTGCCACATTTTCTTTTCCCACACAAAAGTTCCACCTGTGAAAATTGCATCTACACTGATCACACTGTATCTACAAAAACAATAAATGCAATGAATTTAGCTTGATGTTACAAAAATGATGCATCTGAAATTAGCATTATTATATGCACCAAGCTTATAACAGTTTACATAAATTACAAAACACTATGTCTTTATGGATCCTGCAAGATATGTGCTCAAATCCTTAAACACAGCTTAAACATGGCTTCTGTTGTGTATGCAGCCAGGTAATGCGTATACAATAACAGAATACGTGTACATACTAGTTACAATCTGGTATTAATTTCAAATATTTCATTTTTTCTATTAATTAAGATTTATACTAAAGACATGTACTATTGAAACATGTGCAAGAACAAACACAATGAGACACAACATATACAAAACAAGCTATTAAGTACAGATCCATGCAAGAACAGGCAGACAGTGACACATCATATCAAAATACAAAACTTTTTATTGGAGTTTTGTGGTAGTTATTTGATAATAGTCATCTGATATAATGTGACTGTTTTACTAAGAATTGAGAAATATAGAAGAATACAATTTGAATATGTTATGACATTTGAAGAATTTTGAAATTTGTGTCATTTAACGGTGCTTTTCAACCAAAAAATGTCAAATTATATCTTTCTTCACCATCACATATCATCACTATTTTGTGTTTGAGGATTGTTTTTGAGGTATACTTAATGCTTTTCAGAAAAAAATAGTGTTAAATATTTTGTACTAAAGTCAGATCTTGCCTGGTCCTTAGTGGAATTGTACTTAATAGTAAAATAGAAAATGCTTAAATCAGAGAGAGAGAGAGAGAGAGAGAGAGAGAGAGAGAGAGAGAGAGAGAGGTTAGAAAAATTAAAACATATTGAAAATAGGAAAAAAGATACCTCTGGAATATTTAGCCAAAAACGATCAAGATATGTCTTTACTGTTTGGTTATTTTTATATAACTCCGACTTTTTCAACTGTTCCATTAACTGCTCATATGTTTCCTGAGTTGGAGCTTGTGCCACTCTCCTCAACAATGACAGCAATGTTTCTCTTTCTTCATCAGAAAGACCATTCTTTTCTATGAAAAAAATAATGAAAGCATTATTTTTATGACAAGACTAAAGAAATAAAAATTCTTAAAGAAAAAAATATCTAGATGACCGAAATGGTTACTTTAAAATTCATAAAAGATTAACTTAACTCCTGAAGTTAACAAGAAAACATTCTTGAGTTAATAGGAAATTGTTATAAAACAGCTTGTTTCCATTTTATATTCTTATCTGTCTTGCACAATAAATACTCGCTGCTGTAAATTTTCAGTGGCTCAAAAATTTTGTAAATCTGTAACCTTAATCAATTTCATATACTTACATGTAACTTGTATGTCAAAAAAGAATTTTTAAGCAGATTAATAAACTTAACTTGCACCTGCATGTGAAAAACATAATAAATGTTAGTGATGCTGAATATTCCTATAATTCAAAATGTACTATTTTATGATTCTTGGAGTCAATTTAAAGACTGACATTTCTGAAGAGTAAAACAAATGTCAAACATTTTTATAAACTGTATTACAGTGAAGTCTGCTTATTAAGAACACTCTTATAATGAATTCATGTCTATAAAGAAGTCATTAAAAATTCCTCAAGAAGTAATTTACAATGCAATTTTTAATGTTTATAAAGAATTATGCTCATAGTGAATTCAAAATGGTTGTCTTCAGGCACTTCTTTACAAACAGACTCCACTTTATATGCAATTACTTATGAGGGTTGTATTCTTTGGTTTTGGATACAGCAAGATTAATTGATATATATTCTGTCTTTTAAGAATATACTTATAATGGAAAATGTTTGTAAAATATTTACAGTCCACCACCCAGGCAGCACATATCAGTAAAGGGTAATGTCAATTAGAGCTCAAGATTCTAGAGCTTAATCCTTATGTCTTTTTGGTCTAAAGAAAAACAAGAGGCCCAATAGGGCCTGTGATGCTCAACTGGCTGCATATGTAAGACAATGTTTGTTTTTGATTGAAATGCTGTTTAACGTTCAACTCAAGAATATTTCACTTATATGGAGACTGTCAATTTTGGAAATGATGGAGGACACTGGATTATAGGAGAAAACCACGACCAAGCAGCAAGTTAACTGACAAACTTTCAAAGATGAAGTGCTAGCCCACTTGGCATTAATGCACAATGTCAGGGGTGAAAGGTGCTGTGATTTGTAACATCGAATGTTTAAGACCACACAGCCACTGTGGTGCCTTTAAGACAATGTGATGTGGTTATCATAATTGGTTCATCAGCTTAAGATGGGAAATAAATTTAGCTTATGACCATTTTTGCTTCAATGAAGCCTACTTTGCAACACACACATGCAGGCATGCTTCACTATGCCATAAACTCAGCTGGGTTTAGCCAGTTGAGCTTAGAATGGATCCACAATGGCTATTTATATATATATATATATATATATATATATATATATATATATATATATATATATATATATAGTAACAACAGGCATCTCAGACTGGTTCAAACTTTTTTTAGGCAGATGTAGGAACCTTCCACAGGAAGTTTGGTTCCAATTTGCCCAGTGATTTTAGAGGAAAAGATTTTTACTAAATATTACACCTAATTTGCATATTTCTTGAAAATTGGGTCAATAAAAATTTTCTCAGAAAGAATATTATATATTTTGAATCCCATACAGTATACTTTCTATATTTAAAATTTGAGCTCAATTGGTGAAAAAAAAAAGATCAACAATGGTCTTTTTTTTTTCTATTTTTAGTTATGATGGCCATCTTGGATGTCAGGCCGGGTTGCCTGGTACCACCTTTAGTCAGGCTGACATTTGGACCTTCCACACAAAATTTCATTCCAATTGGCCCAGTGGTTTCAGAGGAGAAGATTTTCAAAGATTTCACTAAATATTACACCTTAAGCATAATTTTTGAGAATTGGGTCAACGAAAAAGTTCTCATAAAAACCCTTTAAATTTGTTGAATGCCCCGCTATCTACTCTCTACATTTCAAATTTGAACAAAAACGGTTAAAAATGACTCAGCAATGGCTCTTTGTGGGTTTTTGCTATTTATAGTAACAGCGGCCATCTTGGATGTCTGGCAGGGTCACCTGGTAAAAACTTTGGTCTACCCCACCTAGGGACCTTCCACACCAAATTTGGTTCCAATTGGCCCAGTGGTTTCAGAGGAGAAGATTTTCAAAGAATTGATTAAATATTAAACCTCATTTGCATAATTCGTAAAAATCGGGTCAATGAAAAATTTCTCATAAAAACCCGTTACATATGTTGAATTCCCCGCTATCTACTCTCTACATTTCAAATTTGAACAAAAACGGTTAAAAAATGACTCGGCATTGGCTATTTATGTGTTTTTGCTATTTATAGCAACAGCGGCCATCTTGGATGTCGGGCGGGGTCGCCTGGTACAAACTTTGGTCTACCCCACCTAGGGACCTTCCACACCAAATTTGGTTCCAATTGGCCCAGTGGTTTCAGAGGAGAAGATTTTCAAAGAATTGATTAAATATTACACCTCATTTGCATAATTCGTAAAAATCGGGTCAACGAAAAATTTCTCATAAAAACCCGTTACATATGTTGAAAGCCCCGCTATCTACTCTCTACATTTCAAATTTGAACAAAAACGGTTAAAAAATGACTCAGCAATAGCTATTTATGTGTTTTTGCTATTTATAGTAACAGCGGCCATCTTGGATGTCGGGCGGGGTCGCCTGGTACAAACTTTAGTCTACCCCACCTAGGGACCTTCCACACCAAATTTGGTTCCAATTGGCCCAGTGGTTTCAGAGGAGAAGATTTTCAAAGAATTGATTAAATATTAAACCTCATTTGCATAATTCGTAAAAATCGGGTCAACGAAAAATTTCTCATAAAAACCCGTTACATATGTTGAATGCCCCGCTATCTACTCTCTACATTTCAAATTTGAACAAAAATGGTTAAACAAGAGGCCCAATAGGGCCTGTGATGCTCAACTGGCTGCATATGTAAGACAATGTTTGTTTTTGATTGAAATGCTGTTTAACGTTCAACTCAAGAATATTTCACTTACATGGAGACTGTCAATTTTGGAAATGGTGGAGGACACTGGATTATAGGAGAAAACCACGACCAAGCAGCAAGTTAACTGACAAACTTTCAAAGATGAAGTGCTAGCCCACTTGGCATTAATGCACAATGTCAGGGGTGAAAGGTGCTGTGATTCGTACCATCGAATGTTTAAGACCACACAGCCACTGTGGCCCCTGTAAGACAATGTGATGTGGTTACCATAATTGGTTCATCAGCTTAAGATGGGAAATAAATTGAGCTTATGACCATTTTTGCTTCAATGAAGCCTACTTTGCAACACACACATGCAGGCATGCTTCACTATGCCATAAACTCAGCTGGGTTTAGCCAGTTGAGCTTAGAATGGATCCACAATGGCTTTTATATATATATATCTAGTAACAACAGGCATCTTAGACTGGTTCAAACTTTTTTTAGGCCGATGTAGGAAACTTCCACAGGAAGTTTGGTTCCAATTGGCCCAGTGATTTTAGAGGAAAAGATTTTACTAAATATTACACCTAATTTGCATATTTCTTGAAAATTGGGTCAATAAAAATTTTCTCAGAAAAAAAACATTATGTATTTTGAATCCCACACAGTATACTTTATATATTGAAAATTTGAGCTCAATTGGTGGAAAAAAAGATCAACAATGGTCTTTTTTTTTCTTTCTATTTTTAGTTATGACAGCCATCTTGGATGTCAGGCCAGGTTGTCTGGTACCACCTTTAGTCAGGCTGACATTTGGACCTTCCACACAAAATTTCATTCCACTTGGCCCAGTTGTTTCAGAGGAGAAGATTTTCAAAGATTTCACTAAATATTACACCTTAAGCATAATTCTTGAAAACTGGGTCAACAAAAATGTTCTCATAAAAACCCTTTAAATATGTTGAATGCCCCACTATCTACTCTCTACATTTCAAATTTGAACAAAAACGGTTAAAAAATGACTCAGCAATGGCTATTTATGTGTTTTTGCTATTTATAGTAACAGCGGCCATCTTGGATGTCTGGCGGGGTCGCCTGGTAAAAACTTTGGTCCACCCCACCCAGGGACCTTCCACATTAAATTTGGTTCCAATTGG
This sequence comes from Tegillarca granosa, assembly GCA_029721355.1. Classification (NCBI taxonomy): domain Eukaryota; kingdom Metazoa; phylum Mollusca; class Bivalvia; order Arcoida; family Arcidae; genus Tegillarca; species Tegillarca granosa. The sequence continues at coordinate 33,080,361 of CM056609.1, forward strand.
CCCAGTGGTTTCAGAGGAGAAGATTTTCAAAGAATTGATTAAATGTTACACCTCATTTGCATAATTCGTAAAAATCAGGTCAACGAAAAATTTCTCATAAAAACCCGTTAAATATGTTGAATGCCCCACTATCTACTCTCTACATTTCAAATTTGAACAAAAACGGTTAAAAAATGACTCAGTAATGGCTATTTATGTGTTTTTGCTATTTATAGTAACAGCGGCCATCTTGGATGTCGGGCGGGGTCGCCTGGTACAAACTTTGGTCCACCCCACCTAGGGACCTTCCACACCAAATTTGGTTCCAATTAGCCCAGTGGTTTCAGAGGAGAAGATTTTCAAAGAATTGATTAAATATTACACCTCATTTGCATAATTCGTAAAAATCGGGTCAACGAAAAATTTCTCATAAATACCCGTTACATATGTTGAATGCCCCGCTATCTACTCTCTACATTTCAAATTGCAACAAAAACGGTTAAAAAATGACTCAGCAATGGCTATTTATGTGTTTTTGCTATTTATAGTAACAGCGGCCATCTTGGATGTCGGGCGGGGTCGCCTGGTACAAACTTTGGTCTACCCCACCTAGGGACCTTCCACACCAAATTTGGTTCCAATTGGCCCAGTGGTTTCAGAGGAGAAGATTTTCAAAGAATTGATTAAATATTACACCTCATTTGCATAATTCGTAAAAATTCGGTCAACGAAAAATTTCTCATAAAAACCCGTTACATATGTAGAATGCCCTGCTATCTACTCTCTACATTTCAAATTTGAACAAAAACGGTTAAAAAATAATTCAGTAATGGCTATTTATGTGTTTTTGCTATTTATAGTAACAGCGGCCATCTTGGATGTCGGGCGGGGTCGCCTGGTACAAACTTTGGTCTACCCCACCTAGGGACCTTCCACACCAAATTTGGTTCCAATTGCCCCAGTGGTTTCAGAGGAGAAGATTTTCAAAGAATTGATTAAATATTACACCTCATTTGCATAATTCGTAAAAATCGGGTCAACGAAAAATTTCTCATAAAAACCCGTTAGATATGTTGAATGCCCCGCTATCTACTCTCTACATTTCAAATTTGAACAAAAACGGTTAAAAAATGACTCAGCAATGGCTATTTATGTGTTTTTGCTATTTATAGTAACAGCGGCCATCTTGGATGTCGGGCGGGGTCGCCTGGTACAAACTTTGGTCTACCCCACCTAGGGACCTTCCACACCAAATTTGGTTCCAATTGGCCCAGTGGTTTCAGAGGAGAAGATTTTCAAAGAATTGATTAAATATTACACCTCATTTGCATAATTCGTAAAAATCGGGTCAACGAAAAATTTCTCATAAAAACCCGTTACATATGTTGAATGCCCCGCTATCTACTCTCTACATTTCAAATTTGAACAAAAACGGTTAAAAAATGACTCAGCAATGGCTATTTATGTGTTTTTGCTATTTATAGTAACAGCGGCCATCTTGGATGTCGGGCGGGGTCGCCTGGTACAAACTTTGGTCTATCCCACCTAGGGACCTTCCACACCAAATTTGGTTCCAATTGCCCCAGTGGTTTCAGAGGAGAAGATTTTCAAAGAATTGATTAAATATTACACCTCATTTGCATAATTCGTAAAAATCGGGTCAACGAAAAATTTCTCATAAAAACCCGTTACATATGTTGAATGCCCCGCTATCTACTCTCTACATTTCAAATTTGAACAAAAACGGTTAAAAAATGACTCAGCAATGGCTATTTATGTGTTTTTGCTATTTATAGTAACAGCGGCCATCTTGGATGTCGGGCGGGGTCGCCTGGTACAAACTTTGGTCTACCCCACCTAGGGACCTTCCACACCAAATTTGGTTCCAATTGGCCCAGTGGTTTCAGAGGAGAAGATTTTCAAAGAATTTATTAAATATTACACCTCATTTGCATAATTCGTAAAAATCGGGTCAACGAAAAATTTCTCATAAAAACCCGTTACATATGTTGAATGCCCCGCTATCTACTCTCTACATTTCAAATTTGAACAAAAACGGTTAAAAAATGACTCAGTAATGGCTATTTATGTGTTTTTGCTATTTATAGTAACAGCGGCCATCTTGGATGTCAGGCGGGGTCGCCTGGTACAAACTTTGGTCTACCCCACCTAGGGACCTTCCACACCAGATTTGGTTCCAATTGGCCCAGTGGTTTCAGAGGAGAAGATTTTCAAAGAATTGATTAAATATTACACCTCATTTGCATAATTCGTAAAAATCGGGTCAACGAAAAATTTCTCATAAAAACCCGTTACATATGTTGAATGCCCCGCTATCTACTCTCTACATTTCAAATTTGAACAAAAACGGTTAAAAAATGACTCAGCAATGGCTATTTATGTGTTTTTGCTATTTATAGTAACAGCGGCCATCTTGGATGTCGGGCGGGGTCGCCTGGTACAAACTTTGGTCTATCCCACCTAGGGACCTTCCACACCAAATTTGGTTCCAATTGCCCCAGTGGTTTCAGAGGAGAAGATTAAAGTTTACGCACGCACGCACGGACGCACGGACGCACGGACGCACGCAAAACCATGCCATAAGCTCAGCTGGCTATAGCCAGTTGAGCTAAAAATCTACAATTTAAATATACTACCCTTTTGACATTATTTTGGTCAAATGACCTTGCAAATATAAGCTAAATAATTGAACAAAGTTATAGTACAGTATTCCACTTGGTTTTAAGAGAAAGTCACATAATTACAGAACATTCTATCAAGTTTCATTGAAACAAGCTTAATAACAGTGAAAATACAAACTTAAATAGGTGAAGCATGATAAATGTACTAACTTTGTCTAGTCCAACGCATCCATGACTGCTCTACATGAAAGTAACACAAGTACTTTGCTGTGTCTGGAAAAGTATGGTGAATGGCTTGATATTCCTGGTCAGAGTAGTCCATCATGAAATATTTTGGTGACCATTTTGGGTTCCACTGCTTGATGATCTCTAAAGCTTCTTTAATACTCTCTGATGTTTCATTTTCGATGATGAACTCTGCAACTGGAACATACCCAACATCAGTTCTTACAACAACAAGAAAGAGTGGAAGAGCATATTTGGTTGTTTTGTAGGTAGCATCTATCAAAACCATATCACCATACTTTTCTAACAACTGCTGTTGACTTTCTGTCTGATGGACCCAAAGGAAAGTATTTATGTTGTTTTGGGAAGTTTCATTGTCATTATCTTCATCATCTGAATCTTCGGATTTAAATATTTGGTCCACTTTCTGAAGATTCCCTCTGTTACATATTTCATCTGTGCTTGGCCGAAAGTGAAATACATTTTCTGGATTTTGTTTTTTCCATTCTTCAATTTTCTGCAGGAGGTTTTCCTGGTCAAACTGGGAATATCTACCAGTAACCAAAGCTGCATGTACAGAGTTGTATATATCTCTGGTTGTTGGGAAATAAGACCTATCTGTTTCACATGGGTTTATGATGTTTGAATCATTGATCTCTTTTTGCACATAGGATCTTAGTAATCTTCTTAAATATGGCACAGATGTGACTCCCATTTGCACATGCTGGATGATAAGGTCTCTAAGTTTACTGTGCATAGACCTGGAAAATCCACTCTCTAAAGATACAGTATGGTTTGTATGTGCTTCTTGTAAAGGCATTTTTATATGTATTGCTTTGGTCTTCTTTGCATTGCCTTTTCGTATACAGTCATGCAACATATCCATTTTATTCTGTTTCATTATTCTACTTGCATCTGCAGTAACTGCATAATCATCATATCTGAAAAAGTAATAACTCAGGATTAAACTTCATCATGTCTTGCATGAATTACTTTTATAACATGACAATCTAAAATCCAGAAAGCTATAGTCTAAGTTGTAAATATCTCCCCATACTACAATACCAAAACTTAGCTTAGGAAAAAAAATTCCAATTCAACCAGTTAAGTGAACATTTTCCTTACTTACAGGGAATGCACTAAGTTCATACTGAAGATTCCACAGAAGTGATTAAAGGAACATCTTCTCCAATAAAACCAGAGCTGACATGTCACAGTGTGTAATTACACACAAAAACAATTTCTAGACATTAGATTCCGGACATATGTAAGGAATCTTGTGTCACATTATGTGCCTGTACACACAACAATTTCTAGACATCAGATTCATGACATATGTAAGGAATCTCGTGTCACATTATGTGCCTGTGCTCACAACAATTTCTAGACATCAGATTAATGACATATGCCACATAAAATGCATGTACACACAACAATTTCTAGACATCAGATTCATGACATATGTATGGAATCTTGTGTCATATAATGTGCCTGTACACACAACAATTTCTAGACATCAGATTCATGACATATGTAAGGAATCTCGTGCCAAATTATGTGACTGTACACACAACAATTTGTAGACATCAGATTCCTGACATATGTAAGGAATCTCGTGTCACATTATGTGCCTGTACACACAAAAACGATTTCTAGACATCAGATTCCTGACATATGTAAGGAATCTCGTGTCACATTATGTGCCTGTACACACAAAAACGATTTCTAGACATCAGATTCCTGACATATGTAAGGAATCTCGTGTCACATTATGTGCCTGTACACACAAAAACAATTTCTAGACATCAGATTCATGACATATGTAAGGAATCATGTGTCATATTATGTCACTGTGCTCAACAATTTCTAGACATCAGATTCCTGACATATGTAAGGAATCTCGTGTCACATTATGTGCCTGTACACACAAAAACAATTTCTAGACATCAGATTCCGGACATATGTAAGGAATCTTGTGTCACATTATGTGACTGTACACACAACAATTTCTAGACATCAGATTCATGACATATGTAAGGAATCTCGTGTCACATTATGTGCCTGTGTACACAACAATTTCTAGACATCAGATTCATGACATATGTATGGAATCATGTGTCACATTATGTGACTGTGCTCACAACAATTTCTAGACATCAGATTCATGACATATGTAAGGAATCTTGTGTCACATTATGTGACTGTGCTCACAACAATTTCTAGACATCAGATTCATGACATATGTAAGGAATCTTGTGTCACATTATGTGACTGTGCTCACAACAATTTCTAGACATCAGATTCATGACATATGTAAGGAATCTTGTGTCTCATTATGTGGCTGTGTACACAACAATTTCTGGACATCATATTCATGACATATGTAAGGAATCTTGTGTCACATTATGTGACTGTGCTCACAACAATTTCTAGACATCAGATTCATGACATATGTATGGAATCGTGTGTCACATTATGTGACTGTGCTCAACAATTTCTAGACATCAGATTCATGACATATGTATGGAATCATGTGTCACATTATGTGGCTGTGGATACAATTTCTAGACATCAGATTCCTAAAATATGATTGCTGTACAGATAACAATTTCTAGACATCAGATATCTGACATATGTAAGGAATCTTGTGTCACATTATGTGCCTGTGTACACAACAATTTCTAGACATCAGATTCATGACATATGTATGGAATCATGTGTCACATTATGTGACTGTGCTCACAACAATTTCTAGACATCAGATTCATGACATATGTAAGGAATCTTGTGTCACATTATGTGACTGTGCTCACAACAATTTCTAGACATCAGATTCATGACATATGTAAGGAATCTTGTGTCTCATTATGTGGCTGTGTACACAACAATTTCTAGACATCATATTCATGACATATGTAAGGAATCTTGTGTCACATTATGTGACTGTGCTCACAACAATTTCTAGACATCAGATTCATGACATATGTAAGGAATCTTGTGTCACATTATGTGGCTGTGTACACAACAATTTTTAGACATCAGATTCCTGACATATGTAAGGAATTTTGTGTCACATTATGTGACTGTGCTCACAACAATTTCTAGACATCAGATTCATGACATATGTAAGGAATCTTGTGTCACATTATGTGACTGTGCTCACAACAATTTCTTGACATCAGATTCATGACATGTAAGGAATCTCGTGTCACATTATGTGACTCTGCTCAAAAATTTTTAGACATCAGATTCCTGACATATGTAAGGAATCTTGTGTCACATTATGTGGCTGTGTACACAACAATTTCTAAACATCAGATTCATGACATATGTAAGGAATCTTGTGTCACATTATGTGACTGTGCTCACAACAATTTCTTGACATCAGATTCATGACATGTAAGGAATCTCGTGTCACATTATGTGACTCTGCTCAAAAATTTTTAGACATCAGATTCCTGACATATGTAAGGAATCTCGTGCAACATTATGTGACTGTACACACAACAATTTCTAGACATCAGATTCCTGACATATGTAAGGAATCTCATGTCACATTATGTGGCTGTGCAGATAATAATTTCTAGACATAAGATTTATCACATATGTAAGGAATCTCATGTCACATTATTTGGCTGTGCAGATAACAATTTATACACATCAGATTCATGACATATGTAAGAAATCTTGTGTCACATTATGTGGCTGTGTACTCAACATTGTCTAGACATTTGATTCCTGATATATGTAAGGAATCTCGTGTCACATTATGTGGCTGTGGATACAATTTCTAGACATCAGATTCCTAAAATATGATTGCTGTACAGATAACAATTTCTAGACATCAGATATCTGACATATGTAAGGAATGTTGTGTCACAGTATGTGGCTGTACACATAACAATTTCTAGACATCAGATTCATGACATATGTAAGGAATCTCATGTCACATTATCTGGCTGTGCAGATAACAATTTCTAGACATCAGATTCATGACATATGTAAGGAATCTTGTGTCACATTATGTGGCTGTGCACACTACATTTTCTAGACATTAGATTCCCGACATATGTAAGGAATCTCATGCCACATTATGTGGCTATACAGATAACAATTTCTAGACATCAGATATCTGACATATGTAAGGAATCTCATGCCAAATTATGTGGTTGTGCACATAACAATTTATACACATCAGATTCATGAAATATGTTAGGAATCTCGTGTCACATAATGTGATTGTGTATACAACAATTTCTAGACATCAGATTCCTGACATATGTAAAGAATCTTATGTCACATTATGTGACTGACACAACAATTTCTAGACATCAGATTCGCACTGTAGTAGGTCCTTTGGATGAGACCTTAAAAACTGAAGTCTCGTGTCCTGGTAGGCATTGGCCTGATAAAGAACCCACTGCAATTGCCATCAACAAATTTCTGTACTTCACTTATAGCTGGTGATGTCGCAATATGTGTGAAATACTCTTGACGGCCACGTAAAACCCAATTAAATAAATAAATTACTATCATTTCATTGTACCTATGGCTTGATTCTTTTGACTTTCGAAATTCATAGTAAAGAGTTGATTGGAAGCTCTGTTTGTCCACAGTATACTGATACATTGGTATGTTGTTACATATTTAAATGAATATGCATATTTTGTCAATTATTTACCTTGAAATGTAGCGCACAAACAATTTGGCTACACAGTCTACTTTTTTGGTATTCTGAATCAAAAACCGTTTTTTACGTAGATATTGGTGGTCATTTTGATGTTTATTTTCCTGCATTAATACAAAAAAATATTGGTTTTCATTTAAAATACTTTTAATCATGTATTTATATTATCAGTTTATTCCAGCCAGATAACAAGATAATTTCAAATATAACAGGTAATTTAAAATATAAAAACTAACTGCCATTAGATTTGAAACCTAAGTAGTAATTAATATAGCCTTATCATTTAAGATTATCATACTTTTATTTATTCTGTAAAATTTTTGGGGTTAAATACCGGTAATGCATAGTACTACTTGAAGAAATACACCTACAAGATTAACATATGAATATCTGACAGAATAAAACGTATTTTAAAAACTTAATCCTACCTTTGTTCCAGATTGTTTTCTTGGTTTTCCATATTGACAGCAGTACACCACACTTCTGTCAACTACAAATGGACAATTTACTCCAGACACACCATCACATTTCCATAACAGTCTTCTTTCTGATTTTTTTTTCTTCTTTATATCATCTGACCTTTAATCAGTTAAACTATATACTTCAGTATATGCAAAGGAAGAGGGGGCGGTAACATATTGGTAATTTCATTCGAAAAATAAGACTAATCCATGATATTTGTAATATACCTTACTAATAATCATCAGATATAATAGTAACTTTCATATTTAACCACTCCATAATAATCAGTACACAGCAGTTTATGTTTTAAAATTATATCCATCCCGGCAGATAATGGCTGCATATCTCTAATTTTAAATCACACATTGTTTATAATGGTCAAAACATATATAAATGTTATTGAGAAATGTTATGTTGTGCTATAAATATTGTAAAACATTTTTATTTAGACAAACCACAAAATTCAGGAATATTTTGCATAACAATTTACTCCAAGTTGCAACTCTTCTATCTTTTAACAGAGTCGCTTCATACAATACCTAAAACAATTTTCTCATTAATATATGTGGTATTATTATAGCTATATAACTTTGACAAAATTTCAATGCCATGCTTTATAGAAATTCTATTATATTTCAGAGGTAAATACAATAATACTAGAATTAAATAAATGAAAATCTAACCATTTCACAAAGGTACACAGGGATGATCTTCTATGAGCTTCTAGGACCAAGCCCAGATCCTTTTCATCTGAAACCCAACCAGAGATGTAACTGGCAGTTGATTCAGTAACATGAAAACTGGATGGCAACCAAGATATGTTTTCATCCATAACTGTAATCTAAAACTTTCCTAGAGCAGAAACAAACTTTAAATTATCATAATGCCTGTGTTTTTATATAAGCATATTTATCATACTGTACACAAATATTCTAAAACACCTATACTATTTGATAAAACCTAAGCTATCTGACTAAAGATTTTTCGGATGATAATGACTTTCTGATGCTGAAGATTTTGTCTCTATTCTTTATTTTTCAGTGCTTAGCCAAAACATTGTTCTTCCCAACAGATACTTTGTTAACCTCTGGAAAACTACAAAATGTACTAAAATTTAATTACACTGTTATTATGCTACATATACTGGATAATCTATGTGTAAAATTTTTAAAAAGTTCTGAGGCTTTAAGAACAACACAATATAATTTGCACCTGATGTTATAGCCATAACTGCATCTAACAGACCAAAACTGGAACTTTCAGACAGGTCAGACTCATTTTTAAAAATCACAATGTGTTGTGTATGATATCAGTCACATTTTGCTATCAATTTTGTTGTGTACATGTATTTTAACCCTGTTACAATACTGTACATTAATAACTATTTTTTTTTCAAATAGTAGCATGTTTACCAGTTACAGTTGTGAGTCTGTATGTTAGTCTGTATTATTGTTGTTCAAAATTTTCTCGAGATTACTCATCAGAATAGCACTGACAGGGCGACAAGCGAAGACGAATGTCAGAGGATTCTGCCTGTTGTCAATTCACATTCAAGCCTCTAGTCTGACGATGTAATTTCAAGGGATTTCGTTATATGACTTTCTTAGACTACTCAGAATGAGGTGGGGATACAGAGTCTGACATGACAACATTACCCCCTCCCCCTGTCCCGTCGAATATTTGAATTCTCAACAGGGAACAAAATATAAATGGTGCACAATGAGTGACTTTTAAAAAAAATTTTTTAACTAAGTTAACAGGTTAAAATATCATCAAAGAAGGGAAATAATATCAATCAGAATCTTACTGTAGGCTAATATTCAGGCTGTTTGACTACTGCGGCAAGTTTTTCCCGATTATTTTTGCATGAAACATACTTTGGAACGTGGACTGTTATAAGTATAAACAGACATATTCGACTATTTGAAATCAAAACTGCACTTTTCTGTCATTATGCAGGCCTATCACGGTCTAACTCGGACTTCAGTCAATGTCAACTGGTGAACCACACATGATTCTGTCATATTTTTGTTAATTATTTTGACACAGACTACTGGGATTATTTTGTAAAATATTAGGTTTTCTGTCTCCTATCTACTCAGAGTAGTATAGTCGTTGATCATTGGTTTTCTACTTATACTTACAGCTCATAAATCATGTCAATATGAAAAACATAGACTTTTCCATTTCCACACATCAAATTTCGCGGATTTTTTCTATTTTTTATCTTCACATTAAAGAGTTCTTATCCAGTGACGTCAGACATGAGATTCCTTGCATCTAACACATTTCAAAGGGGAGCTTGGGTTAAGGTCAAGGTTAAAAAAAATTCAAAACGTACACTAGCAATGGCGTACCAAACTAAGACATACCCAAGCTGGGTCAAAATATACCCAGTATTTTCACCTTCTTATAATTATGCGAATAAAAAGAAGGGTCCAAAGTTTATATTTTATAATTATGTGTATATATATGTTTCTTTTTCTTTCTTATTATGAATTTTATAAAATTGAAGACAAACTTACTGCATAAAATGTGCAGATCTTATTGAAAAAAAAATCACACACACACACACACACACACGCGCACACACACACACACATACAAACACACACACACTCTTCAAGTGAATAGAAAAGACAACCTTAAGTAAATGAAAAAATCTTGCATGCTGAATTAAATCAAGGTCCCTGAGGGACTTGATGGAGTACTGAAAAATTAGCTTAGCATACACTAATGTAGAACAAAACATAGACAAAAACCTGTATGACTGGTTTGATTGGAGATGTTTATCTAGTTGGTCATGATGAAACTACAACAAATAAAACAAATATTTAAGGTCCTCTACAAGTTCACTGTAAAAACTCTCTCACAATAAGATTTTCATGTGAATAGTATTTGAAATTTGAAGAAAGTTGGTGTGATGTGCAATCCAATGGTTTATTGAGGCCACAAAGCCATTAAGGTCTCAATCTGTAAAGGATTTACACTAAATATGAATTTATTTAATATTATATGTATTTATCACAATTGAAGTAAAGAGATTTGTATCTTGAGTACAAAAATCACCTGAATAATGAAAAAAATCAATAATGTTGTTATGAAGAAATGAATTGGTATACTTATATAATTCAAACATACCAATCTCTCTCTTTTCTCTATGTGTGTATGTGTGTGTTTGTGCAACCAGTCTATTCCTTTCTAAATACTTTTTAGCATTAAGAATCTATATTGAAATAGAAATGTTATTAAATCATACGTTTTAGAAATTAGCAGTATCTGCATTTATTTGTATCAAACTTAATAAAGTACTGTAGTTAAAAAAAAGAGTCATCTACATGTATTTATGAAATACAATATAGATATCTTGCTCAGTTGAATTAAAATCTTTTAATCAAACTGATATGTAAATTGCAAATGTTTGCATTTCAAATAAACTTCAATACAAATATCTCCTATTTTTAGGTTTTGACATGTCTTCGATTCCTGGCTAAAGGTGATTATCTGTCTGAAGTTGCAGAAATCCATGGAATTTCCAAATCTTCTGGCTGCTTGATTGTGCACCGTGTCATTAAAGCAATATGCGCAACATTTGACAATATTAAATTTCCAACAAGGACAGATGACATCAGAAAGATAAAAGCAGAATTTTACAAAATTGCAGGCTTTCCGAATGTAGTTGGTGCCATTGATGGTACACATATTCCTATTCAAGGGATGTCATCAGAGGATGAACCACTGTTCATTTGTAGAAAGGGGTTCCACTCAATTAATGTACAGGCTGTTGTAAATCCAGACTTAAGGTATGTAGGAAAAAATTAGAGGGCATTATATTTCTATATATTGCAAGAGTTAATTTGTGCAATATATTAATATACATGTATTTGCATTATTTTGTAATTGAATATTTGAATATATGATAACTTAATTTCTTGCTCCTCTAGCAAATTAAACAAAATTCCTTTTTACAATTCTTGCTTCACTTCACTTAGAGAAAATCACTTATGCATTAATTTGTATCTTAAACATGCAGTTTGATTTTTCTCTGCAGATTTACAAATGTGGTATGCAAGTTTCCTGGCTCCACCCATGATGCCTTTATTTTACAAAGCAGTTCACTGCCAGAATATGTGGCCAATCTGGAGGATGAAGGATGGCTCATAGGAGATTCTGGGTATCCTTTGAAAGAGTGGCTGATGACACCAGTGAACCAACCAAGGACAGCACAGGAACAGAGATACAACTCTTCCCACTGTAAAACAAGAAATGTGGTTGAAAGGGCATTTGGGGTACTAAAGGCTCGTTTTAGGTATTCGCTTTTTCAATGATTGTTTTATAAAAAAAATCCACAGTAGACATTCAAGTTATGAAAAAACTAAATACAAATTATGTTTTTTTTTTCAAAATTTTGTATCAGTTTAAAATGAAAGTTGAACCAGAAAAGTAGACACAAAAATCTTAAAAATAAGAGAGAAAAAAAGACAAGAAAAGACTTAATTATTTAAGATATATAGGTCCACAGACAAAAACATTAACAAATTTCGGATGAGCACTGGACATAATGGTAAAATGGTGTCCTAGTGGTGTCCTAAGTGTGATTTAAATAATTTCTGGAGCCCTAACTTTCCAACTTCTTTACAATTAGCAATTTTATAATACTGAACCATACTTAAGTCATTACAGTAAAAAAATGTTGATAATAATACATTTGCTATCATAGCAATAATCAAGATCACTGTAGTATCACTGGTGATGTCATAAAATGTCTTGCATCAAATTCTGCTCATTGGCAAATTGAAGAGAAAATTCAATTGTTAGATTTTAAAATTGATTTTCTTAACAGGAGCATTAAAAGTTTAATGTTGATTACTTCATTTAAAAATGCAAATGCTTGCTAAAAATTGTTTTAAAATGTTCATTTTGATTCTTTTTCATAGGAGCCTTCATAAGACAGGTGGGAGTCTGCCTTACAAGCCTGGTAAATGCACAAAGATTATTGAATGTGCAATGAGACTGCATAACTTGGCTATAGACTTGAAAGTGCCACTGATGGAATATGTTGAACCACAAGAAGTGGATGATAATCAAGATTTTGCTCCCACATTTGAAAACAACATGACTGCTGCAGCACTAAGGATGAGGATCATCCAGAGATTTTGAATGTTAGTAATTGTTACACCTCCAATTATCTTATGAGATTATATTCAAATGTTAAATAACAAAAAAGAATAAATAAATTTCATTAAATTTAATAATTGGGGACACCGAAAGTGATTGGGCTTGTTCCAGAGAACTGAAAATTTTCTCTAAGGCATAAACACTTCTTTTTTGAAGTTCAATCAATTCCTTTAGTAAATCTAATTTTTGCTGCCTGTACATCTTTACAGCAGCTTCCTTCTCTATCTCCAACTGTAGGTATCTCTCTTGTATACTGAATTCATCATTTCCTACAATGTATAATCCAATATTATTAGCTGCATGCTAAGGTACATTTTGGAAATTAATAATCAATAGATTTCCACAATTTTATTCAATTTATTTAGGTAGACAAAATTTGCTATCTGTCAAGTTTCACATAAGGTGATAAAAGTGTGCAGTCAGTTTTCAATATGCAAATCCAAATGACCAGAGCTATTTGTTTTTTTTTATCAATATTTATGGCAGATTATGACAAAATTGCTCATATACTGTTTGTTACATTTGGTGATTTAATCAAAATCACTAATATAAATAAAGGAGCTAGAACACATTTTCATATTCAAATTACAAATGATTTTCTTCAAGAATTTTTTAAAGAAAAAATTGAAACACAGTGCATTAAACAAATTTCAATGTTTCTTGTACAAAACAGTTGATTTTGAGTATTCAAAAATGTTCATTTAAAAGTTATCACCTCTTTTACTTCTCTTTCTTTGCCTGTGTTCATTTTCCCCTGTAAATACAAGTTCGTTTACTGGTGAAAAAGAATGTAAACTATACATCGTTGTAGTAAAAATACTACAGAATTTGTGTATATTAAAGTATAGAAATAATCACATCATAAACATAAAATTTAATACATTCAGTTGATTTTTTAAAATTCTGAATGATTGTTTGCATGTTTGCAATAAAAAGCTGTAAAGTACATATTCCTTTTAATCAATCTATAAATAAATGAATAAAAAATGAATTTGAACTTTATCTTTACATTAATCAAGGATTTACAGTGTCAATTTTACACATTAAACTTGAAACTAACACTATTTTTGATTTAACATGAGGCATTTCTCTTGTAATAGGAAGAATTAAAAAAAGTACAATTAAGCAACAATAGTTTTTACTATACTTTGCTATACATGTATAACTCACATATAAATTAATTAATATTTATTGATACATGTATTTATTTCAGATGGAAGAAGACATATTAATGACAACTAACTTGCAATTGGATCCTCTTCATCCAGTGGTAACTCAAATGCTGATGATGTACCAGTAGTATTCATGCATCCACTCTCAACTGAATGAAAAAATATTATGATTATAAAATTTTATGTAATTTAATTCCTGTTAATTTTTTGAATGATTTAAAATATTGTTTCCATTTTTATTCTATATTAAATTATTAACACGTTAATGTTCTGAATAGTTTATTATATTTTTCTAGTACTTATATCTGTATTAAATCATTGTTAACTGTATAATTTAGTTTTTTTAACTTCAATATTTTCATAGGGCACATCTATTGAACGATCAAATCACAGCCTTTTTTGTTTTGTTTTGGTTCTTGGTTGAGTTGATTGATTGAATGGAGTTTTATGTCCAATGTAAGATTATTTCACTTATATCGAGATGCCACATGCATCGTGCAGTGAGTGTTCTTAAGCATACCATGCCCTCTGTTAAATGAAGCATTTGTTTTCTAAGATCTCGTTAAAAATCTGATTACTCCACTAGATAACATTCTATAGGTCCTTCACTGATTGACTGGCAGTGATTTTAATTTAAGCCGTATTTGGAAAAGGTGGCTGTTCCATTGCTGGAATCAATATTACTGAAATGATAATTTTAAATCTTTGTCATGTTATCAATATTATCTCATCATTGTAATTTAAGATGACATTCCATTTGAGTGAATTCAATCAATATTAAGCATGAGAATCAGAAGCATCAATTTTACAGGAACTGTTATTACTTAAATGCCAAGTGCTTGGTGAAAGAACAGTCGGTAAACTTTTCAAGCCTTTTGTCTGACCTGGCCTGGATTCGAATACCGAATCCTACATAAAAAGTGAGCACTCTACCAACTTAGCTACCATAATATCATACTACTAATGTATTTTTTTGCATGGACAAATCATATTTTACCTTCTGAAGATGAAGAAGTCTCATATGAAATTCTTGCAGAGGACTGACTGATGACCGATGATGATTCTTGAACTGGAATGAAAACAAGCAAAACTCATATCTATTACGACCGACATAAAAATACTTATATTAATAAAGTAAAGAGTCAATTACCTCTGGTATTTATTGGCAGGTGGTCTTTATATAGATGACTAGGTAATTATGTTTACATAAAATTAATTAGGTAATTTCCTCTGGAAAAATGACTAAAATTTCCCAATTTTACCACCTAAATTTAAAAAAGTACATTTGTAATACACTGTATAGACACTTTTTACACAAATTAAATCAAGTTGTCAAATACTCTTGGCGGGGAAAAATTCAGATTTTGTCACAATTTACCACTTTCGAAATAAGGATTGCATCTATCACAACTTATGCAAGCATGTAATGATATAGCTTTCTTTTTATTTCAGAATGTTAATTTTCCAAATTTATAAAAATAGTGCATAATTATTCCAATCTAAAATCTCCAAAAAAACTACTAGTTATTATAATGTTATGTTCAAGGTCACAATATTAGGTATTTTGACATCTTTTTTTTTTATTTATATTACAATTTGCACTATATGATGCATCAACTGGCAGCTGGTTTTTAAAGATTTATTTTATAATCACATACCATCAGCAGCTGTATCAACACCACCTGTGATGCCCTCTATTGCAACATCAGAAAGTGCCTGAAGAGCCTGCAAATTAAATTATCACACAACTAGATTTATTTGCATATGTATGAAATGCATTTTTCTATAATATATTAAGAAAGTTGATTTGATTGGTGTTTTACATCCAAGTCTGGCCTTTTTCAATTCTCTGCATATTGAGTCAGAACAGAGTTATCCCCCTTATATACTAAATCACATACACAAAATGAAATATGAGAATGAATGAGAACAAAAAAAATTAATAAAATGTACAGTGGTCAACTTACAAATTTAGATTAATATAAAATTGATGTGTGAAGTATCAGCATGATTATATAAATAGTGTTTATAAACAGACAGGTAATTGTGATGTCATCCCATGTGACATAGTGGTGTTTAATTGTGATAATGGTTAAATAATATTGATTAAACAAGCTGAATAATGTCACAATATTCATACCCTAGCAAGTGGCACAAGAGAATTTATTTATGTAAGATCATGCTTATAATTAATAAATGACATTATGACTAATGTGATTCTAGATACAGCAGAATGTATATTTTCTAATATTAAATTCTGTCACTTGTTAATAAGAACTTAATAATTAAACTAGAATAAAAAAATTTTGTCAATCTTTGACATAATCATAAAATTTGAATCTTCACTTTTTTAATTTGTAAAAATAATTTAAGGTAAATGTCACTGATTATTCATTTACCAACTTCTCCCACTCCTTGAAAAAAAACTTCAATGGCAGGACCTCCTCCAGTCTGTTTCATGGCTTTTCTCCTCTCGGATTCTTTTTTCTTTGTTAGGCTTACCATGTCTGCCCACTTCTTTTTCACCTCTTCCACTGTCCTCTCTACTACAGTCATAGCATTAATCCTGTTTGTAAAAAAATGTTGATATAGAAATAAAATTAAGCCACTTATACAGAAATATACATTTCAATTCGCTACACTAAAAATGTCATCACATATAAATTAACGAAGAAAAGTGAAAGATAAAACCTCTAGTTTAACTATTTTCTGATTGTCAATAAATATTAATTAATATTAATATTATAATTTAACCTTTGATGACAAAGAAGTGCATTCCTTTAAACTAGTAAAAGGTTTAATAATCATAATACTAATAACAATAATAATAATTCAATATTAACACACAAATTTATACATGTATCAGAATTGGAAATAACAGCCAGCCCAACAGTCCAAGACTGGAAACTTTTGGGACAAACTGGTGAATTTTGAACTGCAAGTTGAACCTGGTTGTTGGATTCAAAGTAGTTGAAAAATTGGAAGGAAGGAATGTAAAAGACCAAGCTTGATAAGTGGCCAGATATCTCGGTCAGTAGACTAGTATCTTAATAGTGCATGTAATGAGAAGGTCCTGGGTTTGAGTCCCAGTTTGGTCACAGCATTTTTCCCCTTCACTGTTACACTTAAAATATATAATATAGGATTAAAATTGTAACCCTGATAACCAACACATACAAATTCTTAGGCTCTGAAGTTTCAACTGTTCTCATACTGGTACATCTTAAATTAACTGCAATGCATAAACATTTAAGGTTTAACCTGTTTGATTAAAATCAATGTGATTAATAATAATAATAATAATAATAAAAATTAAAATAAACATGCAATTTCTTTTTCTTGGGACTTAAAATGTCTACCATATTGTTATGTATTTATTTATACAAAGTAGTTAGTTTTATTACCATTGATATATTTTTAATTCAAAGCTTTTTGCTACAGAATGACCGAGCATGGATCAAAATATTGTAGATGAAATTTCTAAAGACCAAAATAGGATGATGGAATAAAATATTATATTTTAGGTGTTAATTTTATTTCAGACTGTGATAATATACCATGAAACACTCACAAAAGTTTATATCAGGAAAAGCCTTTAATTTCTTGCTGTCATAGTAACATAATTTCATTCTATATATATAAGATCATAAAAATAATAAAATTTATATGATATTTATATGTTAATTATGATGTTGCAGTGTATGTACTAAAGGTATAGGTTCTTTTGGTTTGCTTTACGTAAAATAATTCAACAAATAAATAATAAAATATACACCTTACTTAGGTTGTTGCTGTGCTACAATAAATCATTTCTTGTCTTGCATTGAGAAACATTTCCTATCTCTGGTAATTTATTGAATATATATGTAACAGAAAAGAAAAACAATGGAGCAACCAAAACGGGACTCAAACCGGAGACTTTCTAAAAACTAGCTGGACGCTCTATCGATTGAGCTACCTAGACACAGGTCTATAAAGCCCTGTCTGCTACGCTACATATACAAATCATGCAATGACTTTGATGCTAGAGGATATAACTTTCTCCTGATAGAATTATACATTTTTGAAACTTAAATAGTGTAATATTAAAATTCACTTAAAATTTATATTACATTTCATATCTATGGGTTACCGGTAATCTTTAGCTAGTGATTCTCTACATTGTAATTTAGGTTGTAAATGCTGAAAAATAAATTTAAAGATCGTATATGCCTACTTTTTGTTTGTTTCATATCGGATAATACCAAACTCACTTGTCTGAAATCTCTTGCCAAATCAATTGCTTCTTCTCTGATGTCACGGTTGGGCTAAACTTTGCCTTTAAGACATGGTTATGCGGGAGCACAGCCTCAGCTAAAGCAACCAGCTCGCGGTCACTCCAGTTCGGCTTTCTCTTTTTCAGTGCGCTGGTATCCATATTTTTGTTTACCTGTCAGACGACGTTTGAAGTTCCGCCGCGAAAAAAATGAGGAAAGTGAAAGTACAATTACGCATGCGTGGCTTCCGTAACTAATGCAGAATACTACCTCCCGGACAGAAGAGTGCTAAATCGTAACTTACGATTTTTTGGTAAGTTACGTTTACGAACGGAACTTACGAATGCTTTTGTAAAACAGACCATTCGTATCTTAAGTTTTGATTTACAAAATTCTTAAGTGTAAATTTTTTTCGTAACTTACGAAGCTTAGTAAAACTCAGCACAGATCTGTAGATAACTAAGTGTATGTGCATGATACACCAAATTATTATCCTGACTAATTATATAAGGCAAATACATTATGTAATTGTCAGAATTATATCCACTCCGGTCACCATTGGAATGTGATTTATCAATTAATGGCCTGAAGGCTTGTTCCGGACATTGGATATAAATAGCCAAAAGTGTATTTCTCCTACATAGCTTCTGATACCAATTTTGAATTCAGTTTAGTAATACATTCATGTCAGTGTAGAAAGTCTAAAACCACTTGCAATTAGATAACAGGCTGAAGCATCAACATTTCATAAACATATCAACTTTTTAATCACCTTGTTTAATTACTGCAAAGTAATAATCAGACGTTCGGTAAGCTTACTATTATTTTTATTGATGTAAAAGGAGGGAGAAAAAATGCCAGGGATTGAACCTGGGACCTCCCACACTATAGGCGAGTGCTCTACCACTGAGCTACCCAGACTGCTACATTCCTTCCCTGTTATTATTGAGTTTCCCATGATCCTATGGGAAATCTCACCCCAAATTCCCTCGGATGGACTTTATGCGGCCAAATATATTCAGTCCACCACTTCCGAGGGCCACATTGGCCACCAAACTGTAACAGGAGGGAGAAAACATGCAGGGTCGGACCGGGGATCGAACCCGGGACCTCTCGCACTTTGGCGAATGCTCTACCACTGAGCTACCCAGACTGCTACATATATCTGGATTGTCAGATAATTTATATTTTGAAGTATTATACTTACTATATTGTTGATCAAGTCTTGGGATACTAGTAATTCAGTCAATAATTTGATCTTTTAATTCATATATTGTAGGTTAAATTTGTACCATAGATTTATGTGTGAGCTGTACAACATATCGTAATGGTACTGATAGATGTTAATAAATTTGTAAAACAAACCATCGGATTCTAATAGTTTTGAATATGATGGAACCCCGGGTTACAATCACATCTCGTAAAAAGTAAAATCAAGTCGTCAATTTTTTCTCCCTACCTCCAACACTACGGTCTCGTTATTATGGCTGATACTTATAATTATGCATGTGGTTGTTTGTATCTTCGTTATAACCACGGGGGCTGGGAAACCATTTTTAACAAACTTCCAAAAATTACGAAATATATTACAATGCTATATATTTCGGAATTTTTTGAAGTTTGTTAAAATGGATTTCAGGCAAAGTTATCGATATGTATGAACTTTTATCAACCTTTATAAAAACACAAATAAATTATCTTTTAAACAAAAATCCAGACACCAAGCCCCTGTGGTTATAAAATCTGAATACGTGTATATCGACGGATATCTGCGCAGTAAAACTGTTAATTAAAAGGTGCATGGAAAGATTCAGCTACTTACCAAAATCAAGTCATAGGTGATAGTCGGAAGTGATTGTCACAAAGCGATACACGAAATGAAAAACGCAACGGCTTCGATAGATATGTGAAAATGTGCCGAGCTAGGGTAAAATGATCTAAAGTCAGACACGATCGAAAGTCGGACAACTTTAAATTTAACCCAACAACCTCGATGATATTATTTATTAAACCCTTTTGAATTTTCTCTCTTGAAGAACTCGCGTGAATCCGGTCTCATTTTTTTTGTTAATCAGTTAGTATTCCAAGTTAACAAATAATGTAATTGTGTTTGAGCAATAAAATAATGATAATTATATTCTAATTATATAAAATAATTATTGAATCCTGAAACATGGTCAGAATGTCAGGCTCTTTACAAATATTAAATTTCACGCTTTAAAAGTAAGGAACAGAACAGACTTATAGTTGTTATATGAAGCAGTAAAAATGTTATTTCAGAGAGATCTAATTATAGCTTATGTAACCATCTCTTATTGTTTTAAGTCTTGTTTATGCAGTATGTACTATGTATGTTAAATGGTGAACACTGTAATCCAGTATACCAATAAAAGATTTATTATTATAATTATTATTATTTATTTATTATTATTATACAAATCACTTTTCCGCTCAGCTCGACTTCGCCTGTCAACCCTACAGTTCAGCGGATAAGACTACTCTGTCCCAGCTTGATATATTACAACATAGGGCACTCAGACTTGCTCTTGGAGCCATCAGAAGCACGCCTATAAACACCCTATTTTCGGAGAACTCCCACTCAAGATGCGCCGCGATCTTCTGACGTTACGTTTCTGGGCCAGTACCGCTTCCTTAACGACACATTAGAGGACTGCTTTGCATACAAAAAATGTTATAGAAAATGGAAGCCGGGCTCCGAGCCCTACGGTTTTAAAACCAAACATAAAATAGCCACACCTCCCAAGCCTCCCTGGTTGTATCTGGATGTTAGTACCAACCTCAGCCTCCGCAGTCAGATAAATAAAAAATATCCGACAGCGGCCCACTTGGCACTAGCATAAGAATTCATTGATTGAGAATACAACCAGAGGAACAAAATTTATACCGATGGCTCTGGGATGAGACTAGGAAAACTAGTTTTAGTGTGCATATCCCAATCTCTGACCACCTGTCAATTTATACCACTGAGATGATAGCAATCGGAGAGGCCCTGCTGTTGAGCCGCGAAAGTCAAATTGCGGATCCAGTAATCCTCACTGATTTTCTATCCTCAATCCAGTCTATAAATACAGACAGGTCTAGCAGGCCAGAAATCATAAATCCAATACAGTACCTGCGGTCAAACTCAATGCCACCATCGCCTGGATCGCTTCCCATATCGTAGTATCCATGGTAATGAGGTTGCAGATCAAGCGACCGAGCTGGTGCTAACCAAACCCACCCCCAACTTTCTTGTAAAGTTGGCCCCCACTGAGCTTTTCACACTGATAAACAAAGCCATCTGGGGCGAATGGGCTCAAACACTTAGCACCTCAGCTAGTCAATGGCTACGCAATCTTGAGATCAAACCTACTAGAAACACTGCTGTCCATCACCCGGTCTGCAGACTGGACCGCGCTTTAACAAGACTCCACATGGGCGTCACCATGTTACATGGTTACACCAATAGCCAACTTATCAAGAAGTGCGGTCCGGCTTGCAGCTATTGCGGTCAACCGGAAACAATCGAGCACGTTTTCCTGCTATGCCCCGAATTTCTGCAAGAAAGACGGGAGCTAGCGGAACAAGTAGGGCACACCAACTTCACACTCAGAGGGCTTCTGAATCCAACCGCCAGAAACCGTATTGCGAACTACATCCACAATATCCAATACACCGCCAAGATCTAACCTTCCAGTCCATTCCTTTTCCAAACCTTCTTACTGATATCAACATAGACAATAGTCTCCGTTTTATCAGCAAACATTCAAACTTCTTTCAGATATGGCTCTAACAAAGTAGTAGGTACAGCTGTTTGTTGACACACATCCCCGAGCCATGGGGTGACGGCCTACTATTCAAAATTAAATAACATATTGCTGACCTAAAACGGTAAATTACTGTCTCCTCTCGCCAGCGGTCACTTTCATATATCCATTTTATATTTATTTAATAAATAAATAGATGTATAAATATAAATTTAAAAAATAATCTCTTTCGGTGCAGATCAAAACACTTGTGACGGTTGCGTCTAAAGACACAGCTAAACTGCGCGTAGCTGGACCATCGTAAGTCCAAATTCTAAGTTAAATAACTTAAATCAAAATTGTCTCCCCCCTTGACCGTTAACATCTCTTAACTGGCAGTCTTCGCGCATAAGACCAAAAGAGTTATCTTTCATTGTAAAATTGTAAGATCCATCTCCCCTAGACTGTTAAAACACACCAATTTCATACTTTCGGCGCCTAACCTAAAAAACCTATATATTAAAAGTCACCGCTGACGAGCTAAAAAACTTTGTTTCTCTCTAACACATCCGCTTTTACTGCCGGTGAACAAATTATGACCTCATTTCGTTGAAAATTGACCCTTCCCACAAACTACAGAGTTTTGATCTGTCTATGATCTGGACGTTGTTCAACATGATGTGTGAGAAACAGGACAAATCGGCCCCAAACAAGGTCGGCCCCCGGACAACTCGGCCTTATTCCATCCCGGCCCCAAGACAAGTCGGCCTCACTTTCTAGACAAGTCGGCCCAATTTCTGAAGTATAATAAAATAAAATGATTTTTTTTTATTAATATACAGAATCAGTTTCAAATATAATTAATTATTTTTGTTTGATCACCCGAAAGCGTAGCCCTTTGACTGGACCTGCAGCCAGTGCAACACCGGTCAGAGGATTCCGTTTATTTACAGCTAAAAGAAATGAAATTTTAGAAAAAGAATGTCACGGATCGTGATATATAAAGTAGATATCTACTTTTAAAAAAATATATTTTTAGAAAATCAAAAAAAAAAAAAAAAAAAAAAAAAAAAAAAAAAAAAAAAAATCAGAAAATTGTTAAGCTTTAAGTATCATATCTCCAAAAAAAAAAAAATAAAATAAATAAATAAATAAAATAAAATTAAAAAAAAAATGCTCCAATTTTATTCATTGAAATTATCAAAAAAAAAATAACATATTATTTTAATTGTGCGTTTACCCTGGACTCGCAGATACGGAAACCCTATATATATATAGTTCGCATTTAAGGTCGCAAATGTTGAACTAAGTTGTTGAAAGATTGGTAACATTTGTTCTAAAACCTTGAAAAACTAGTGTTACGGCAGACGTGAATCAGACAGTAATTACATCTGTTCAGAAAACACAATACACAACTTTGCAAAATATATATTATTATAACAAACACAATGGTCGGCTTGTCCATTAATTAAAACATTAAAATCGATACCTACAAAACTCGGGGGGCCGACTTGTCTTTCAACTGTGGGCCGACTTGTCTATTTTTCAGGGCCGACTTGTCTTTGGGCCGAGTGGTCTTAGGGCCGATATGTCATGTATTTGATGTGTGTGTGTGTGTGTGTGTGTGTGTGTGGTGTGTGTGTGTGTGAGGTGGAAAATGCGACCAAACGTACAATACACACCAAACAACTGCAGACTCGTTTTCAAAGTGCAGTCAACACTCGGGACCGCATTTTGTATTTTGTTAAAATGTGTTTGTCATGAGTTTTCTAGTTAAGCTTTACTTTAACTTTATTGACCAATTCGAAAACATGACAGGGGAAGTAACTCTTACGATTGAAAACGAGGCTGGGGGGCAAAACGAAATCAATCTCATTTAGCCTATGTACTTGTTGGCTTTGAGTCGGGTTTTTTTTTTTATAATTTTTTTATTAAATTTTTATTTTAATTATTATTATTATTATTATTATTTATTATTATTTTTTGTGACAAATTGTGTATCTTGTAGAGTTTGTAATCAAAATACAACTTCTTCATTCCACGTGGAAAAATATACGTTAATCGGCTGAAAAAAACTGGACATTCTTTTTATTATATACATCTAAAATCGAAAAAAAAAGACTTGAAATTGCCGACTAGAAGGGATTAAATTTCCACTGCGGTCCACCTCAAAGAATATTTCTGCCGTGGTGGAATATAAAATCGTCTACCGCGATGTTTATTGAAAACCAAATACATTTAAAACTGGATGTGTACTTGACCATTTGAAGATGTATCAAGATCCATTAAAAATTAAATGAAAATCCCGGTTTTAAGAAGAATCGTTTTGATTGAATATTATATTTACTAATTCAAAAAAAAAAAAATTATATTTTTCTGTTAGTTGTAATTTAATACATGATGTATTTCTCTTGCATTTCAATATACCACACATCACAGTAATGATAATAAGCGTTTAGCTTAAAAATACATTTTTGCGAATCTTTCCAACTTTATCAGTGAAGAGTTATAATTAAGTGAATCGAACCATAATTCTTTTTCTATTTTGTTAATTTTTTTTCATACTTGATTTACCACCGTAGGCAAATATGTTAATTAACTTCTTTATATTTTTTCCCGTTTACTCCTGTCTAACATGTATTGGTGAACAGTATCGTACATATGCATACATATTTTCGCCGTAAACTCATTAAAAATCATCCTAGAGTCATATTTCTTTAATTTGTTCATTTTTAAACTGCGTCTACTGAACCTACTGTAGGCAAAATATGTTAATCAACTTTTCTTTTATTTCTCTCGTTTACTCCCGTTTACTCTTTATTCCTACCGAAATTGTAGTGTTCCAGGCTGTTCACATCAAATAAGCATTTCAATTTGTATTAATAAAGATTGACAATCTTCATATTTAAATCTGATATGTTATTCATGTATAATCACATTTAAAGTTTTCCACTAAAAGAATAATTTATAATCATGTTGCAAATTTTATTTCTGAAACATCTATTGTTTTCTTTCAAAATTTCGAATGTATCTCAAACAAATTTAGAAAAATATGGATTTAATTGCAAATGTATAGAGTGTAGCTATAAGCTTGATATATTCTTTATTCATCTTTCTAGAAAATTCACTGTTTGTTAAGATTTTTTTTTTATTTTTCGGACAGTTTTTTTTACATCTGATACCCATAAGAACAGTGTCTCACAAATTAAGATAGTTTGTTTCAGAATATGAAATTTATAGGCTGCAGAGGCCACGTGGTTAAGATGCTAGTCTACAAACCTAAGGTCTTTCACACACAAAAATAATAATTATAATTATAAAAAGTGCTCATAGTAGAAATCGCTTTGATTAGAACATTTTAATAGGTGAAATAATGATATCTTCAAAATCTATGTAACAACTCGTCGAAAAAAATTCTCATGAGAAAGTTTAATTTTGATATTTTCTTTATATTGAATGTTTTTATATAATAATCTAACATGCGACTAATTAAAAGATTATCAATAATCTAGGTCGGTGGACATCCTGTTTATTAGGCACATTCCATCACCTGTAATCACCAGGATCTTACCTTGCAATTTGCTAAATTGATTGACAGGTATCCATACAGCGATAAACTAGTAAATGCTGTTTGTAAATATTTTGAGATGTTGACAAAATGTGTGGGAAGAACGAATGTAAATTATATTATGTAATTTAAATAAATTAATTTGAGATTAATTTGAAATAATTAATCGAAAAACCGACTGGTTGGCGGAATAAAATTACTTTTGGTAAATTCAAATTGATTTAGATCTACATTTCCTTATCTGGCAATATTTTTATAAAATCATTTAAATTATTTAATAAATTTAATTTCCTTCACATCTCTAGTGCCATTTATACAACTGAAAAAGTTTTAACTAATTTTGAACGCTTGCAGATCGACATGTCTTTTTTAAATATAAATTAATTTATTTAAATGATTTTTTTTATTATTATTAATTTCAGTCATATTTAACAATTTAAAAAAAAAAAAAAGATATTACTATTAATTTCATTTAAACCGACTAAAAACTAACGATATTGCAGTACACTACATAAAGAATCGTAATATATAAACTTCGCTTTGCCCCCCTCCTCCCCCACGAGACTTAAACGAGATTTCAGACAAAGCGAGATTTCATGTTTTCGAATTCGTCAATTGGTATTTGTATCCAAATAAGGATTGAACCATACAAAAAATACAACAACAATAATTCATACAACAATACAACAACAAACAAAAGAAAAAATACAATACAATGAAACACAAGAAAAAATACAATACAATGACACAGATAAAATGGCTAGTTAAAAAAAACCAAAATATTGAATGTCTTAATTTCCACCAAAAAAAATATTTTGTGTGTCCGTGCTACATACTTTTTAATCTCGCCCGCGAAAAGCCCTTCTGTCCATCCTTACACAAAAATCCACTGCGCATGTCTGGTCTGATGCAATATGGCGGCAAAAGAGAACTTCGTCTTTAGGACGATTTAACCTGTTAACCAGCTTATACATGGATGATTTAATGATGGAACATTGCGTAAGTGTTGAATTGCTTAAAAACTTTTGGTTTATCATGAATTAAGGCTTGGACATGTACTAAACGGTTTGTATCCTTCAATTGTTGATTCCCCGCCAAATCCGAACCATTCGAGATATTTTGTTACAAAATTGTGTTCATAGCGGGAATAAATCAAGATGTCTGTTTGGTTGTTTTTTCTATTTTACTTTTTTTGTGTTCTTGAGTTGAAACAGAACTATGATTGCCATATTGAATACATTTCGAGATATCAATTTTGTTGTCTTTAACTTCCTACATTCTTTGGAGAACCCTACGGTAGCTCAGTTGGTGCTTGCTTCGTATCGGAAGGTCGGGGTTCGAACCGCGGCTGGGTCAGACCACGACCATATTTGAAAGTATGTTATGATTGTATTTTCGCTAAGCACCCGGAATTTAGAAATGAAAGTTACTGGTCTTTTGGAGGAGACCTTAAAATTGATGCCCCGTGTTATCCTCAAGGGTAAAAATAATTACCACTTCACTTATGGCTTGTGATATTTTGGTATAAGTTAAATATTCGTGACTGGGATGTAAAACTTATTAAATCAAATTAAATCCATTTTCTGGAGAACTGCTTGCAGTTACAGTACAGTTTGGGTGGATACATGAATTTCCATTTGCTGCGGTGGATAAGGTTAGAGGGGATTAAATTTTCACCGTGACCCACCATAGTCCACTCAGTGTTTTCTCCAGAGTGCGTTTCTTGCGTTTTTGACGCGTTTTTTTTTATGAATGGCGCAACTTGGTTTTCCTGTCGCGTTATTTTGACGCAACCATTTTTATGTGGATTGAAATCGGCTTCTATAAATTATAAAACATGACGGGACTGAAAACGAAAGTACTGAGCGGAAACTCTGTATTGTCGTACCACATGACTATGGTACCATATTACAGGAAGCTAATTATTGATATAGGAACCTGTCTATATTCTTAATCTTTGAAATGTTTGTATTGAACGCTTAATTTATAAAGTCATTATAAGCGTTCTTTGCACCGGGCTTAAAGAAAAGTCGAAACAATCTCGTTTGACAACGTTTTTAAACGACTAGTGTTAAAGTCCTGCACGGAGCTCTGAACATGACCAGGCCGCATCTGGTAGTAACATAATGCCGACGACTCACTGTTAACTTTAAAAAGCTAATATAAATCGAGATTTTAATAAAATTTTGTTAAACAGATATCCTTGATGATTTATGAAAATAATAAAATCATATGTAGTCGTAGAACGAGCATAACGGTAGGGATGGATGATAATAATAATGAATGATAATGGTCTGCTGACTTGATTTGATGGTAGAACATTCAGTAATTTATGTTTTTGAAAACTGTCTCGATTTTACTGTTTTAAATATTACCGATATAATTAGCATTTGGAATAAAACACTTAAACATTGAGTCTGAAAGACAGATTAGTACAGATCCTCTAACAAAATATTCCCTTTATTGTAAAATATCAAAAAAACAAAAAAAACGTTTATTTTCAAAATTTCATGACCCCTTTATTTTGAAAAATGACCCCCTCTTTTCATGTAGGGGGGTCACTGATGACCCCCTGTTTTAATAAGCTGGAGAAAACACTGGTCCACTGCACAAGTGCACATCAAGAGAAAAAGTATTAGGAATATTTCTGCTGTTGTGGAATATCTACTTTTGATTTTTTAAGTTGAAATAATGCATTATAAAGTAGCATGCGCTAATGAACTGCATCAAAAAAGGACATGTTCATAAATAGACCTGAAATACATGGCTCCGAACGGCTTTTTTAGCTCACCTGACCGAAAGGTCATGTGAGCTTATGGCATGGCGCGGCTTGTGTATGTGCGTGCGTGTGTGCGTCGTTAACACCTATTTTCGACTTCTCCAAAACTGCTGGACAGATTTCAATGATACTTGGTCAGAAGCACATATAGGCCGGTGCAATTCAGATTCGTTCATGGCATTGCCATGGCTACCAAAACTAGGTCAAGGTGACGTAGGGGTCCAAAAATCTTAAAAAATCTTCTTCTCTAAAACCGATGATGAGAGAAAAAAATCTGATTTTATATTTGGCTTCTCTAGGGTGTTAAGCCTATATTTTGTTCATTTGTGAAATTTGGTCGAAAAATGGGTTACTCGTTTTTGCGTTTAATTTTAAAAAATTCGTAAAATGGCTTCAAATTGTTATAACTTGACTATTTGAACAGATATTGACATGGGGTTTTCAGTTTTGACTTTTTCTTGAAATGACCTTTAAAATAGGGTCAAGGTTACGAATCAAGGTCATGACCTTATTTGTGATGTATGCAGTTTTAGGCAATTTTCTTGCAAATTTTAAGAGATATATGAATTCAAAACATTGTTAAAATGTTCCCCATGACAAAATTGAAAAAGGTACCAAGTTTCGTAACTATATGATAATCCATGTATGAGTTGTTGCCCCTGAAATTTTATTTTTGGCTTATGAATACTAAACTTGTGCAATAGCTTGAAAACTTTAAGCTTTTTGTATAGGCATGTATATTAGAATATTGTAGGTATTGATAT
This sequence comes from Tegillarca granosa, assembly GCA_029721355.1. Classification (NCBI taxonomy): domain Eukaryota; kingdom Metazoa; phylum Mollusca; class Bivalvia; order Arcoida; family Arcidae; genus Tegillarca; species Tegillarca granosa. The sequence continues at coordinate 33,109,819 of CM056609.1, forward strand.
GAAATCATTTAGATATATGGTACAAGGTCATATGTTGAAAGGTCAAAGTCACAGCTGCAAAAGAAGAGTTAAATTGCTAATTATCTTGAAAACGATTAACTTTTTGTATAGGAATATATATTAGAATATTGTAGGTATTGCAACAACAATCATTTTGATATATGGTACAAGGTCATATGTTGAAAGATCAAGGTCACAGTTGCAAAAGAAGACTTAAATTGCTAATTATCTTGAAAACTATAAACATTTTGTACAAGCATGTTTATTAGAATATTGTACGTAATGATATTAAGACCATTTTGATATAAGGTTCAAGTTCACATGTTCAAAGGTCAAAATCATGGCTGCATAACCATATGGTTAATGATTTGGAAATTATCTATTGTACTATAGTTAAATGGTGCATATGAGCTATTATAAATGAAATGTGACTAGACATTTCTGATTAATTATTGCAGGATTTTCCAAACTTGAGGAATATTGTGAACTTTTTGTATTTAAGTTCTTTGTAAGTTTTTGGATATTTCCTCAGGTGAGCGTTAAGACCCATGGGCCTCTTGTTTATAATACTGATGTTGCCGTTTCGGAGCCATGATGCCATCCTATATAAAAACAGCGGAAATTATATTGACCTACATGCAGGTTATAAATTTCTCATAATCACAGGATTTACGGGTGTCTGAACGTTCTCATTATATATTGCCTTACCAGAAACATTATTGAATCGATCTGTGATGTTTATTCAACCAAGTTAGTAAAAATATCCAAGCTTTAAATCCATTTGTAAAAGCTACCGGCGCAAATATTTTTTGCGGGTGGCCATGTTTTAAATATGCATTACTAGGCTTCGCGCATGCGCGAAAATGAGGTATTTTTAATCAAATGGCTTAAATTGCAATAATTGTGAACATATTTTATTTTTATTGGAAGCTGGTGTCAAATCCAGGTTAAAAAGTCATCGATGAGATTGCTTAAACAAATAACTACTTGATCAGGGCTCAAATTAGATTTTAAAACAGGGAGAAGTGACTTCTCCCTCAGCCAAAGTTAGGGAGAAGTTTTTCAAAATGGAGAAGTTTTTGCACAACACAATTCACGACATTGGAATTTCTGCCGTCCTATCGCGATCAAACATTTTATGTCTTGTATTACACAATAGACATTGCAACATGCTGGTCCATCTCCAGAAATATGCATGAGATAATTTAAGGTACTGTTTGAAAAAGATGTCAAAAACTTTGATAAAATCCTGCTTTTGGTGGAAAAACCTCTTATACAAGGCACACTTGAAATTGGAAGCAAAAGTGCTATCTCTAATAATTTGCTTAAGTTTGTCATCAACTGGCTCCTTGATGTTAAAGTTGGCTAAGTTTTTGCTCATACTTTTCAGGAGCAAGATCTCACCCTGATTTTGTTTCAAAATTTTATTTATTTATTTATTTATCTATCTATCTATTTATTTATTTATTATAAATATTTTAAATATTTATTTATGTTTTAAATATTTGAACTCTTTTTTATAAATAATGATAATAGAGGTGAGCAGTTTATAATCAGTTTATCATTTTTTTTCATATGTAACATTAAACAGATATAAATTTTATGTTAAAGTAAATTTAAAAAATATTGTTAAAATAATTTTTATAGTTTATTTTATTAAAAATAAACTTATATTTTCACAAAATAATTTTCCTCGGTGAACGTAATTTTTGAGATGTTGTCTTATCTATGAAAAGAGAAGAACCACCTTACATTCCAAAAGCATCACTTTGTTCAACTTTGACCTGACCAATGAAATTTGTCTAATTCATAAGTTGGTCAAATGGCGGCATAGTAAACAAATCCATCAGTGATGTCTCATTTTATGATGTTGATACTTGTGTTCAAGTTTATACAATGGTTTTATTTTGAAAATAAATTATCTGTCTTTGATAACACGGTGGTTTTAATCACTTTCAATTTCAATGGAAAATAACAGGCGCGATCCCATACAAATATCGCCGAAAATCCATAACACAAGGAATACTGTATCAGATAATCGATGTATACTCGGGCTGTAAAACGTCTTTGATTAACTGCCAATTATCTTAGGCGCGTGGAAGAAGTCCTTTTGTGAAGTGTTAATCCGCTAATTACTCAACCAATCAGGATAATTAACATGCATCATGACACCTGTAATTCACTTGTTGACAGCAGCCGAACACCTCAGATTTTATCGTTAGATTAGATATCTTAACACAACAGAGTTCCCGATAATGGTTCCAAAAATAAGGGCGACTTAGACTTCGCTTTTTCGGAAATATAGGGCGAAGTTTTTTTAAACGGGGCGAAGTTATCGCCCAACTTTGCCCTTATTTTGAGCCCTGCTCGATGTCCCATTGAAAAATATAATTGCACGCATGCGCGAAGCCTTGTAATACATATTTAAAACATGGTGAACCGCAAAAAATATTTGCAGTGGTGACTTATACAAATGGATTTGAAACTTGGATATTTTTACTAACTTGGTTGAATAAACACCGCGGATCGATTCATTAATGTTTCTGGTAAGGCAATATATAATGAGATCGTTCAAACATCGTAAATTCTGTGATTATGAGAAATTTATAACCTGCATGTAGGTCAATGAAATTTCCCCTGTTTTTATATAGGATGGCATCATGGCTCCGAAACGGCAACATCAGTATTATAAAAAAAAGACGTTCGGATGTATTTCAGATGTTTTTCAGGTCTAGTTCATAAACACATTCAAAAGTAGCACATTACACTGGTAATAAAAAATACATAAATTATGAACGTGCATTTTCTACCAATTTTATTAGCTCAACTGGCTATAGCCAGCTGAGCTTATGGCATGGTTTTCCGTGCGTCCGTGAGTGCGTAAACTTTGATCTTCTCCTCTGAAACCACTGGGCCAATTGGGACCAAATTCGGTGTGGAAGGTCCTTAGGTGGAATAAACTAAAGTTTGTACCAGGCGACCCCGCCCGACATCCAAGATGGCCGCTGTTACTATAAATAGCAAAAACACATAAATAGCCATTGCTGAGTCATTTTTTAACCGTTTTTGTTCAAATTTGAAATGTAGAGAGTAGATAGTGGGGCATTCAACATATGTAACAGGTTTTTTTGAGAAATTTTTTGTTGACCCGATTTTTACGAATTATGCAAATGAGGTGTAATATTTAGCGAAATCTTTGAAAATCTTCTCCTCTGAAACCACTGGGCGAATTGGAACCAAATTTGGTGTGGAAGGTCCTTAGGTGGGGTAGACCAAAGTTTGTACCAGGCGACCTCGCCCGACATCCAAGATGGCCGCTGTTACTATATATATAGCAAAAACACATAAATAGCCATTGCTGAGTCATTTTTTAGCTCAATTGGCTATAGCCAGCTGAGCTTATGGCATGGTTTTGCGTGCGTCCGTAAACTTTGATCTTCTCCTCTGAAACCACTGGGCCAATTGGGAACAAATTCGGTGTGGAAGGTCCTTAGGTGGAATAGACTAAAGTTTGTACCAGGCGACCCCGCCTGACATCCAAGATGGCCGCTGTTACTATAAATAGCAAAAACACATAAATAGCCATTGCTGTGTCATTTTTAGCTCAACTGGCTATAGCCAGCTGAGCTTATGGCATGGTTTTGCGTGCGTCCGTGTGTCCGTGCGTGCATAAACTTTAATCTTCTCCTCTGAAACCACTGGGCCAATTGAAACCAAATTAGCAGGGGTAGACCAAAGTTTGTACCAGGCGACCTCGCCTGACATTAAAGATGGCCGCTGTTACTGTATATAGCAAAAACACATAAATAGCCATTGCTGAGTCATTTTTTAGCTCAACTGGCTATAGCCAGCTGAGCTTATGGCATGGTTTTGCGTACGTCCGTGCGTGCGTAAACTTTGATCTTCTCCTCTGAAACCACTGGGCCAATTGGGAACAAATTCGGTGTGGAAGGTCCTTAGGTGGACATCCAAGATGGCCGCTGTTACTATAAATAGCAAAAACACATAAATAGCCATTGCTGTGTCATTTTTAGCTCAACTGGCTATAGCCAGCTGAGCTTATATATTATGGCATGGTTTTGCGTGCGTCCGTGTGTCCGTGCGTGCGTAAACTTTAATCTTCTCCTCTGAAACCACTGGGCCAATTGGAACCAAATTTGGTGTGGAAGGTCCCTACGTGGGGTAGACCAAGATTTATACCAGGCGACCCCGCCCGACATCCAAGATGGCCGCTGTTACTATAAATAGCAAAAACACATAAATAGCCATTGCTGAGTCATTTTTTAACCGTTTTTGTTAAAATTTGAAATGTAGAGAGTAGATAGTGGGGCATTCAACATATGTAACGGGTTTTTCTGAGAAATTTTTCGTTGACCCGATTTTTACGAATTATGCAAATGAGGTGTAATATTTAGCGAAATCTTTGAAAATCTTCTCCTCTGAAACCACTGGGCGAATTGGAACCAAATTTGGTGTGGAAGGTCCTTAGGTGGGGTAGACCAAAGTTTATACCAGGCGACCTCGCCCGACATCCAAGATGACCGCTGTTACTATATATAGCAAAAACACATAAATAGCCATTGCTGAGTCATTTTTGAGCTCAACTGGCTATAGCCAGCTGAGCTTATGGCATGGTTTTGCGTGCGTCCGTGCGTGAGTAAACTTTGATCTTCCCTCTGAAACCACTGGGCCAATTGGGAACAAATTCGGTGTGGAAGGTCCATAGGTGGAATAGACTAAAGTTTGTACCAGGCGACCCCGCCTGACATCCAAGATGGCCGCTGTTACTATAAATAGCAAAAACACATAAATAGCCATTGCTGTGTCATTTTTAGCTCAACTGGCTATAGCCAGCTGAGCTTATGGCATGGTTTTGCGTGCGTCCAGGTGTCCGTGCGTGCGTAAACTTTAATCTTCTCCTCTGAAACCACTGGGCCAATTGGAACTAAATTTGGTGTGGAAGGTCCCTACGTGGGGTACACCAAGGTTTGTACCAGGCGACCCCGCCCGACATCCAAGATGGCCGCTGTTACTATAAATAGCAAAAACACATAAATAGCCATTGCTGAGTCATTTTTTAACCGTTTTTGTTCAAATTTGAAATGTAGAGAGTAGATAGCGGGGCATTCAACATATTAAACGGGTTTTTATGAGAAATTTTTCGTTGACCCGATTTTTACGAATTATGCAAATGAGGTGTAATATTTAGCGAAATCTTTGAAAATCTTCTCCTCTGAAACCACTGGGCCAATTGGAACCAAATTTGGTGTGGAAGGTCCTTAGGTGGGGAAGACCAAAGTTTGTACCAGGCGACCTCGCCCGACATCCAAGATGACCGCTGTTACTATATATAGCAAAAACACATAAATAGCCATTGCTGAGTCATTTTTTAGCTCAACTGGCTATAGCCAGCTGAGCTTATGGCATGGTTTTGCGTGCGTCCGTGCGTGAGTAAACTTTGATCTTCCCTCTGAAACCACTGGGCCAATTGGGAACAAATTCGGTGTGGAAGGTCCTTAGGTGGAATAGACTAAAGTTTGTACCAGGCGACCCCGCCTGACATCCAAGATGGCCGCTGTTACTATAAATAGCAAAAACACATAAATAGCCATTGCTGTGTCATTTTTAGCTCAACTGGCTATAGCCAGCTGAGCTTATGGCATGGTTTTGCGTGCGTCCGTGTGTCCGTGCATGCGTAAACTTTAATCTTCTCCTCTGAAACCACTGGGCCAATTGGAACCAAATTTGGTGTGGCAGGTCCCTACGTGGGGTAAACCAAAGTTTGTACCAGGCGACTTCGCCCGACATCCAAGATAGCCGCTGTTACTATAAATAGCAAAAACACATAAATAGCCATTGCTGAGTCATTTTTTAACCATTTTTGTTCAAATTTGAAATGTAGAGAGTAGATAGCGGGGCATTCAAGATATGTAACGGGTTTTTATGAGAAATTTTTCGTTGACCCGATTTTTACGAATTATGCAAATGAGGTGTAATATTTAATCAATTCTTTGAAAATCTTCTCCTCTGAAACCACTGGGCCAATTGGAACCAAATTTGGTGTGGAAGGTCCCTAGGTGGGGTAGACCAAAGTTTATACCAGGCGACCTCGCCCGACATCCAAGATGGCCGCTGTTACTATATATAGCAAAAACACATAAATAGCCATTGCTGAGTCATTTTTTAACCGTTTTTGTTCAAATTTGAAATGTAGAGAGTAGATAGCGGGGCATTCAACATATTAAACGGGTTTTTAGCTCAACTGGCTAAAGCCAGCTGAGCTTATGGCATGGTTTTGCGTGCGTCCGTGCGTCCGTGCGTGCGTGCGTAAACTTTAATCTTCTCCTCTGAAACCACTGGGCCAATTGGAACCAAATTTGGTGTGGAAGGTCCCTAGGTGGGGTAGACCAAAGTTTGTACCAGGCGACCCCGCCCGACATCCAAGATGGCCGCTGTTACTATAAATAGCAAAAACACATAAATAGCCATTGCTGAGTCATTTTTTAACCGTTTTTGTTCAAATTTGAAATGTAGAGAGTAGATAGCGGGGCATTCAACATATTAAACGGGTTTTTATGAGAAATTTTTCGTTGACCCGATTTTTACGAATTATGCAAATGAGGTGTAATATTTAGCGAAATCTTTGAAAATCTTCTCCTCTGAAACCACTGGGCCAATTGGAACCAAATTTGGTGTGGAAGGTCCTTAGGTGGGGAAGACCAAAGTTTGTACCAGGCGACCTCGCCCGACATCCAAGATGACCGCTGTTACTATATATAGCAAAAACACATAAATAGCCATTGCTGAGTCATTTTTTAGCTCAACTGGCTATAGCCAGCTGAGCTTATGGCATGGTTTTGCGTGCGTCCGTGCGTGAGTAAACTTTGATCTTCCCTCTGAAACCACTGGGCCAATTGGGAACAAATTCGGTGTGGAAGGTCCTTAGGTGGAATAGACTAAAGTTTGTACCAGGCGACCCCGCCTGACATCCAAGATGGCCGCTGTTACTATAAATAGCAAAAACACATAAATAGCCATTGCTGTGTCATTTTTAGCTCAACTGGCTATAGCCAGCTGAGCTTATGGCATGGTTTTGCGTGCGTCCGTGTGTCCGTGCATGCGTAAACTTTAATCTTCTCCTCTGAAACCACTGGGCCAATTGGAACCAAATTTGGTGTGGCAGGTCCCTACGTGGGGTAAACCAAAGTTTGTACCAGGCGACTTCGCCCGACATCCAAGATAGCCGCTGTTACTATAAATAGCAAAAACACATAAATAGCCATTGCTGAGTCATTTTTTAACCATTTTTGTTCAAATTTGAAATGTAGAGAGTAGATAGCGGGGCATTCAAGATATGTAACGGGTTTTTATGAGAAATTTTTCGTTGACCCGATTTTTACGAATTATGCAAATGAGGTGTAATATTTAATCAATTCTTTGAAAATCTTCTCCTCTGAAACCACTGGGCCAATTGGAACCAAATTTGGTGTGGAAGGTCCCTAGGTGGGGTAGACCAAAGTTTATACCAGGCGACCTCGCCCGACATCCAAGATGGCCGCTGTTACTATATATAGCAAAAACACATAAATAGCCATTGCTGAGTCATTTTTTAACCGTTTTTGTTCAAATTTGAAATGTAGAGAGTAGATAGCGGGGCATTCAACATATTAAACGGGTTTTTAGCTCAACTGGCTAAAGCCAGCTGAGCTTATGGCATGGTTTTGCGTGCGTCCGTGCGTCCGTGCGTGCGTGCGTAAACTTTAATCTTCTCCTCTGAAACCACTGGGCCAATTGGAACCAAATTTGGTGTGGAAGGTCCCTAGGTGGGGTAGACCAAAGTTTGTACCAGGCGACCCCGCCCGACATCCAAGATGGCCGCTGTTACTATAAATAGCAAAAACACATAAATAGCCATTGCTGAGTCATTTTTTAACCGTTTTTGTTCAAATTTGAAATGTAGAGAGTAGATAGCGGGGCATTCAACATATTAAACGGGTTTTTATGAGAAATTTTTCGTTGACCCGATTTTTACGAATTATGCAAATGAGGTGTAATATTTAGCGAAATCTTTGAAAATCTTCTCCTCTGAAACCACTGGGCCAATTGGAACCAAATTTGGTGTGGAAGGTCCTTAGGTGGGGAAGACCAAAGTTTGTACCAGGCGACCTCGCCCGACATCCAAGATGACCGCTGTTACTATATATAGCAAAAACACATAAATAGCCATTGCTGAGTCATTTTTTAGCTCAACTGGCTATAGCCAGCTGAGCTTATGGCATGGTTTTGCGTGCGTCCGTGCGTGAGTAAACTTTGATCTTCCCTCTGAAACCACTGGGCCAATTGGGAACAAATTCGGTGTGGAAGGTCCTTAGGTGGAATAGACTAAAGTTTGTACCAGGCGACCCCCGCCTGACATCCAAGATGGCCGCTGTTACTATAAATAGCAAAAACACATAAATAGCCATTGCTGTGTCATTTTTAGCTCAACTGGCTATAGCCAGCTGAGCTTATGGCATGGTTTTGCGTGCGTCCGTGTGTCCGTGCATGCGTAAACTTTAATCTTCTCCTCTGAAACCACTGGGCCAATTGGAACCAAATTTGGTGTGGCAGGTCCCTACGTGGGGTAAACCAAAGTTTGTACCAGGCGACTTCGCCCGACATCCAAGATAGCCGCTGTTACTATAAATAGCAAAAACACATAAATAGCCATTGCTGAGTCATTTTTTAACCATTTTTGTTCAAATTTGAAATGTAGAGAGTAGATAGCGGGGCATTCAAGATATGTAACGGGTTTTTATGAGAAATTTTTCGTTGACCCGATTTTTACGAATTATGCAAATGAGGTGTAATATTTAATCAATTCTTTGAAAATCTTCTCCTCTGAAACCACTGGGCCAATTGGAACCAAATTTGGTGTGGAAGGTCCCTAGGTGGGGTAGACCAAAGTTTATACCAGGCGACCTCGCCCGACATCCAAGATGGCCGCTGTTACTATATATAGCAAAAACACATAAATAGCCATTGCTGAGTCATTTTTTAACCGTTTTTGTTCAAATTTGAAATGTAGAGAGTAGATAGCGGGGCATTCAACATATTAAACGGGTTTTTAGCTCAACTGGCTAAAGCCAGCTGAGCTTATGGCATGGTTTTGCGTGCGTCCGTGCGTCCGTGCGTGCGTGCGTAAACTTTAATCTTCTCCTCTGAAACCACTGGGCCAATTGGAACCAAATTTGGTGTGGAAGGTCCCTAGGTGGGGTAGACCAAAGTTTGTACCAGGCGACCCCGCCCGACATCCAAGATGGCCGCTGTTACTATAAATAGCAAAAACACATAAATAGCCATTGCTGAGTCATTTTTTAACCGTTTTTGTTCAAATTTGAAATGTAGAGAGTAGATAGCGGGGCATTCAACATATTAAACGGGTTTTTATGAGAAATTTTTCGTTGACCCGATTTTTACGAATTATGCAAATGAGGTGTAATATTTAGCGAAATCTTTGAAAATCTTCTCCTCTGAAACCACTGGGCCAATTGGAACCAAATTTGGTGTGGAAGGTCCTTAGGTGGGGAAGACCAAAGTTTGTACCAGGCGACCTCGCCCGACATCCAAGATGACCGCTGTTACTATATATAGCAAAAACACATAAATAGCCATTGCTGAGTCATTTTTTAGCTCAACTGGCTATAGCCAGCTGAGCTTATGGCATGGTTTTGCGTGCGTCCGTGCGTGAGTAAACTTTGATCTTCCCTCTGAAACCACTGGGCCAATTGGGAACAAATTCGGTGTGGAAGGTCCTTAGGTGGAATAGACTAAAGTTTGTACCAGGCGACCCCCGCCTGACATCCAAGATGGCCGCTGTTACTATAAATAGCAAAAACACATAAATAGCCATTGCTGTGTCATTTTTAGCTCAACTGGCTATAGCCAGCTGAGCTTATGGCATGGTTTTGCGTGCGTCCGTGTGTCCGTGCATGCGTAAACTTTAATCTTCTCCTCTGAAACCACTGGGCCAATTGGAACCAAATTTGGTGTGGCAGGTCCCTACGTGGGGTAAACCAAAGTTTGTACCAGGCGACTTCGCCCGACATCCAAGATAGCCGCTGTTACTATAAATAGCAAAAACACATAAATAGCCATTGCTGAGTCATTTTTTAACCATTTTTGTTCAAATTTGAAATGTAGAGAGTAGATAGCGGGGCATTCAAGATATGTAACGGGTTTTTATGAGAAATTTTTCGTTGACCCGATTTTTACGAATTATGCAAATGAGGTGTAATATTTAATCAATTCTTTGAAAATCTTCTCCTCTGAAACCACTGGGCCAATTGGAACCAAATTTGGTGTGGAAGGTCCCTAGGTGGGGTAGACCAAAGTTTATACCAGGCGACCTCGCCCGACATCCAAGATGGCCGCTGTTACTATATATAGCAAAAACACATAAATAGCCATTGCTGAGTCATTTTTTAACCGTTTTTGTTCAAATTTGAAATGTAGAGAGTAGATAGCGGGGCATTCAACATATTAAACGGGTTTTTAGCTCAACTGGCTAAAGCCAGCTGAGCTTATGGCATGGTTTTGCGTGCGTCCGTGCGTCCGTGCGTGCGTGCGTAAACTTTAATCTTCTCCTCTGAAACCACTGGGCCAATTGGAACCAAATTTGGTGTGGAAGGTCCCTAGGTGGGGTAGACCAAAGTTTGTACCAGGCGACCCCGCCCGACATCCAAGATGGCCGCTGTTACTATAAATAGCAAAAACACATAAATAGCCATTGCTGAGTCATTTTTTAACCGTTTTTGTTCAAATTTGAAATGTAGAGAGTAGATAGCGGGGCATTCAACATATTAAACGGGTTTTTATGAGAAATTTTTCGTTGACCCGATTTTTACGAATTATGCAAATGAGGTGTAATATTTAGCGAAATCTTTGAAAATCTTCTCCTCTGAAACCACTGGGCCAATTGGAACCAAATTTGGTGTGGAAGGTCCTTAGGTGGGGAAGACCAAAGTTTGTACCAGGCGACCTCGCCCGACATCCAAGATGACCGCTGTTACTATATATAGCAAAAACACATAAATAGCCATTGCTGAGTCATTTTTTAGCTCAACTGGCTATAGCCAGCTGAGCTTATGGCATGGTTTTGCGTGCGTCCGTGCGTGAGTAAACTTTGATCTTCCCTCTGAAACCACTGGGCCAATTGGGAGCAAATTCGGTGTGGAAGGTCCTTAGGTGGAATAGACTAAAGTTTGTACCAGGCGACCCCGCCTGACATCCAAGATGGCCGCTGTTACTATAAATAGCAAAAACACATAAATAGCCATTGCTGTGTCATTTTTAGCTCAACTGGCTATAGCCAGCTGAGCTTATGGCATGGTTTTGCGTGCGTCCGTGTGTCCGTGCATGCGTAAACTTTAATCTTCTCCTCTGAAACCACTGGGCCAATTGGAACCAAATTTGGTGTGGCAGGTCCCTACGTGGGGTAAACCAAAGTTTGTACCAGGCGACTTCGCCCGACATCCAAGATAGCCGCTGTTACTATAAATAGCAAAAACACATAAATAGCCATTGCTGAGTCATTTTTTAACCATTTTTGTTCAAATTTGAAATGTAGAGAGTAGATAGCGGGGCATTCAAGATATGTAACGGGTTTTTATGAGAAATTTTTCGTTGACCCGATTTTTACGAATTATGCAAATGAGGTGTAATATTTAATCAATTCTTTGAAAATCTTCTCCTCTGAAACCACTGGGCCAATTGGAACCAAATTTGGTGTGGAAGGTCCCTAGGTGGGGTAGACCAAAGTTTATACCAGGCGACCTCGCCCGACATCCAAGATGGCCGCTGTTACTATATATAGCAAAAACACATAAATAGCCATTGCTGAGTCATTTTTTAACCGTTTTTGTTCAAATTTGAAATGTAGAGAGTAGATAGCGGGGCATTCAACATATTAAACGGGTTTTTAGCTCAACTGGCTAAAGCCAGCTGAGCTTATGGCATGGTTTTGCGTGCGTCCGTGCGTCCGTGCGTGCGTGCGTAAACTTTAATCTTCTCCTCTGAAACCACTGGGCCAATTGGAACCAAATTTGGTGTGGAAGGTCCCTAGGTGGGGTAGACCAAAGTTTGTACCAGGCGACCCCGCCCGACATCCAAGATGGCCGCTGTTACTATAAATAGCAAAAACACATAAATAGCCATTGCTGAGTCATTTTTTAACCGTTTTTGTTCAAATTTGAAATGTAGAGAGTAGATAGCGGGGCATTCAACATATTAAACGGGTTTTTATGAGAAATTTTTCGTTGACCCGATTTTTACGAATTATGCAAATGAGGTGTAATATTTAGCGAAATCTTTGAAAATCTTCTCCTCTGAAACCACTGGGCCAATTGGAACCAAATTTGGTGTGGAAGGTCCTTAGGTGGGGAAGACCAAAGTTTGTACCAGGCGACCTCGCCCGACATCCAAGATGACCGCTGTTACTATATATAGCAAAAACACATAAATAGCCATTGCTGAGTCATTTTTAGCTCAACTGGCTAAAGCCAGATGAGCTTATGGCATGATGCGCGCGTGCGTGCGTGCGTGCGTGCGTGCGTGCGTGCGTCCGTTAACAGCAAAAACTCAGAAACTACTGGGCCAATTTTAGCAAAACTTTGCAGGAATGATCCTAAGAAGGAGTAGATGAAAATTTGTACAATTGGTTTCCATGGCAACCAAAAGTAGGTCACAGCGACCTAGAATGTAAAAAACCTAAAATAAGCTTCTTCTCTGAAACCATAGGTTATATTCAAAATCTGATGTGATATTTAGCTTCTAGACACCCTTAAACATGTAGGTTGTACATTTCGTGAAATTCTGTCAAAAACTAGGTTACGCGTTTTTAGCGTTTTTCTGTCGTACTTCGTAAAAAGTGAAAATAAGGCTTATAATGGAAAATCAACTTTGAAAATCTTCTTCTCTGAAACCATGAAGCCTTAAGCTTTCATATTTGGCAGTTATTATCAGCTTGAGCCCCTTTACCAAGTTTGTACAAATGGTGGCCCCCGGACCATTTTTGGCCCCACCCCAGGGGTCCATATATCAGCATATGCATATATGGCTCATAATGGAAAATCAACTTTGAAATTTTTCTTCTCTGAAACCATGAAGCCTTAAGCTTTCATATTTGTCAGTTAATATCAGCTTGAGCCCCTTTACCAAGTTTGTACAAATGGTGGCCCCCGGTCTATTTTTGGCCCCACCCCAGGGGTCCATATATCTGCATATGCATATATGGCTTATAATGGAAAATCAAATTTGAAAAACTTCTTTTCTGAAACCATGAAGCCTTAAGCTTTCATATTTGGCAGTTAATATCAGCTTGAGCCCCTTTACCAAGTTTGTAAAAATGGTGGCCCCCGGTCCATTATTGGCCCCACCGCAGGTGTCCGTATATCAGCATATGCATATATGGCTTAAAATGGAAAATCAACTTTGAAAATCTTCTTCTCTGAAACCACGAAGCCTTAAGCTTTCATATTTGGCAGTTAATATCAGCTTGAGCCCCTTTACCAAGTTTGTACAAATGGTGGCCCCTGGTCTATTTTTGGCCCCACCCCAGGGGTCCATATATCTGCATATGCATATATGGCTTATAATGGAAAATCAACTTTGAAAATTTTCTTCTCTGAAACCATGAAGCCTTAAGCTTTCATATTTGGCAGTTAATATCAGCTTGAGCCCCTTTACCAAGTTTGTACAAATGGTGGCCCCCGGTCCATTTTTGGCCCCACCCCAGGGGTCCATATATCTGCATATGCATATATGGCTTATAATGGAAAATCAACTTTGAAAATCTTCTTCTCTAAAACTATGAAGCCTTAAGCTTTCATATTTGGCAGTTAATATCAGCTTGAGCCCCTTTACCAAGTTTGTACAAATGGTGGCCCCCGGTCCATTTTTGGCCCCACCCCAGGGGTCCATATATCTGCATATGCATATATGGCTTATAATGAGATATCAACTTTGAAAATCTTCTTCTCTGAAACCATGAAGCCTTAAGCTTTCATATTTGGCAGTTAATATCAGCTTGAGGCCCTTTACCAAGTTTTTACAAATGGTGGCCCCCGGTCCATTTTTGGCCCCACCCCAGGGGTCCATATATCTGCATATATATATATTGGAAATCAAATTAAAAAGTTTTCTTCTCTGAAACTGTAAGGCATAATGCTTTTATATTTGGTATTTAACATCAGCTCAAGTCCCTTTACCAAGTTTGTACAAATGGTGGCCCCTGGGCCATTTTTGGTCCCACCCTAAGGGCCAATATATCTACATATGCATATATGGGAAATCAAATTTAAAAATCTTCTTCTCTGAAACTGTAAGGCTTTAAGCTTTCATAATCAGCTCTAGTCCCTTTACCAGGTTTGTACAAATAAAGGCCCCTGGGCCATTTTTGGTCCCACCAAGGGGCACATATATCTACATATACTTATATGGGAAGTCAAATTTAAAAATATTCTTCTCTGAAACTGTAAGGCCTACAGCTTTTATATTTAGCATTTAACGTCAGCTCAAGTCCCTGTACTGAGTTTATATAAATGAAGGCACAAGAACCATTTTTGTCAGTTGAGCTCCACAGGCCCTTTTGGGCCTCTTGTTTAGCTCAACTGGCTATAGCCAGCTGAGCTTATGGCATGGTTTTGCGTGCGTCCGTGCGTGAGTAAACTTTGATCTTCCCTCTGAAACCACTGGGCCAATTGGGAACAAATTCGGTGTGGAAGGTCCTTAGGTGGAATAGACTAAAGTTTGTACCAGGCGACCCCGCCTGACATCCAAGATGGCCGCTGTTACTATAAATAGCAAAAACACATAAATAGCCATTGCTGTGTCATTTTTAGCTCAACTGGCTATAGCCAGCTGAGCTTATGGCATGGTTTTGCGTGCGTCCGTGTGTCCGTGCATGCGTAAACTTTAATCTTCTCCTCTGAAACCACTGGGCCAATTGGAACCAAATTTGGTGTGGCAGGTCCCTACGTGGGGTAAACCAAAGTTTGTACCAGGCGACTTCGCCCGACATCCAAGATAGCCGCTGTTACTATAAATAGCAAAAACACATAAATAGCCATTGCTGAGTCATTTTTTAACCATTTTTGTTCAAATTTGAAATGTAGAGAGTAGATAGCGGGGCATTCAAGATATGTAACGGGTTTTTATGAGAAATTTTTCGTTGACCCGATTTTTACGAATTATGCAAATGAGGTGTAATATTTAATCAATTCTTTGAAAATCTTCTCCTCTGAAACCACTGGGCCAATTGGAACCAAATTTGGTGTGGAAGGTCCCTAGGTGGGGTAGACCAAAGTTTATACCAGGCGACCTCGCCCGACATCCAAGATGGCCGCTGTTACTATATATAGCAAAAACACATAAATAGCCATTGCTGAGTCATTTTTTAACCGTTTTTGTTCAAATTTGAAATGTAGAGAGTAGATAGCGGGGCATTCAACATATTAAACGGGTTTTTAGCTCAACTGGCTAAAGCCAGCTGAGCTTATGGCATGGTTTTGCGTGCGTCCGTGCGTCCGTGCGTGCGTGCGTAAACTTTAATCTTCTCCTCTGAAACCACTGGGCCAATTGGAACCAAATTTGGTGTGGAAGGTCCCTAGGTGGGGTAGACCAAAGTTTGTACCAGGCGACCCCGCCCGACATCCAAGATGGCCGCTGTTACTATAAATAGCAAAAACACATAAATAGCCATTGCTGAGTCATTTTTTAACCGTTTTTGTTCAAATTTGAAATGTAGAGAGTAGATAGCGGGGCATTCAACATATTAAACGGGTTTTTATGAGAAATTTTTCGTTGACCCGATTTTTACGAATTATGCAAATGAGGTGTAATATTTAGCGAAATCTTTGAAAATCTTCTCCTCTGAAACCACTGGGCCAATTGGAACCAAATTTGGTGTGGAAGGTCCTTAGGTGGGGAAGACCAAAGTTTGTACCAGGCGACCTCGCCCGACATCCAAGATGACCGCTGTTACTATATATAGCAAAAACACATAAATAGCCATTGCTGAGTCATTTTTTAGCTCAACTGGCTATAGCCAGCTGAGCTTATGGCATGGTTTTGCGTGCGTCCGTGCGTGAGTAAACTTTGATCTTCCCTCTGAAACCACTGGGCCAATTGGGAACAAATTCGGTGTGGAAGGTCCTTAGGTGGAATAGACTAAAGTTTGTACCAGGCGACCCCGCCTGACATCCAAGATGGCCGCTGTTACTATAAATAGCAAAAACACATAAATAGCCATTGCTGTGTCATTTTTAGCTCAACTGGCTATAGCCAGCTGAGCTTATGGCATGGTTTTGCGTGCGTCCGTGTGTCCGTGCATGCGTAAACTTTAATCTTCTCCTCTGAAACCACTGGGCCAATTGGAACCAAATTTGGTGTGGCAGGTCCCTACGTGGGGTAAACCAAAGTTTGTACCAGGCGACTTCGCCCGACATCCAAGATAGCCGCTGTTACTATAAATAGCAAAAACACATAAATAGCCATTGCTGAGTCATTTTTTAACCATTTTTGTTCAAATTTGAAATGTAGAGAGTAGATAGCGGGGCATTCAAGATATGTAACGGGTTTTTATGAGAAATTTTTCGTTGACCCGATTTTTACGAATTATGCAAATGAGGTGTAATATTTAATCAATTCTTTGAAAATCTTCTCCTCTGAAACCACTGGGCCAATTGGAACCAAATTTGGTGTGGAAGGTCCCTAGGTGGGGTAGACCAAAGTTTATACCAGGCGACCTCGCCTGACATCCAAGATGGCCGCTGTTACTATATATAGCAAAAACACATAAATAGCCATTGCTGAGTCATTTTTTAACCGTTTTTTGTTCAAATTTGAAATGTAGAGAGTAGATAGCGGGGCATTCAACATATTAAACGGGTTTTTAGCTCAACTGGCTAAAGCCAGCTGAGCTTATGGCATGGTTTTGCGTGCGTCCGTGCGTCCGTGCGTGCGTGCGTAAACTTTAATCTTCTCCTCTGAAACCACTGGGCCAATTGGAACCAAATTTGGTGTGGAAGGTCCCTAGGTGGGGTAGACCAAAGTTTGTACCAGGCGACCCCGCCCGACATCCAAGATGGCCGCTGTTACTATAAATAGCAAAAACACATAAATAGCCATTGCTGAGTCATTTTTTTAACCGTTTTTGTTCAAATTTGAAATGTAGAGAGTAGATAGCGGGGCATTCAACATATTAAACGGGTTTTTATGAGAAATTTTTCGTTGACCCGATTTTTACGAATTATGCAAATGAGGTGTAATATTTAGCGAAATCTTTGAAAATCTTCTCCTCTGAAACCACTGGGCCAATTGGAACCAAATTTGGTGTGGAAGGTCCTTAGGTGGGGAAGACCAAAGTTTGTACCAGGCGACCTCGCCCGACATCCAAGATGACCGCTGTTACTATATATAGCAAAAACACATAAATAGCCATTGCTGAGTCATTTTTTAGCTCAACTGGCTATAGCCAGCTGAGCTTATGGCATGGTTTTGCGTGCGTCCGTGCGTGAGTAAACTTTGATCTTCCCTCTGAAACCACTGGGCCAATTGGGAACAAATTCGGTGTGGAAGGTCCTTAGGTGGAATAGACTAAAGTTTGTACCAGGCGACCCCGCCTGACATCCAAGATGGCCGCTGTTACTATAAATAGCAAAAACACATAAATAGCCATTGCTGTGTCATTTTTAGCT
The DNA here is from genome assembly GCA_029721355.1 of Tegillarca granosa. Taxonomy (NCBI): domain Eukaryota; kingdom Metazoa; phylum Mollusca; class Bivalvia; order Arcoida; family Arcidae; genus Tegillarca; species Tegillarca granosa. The sequence continues at coordinate 33,127,554 of CM056609.1, forward strand.
CAACTGGCTATAGCCAGCTGAGCTTATGGCATGGTTTTGCGTGCGTCCGTGTGTCCATGCATGCGTAAACTTTAATCTTCTCCTCTGAAACCACTGGGCCAATTGGAACCAAATTTGGTGTGGCAGGTCCCTACGTGGGGTAAACCAAAGTTTGTACCAGGCGACTTCGCCCGACATCCAAGATAGCCGCTGTTACTATAAATAGCAAAAACACATAAATAGCCATTGCTGAGTCATTTTTTAACCATTTTTGTTCAAATTTGAAATGTAGAGAGTAGATAGCGGGGCATTCAAGATATGTAACGGGTTTTTATGAGAAATTTTTCGTTGACCCGATTTTTACGAATTATGCAAATGAGGTGTAATATTTAATCAATTCTTTGAAAATCTTCTCCTCTGAAACCACTGGGCCAATTGGAACCAAATTTGGTGTGGAAGGTCCCTAGGTGGGGTAGACCAAAGTTTATACCAGGCGACCTCGCCTGACATCCAAGATGGCCGCTGTTACTATATATAGCAAAAACACATAAATAGCCATTGCTGAGTCATTTTTTAACCGTTTTTGTTCAAATTTGAAATGTAGAGAGTAGATAGCGGGGCATTCAACATATTAAACGGGTTTTTAGCTCAACTGGCTAAAGCCAGCTGAGCTTATGGCATGGTTTTGCGTGCGTCCGTGCGTCCGTGCGTGCGTGCGTAAACTTTAATCTTCTCCTCTGAAACCACTGGGCCAATTGGAACCAAATTTGGTGTGGAAGGTCCCTAGGTGGGGTAGACCAAAGTTTGTACCAGGCGACCCCGCCCGACATCCAAGATGGCCGCTGTTACTATAAATAGCAAAAACACATAAATAGCCATTGCTGAGTCATTTTTTAACCGTTTTTGTTCAAATTTGAAATGTAGAGAGTAGATAGCGGGGCATTCAACATATTAAACGGGTTTTTATGAGAAATTTTTCGTTGACCCGATTTTTACGAATTATGCAAATGAGGTGTAATATTTAGCGAAATCTTTGAAAATCTTCTCCTCTGAAACCACTGGGCCAATTGGAACCAAATTTGGTGTGGAAGGTCCTTAGGTGGGGAAGACCAAAGTTTGTACCAGGCGACCTCGCCCGACATCCAAGATGACCGCTGTTACTATATATAGCAAAAACACATAAATAGCCATTGCTGAGTCATTTTTTAGCTCAACTGGCTATAGCCAGCTGAGCTTATGGCATGGTTTTGCGTGCGTCCGTGCGTGAGTAAACTTTGATCTTCCCTCTGAAACCACTGGGCCAATTGGGAACAAATTCGGTGTGGAAGGTCCTTAGGTGGAATAGACTAAAGTTTGTACCAGGCGACCCCGCCTGACATCCAAGATGGCCGCTGTTACTATAAATAGCAAAAACACATAAATAGCCATTGCTGTGTCATTTTTAGCTCAACTGGCTATAGCCAGCTGAGCTTATGGCATGGTTTTGCGTGCGTCCGTGTGTCCATGCATGCGTAAACTTTAATCTTCTCCTCTGAAACCACTGGGCCAATTGGAACCAAATTTGGTGTGGCAGGTCCCTACGTGGGGTAAACCAAAGTTTGTACCAGGCGACTTCGCCCGACATCCAAGATAGCCGCTGTTACTATAAATAGCAAAAACACATAAATAGCCATTGCTGAGTCATTTTTTAACCATTTTTGTTCAAATTTGAAATGTAGAGAGTAGATAGCGGGGCATTCAAGATATGTAACGGGTTTTTATGAGAAATTTTTCGTTGACCCGATTTTTACGAATTATGCAAATGAGGTGTAATATTTAATCAATTCTTTGAAAATCTTCTCCTCTGAAACCACTGGGCCAATTGGAACCAAATTTGGTGTGGAAGGTCCCTAGGTGGGGTAGACCAAAGTTTATACCAGGCGACCTCGCCCGACATCCAAGATGGCCGCTGTTACTATATATAGCAAAAACACATAAATAGCCATTGCTGAGTCATTTTTTAACCGTTTTTGTTCAAATTTGAAATGTAGAGAGTAGATAGCGGGGCATTCAACATATTAAACGGGTTTTTAGCTCAACTGGCTAAAGCCAGCTGAGCTTATGGCATGGTTTTGCGTGCGTCCGTGCGTCCGTGCGTGCGTGCGTAAACTTTAATCTTCTCCTCTGAAACCACTGGGCCAATTGGAACCAAATTTGGTGTGGAAGGTCCCTAGGTGGGGTAGACCAAAGTTTGTACCAGGCGACCCCGCCCGACATCCAAGATGGCCGCTGTTACTATAAATAGCAAAAACACATAAATAGCCATTGCTGAGTCATTTTTTAACCGTTTTTGTTCAAATTTGAAATGTAGAGAGTAGATAGCGGGGCATTCAACATATTAAACGGGTTTTTATGAGAAATTTTTCGTTGACCCGATTTTTACGAATTATGCAAATGAGGTGTAATATTTAGCGAAATCTTTGAAAATCTTCTCCTCTGAAACCACTGGGCCAATTGGAACCAAATTTGGTGTGGAAGGTCCTTAGGTGGGGAAGACCAAAGTTTGTACCAGGCGACCTCGCCCGACATCCAAGATGACCGCTGTTACTATATATAGCAAAAACACATAAATAGCCATTGCTGAGTCATTTTTTAGCTCAACTGGCTATAGCCAGCTGAGCTTATGGCATGGTTTTGCGTGCGTCCGTGCGTGAGTAAACTTTGATCTTCCCTCTGAAACCACTGGGCCAATTGGGAACAAATTCGGTGTGGAAGGTCCTTAGGTGGAATAGACTAAAGTTTGTACCAGGCGACCCCGCCTGACATCCAAGATGGCCGCTGTTACTATAAATAGCAAAAACACATAAATAGCCATTGCTGTGTCATTTTTAGCTCAACTGGCTATAGCCAGCTGAGCTTATGGCATGGTTTTGCGTGCGTCCGTGTGTCCGTGCATGCGTAAACTTTAATCTTCTCCTCTGAAACCACTGGGCCAATTGGAACCAAATTTGGTGTGGCAGGTCCCTACGTGGGGTAAACCAAAGTTTGTACCAGGCGACTTCGCCCGACATCCAAGATAGCCGCTGTTACTATAAATAGCAAAAACACATAAATAGCCATTGCTGAGTCATTTTTTAACCATTTTTGTTCAAATTTGAAATGTAGAGAGTAGATAGCGGGGCATTCAAGATATGTAACGGGTTTTTATGAGAAATTTTTCGTTGACCCGATTTTTACGAATTATGCAAATGAGGTGTAATATTTAATCAATTCTTTGAAAATCTTCTCCTCTGAAACCACTGGGCCAATTGGAACCAAATTTGGTGTGGAAGGTCCCTAGGTGGGGTAGACCAAAGTTTATACCAGGCGACCTCGCCCGACATCCAAGATGGCCGCTGTTACTATATATAGCAAAAACACATAAATAGCCATTGCTGAGTCATTTTTTAACCGTTTTTGTTCAAATTTGAAATGTAGAGAGTAGATAGCGGGGCATTCAACATATTAAACGGGTTTTTAGCTCAACTGGCTAAAGCCAGCTGAGCTTATGGCATGGTTTTGCGTGCGTCCGTGCGTCCGTGCGTGCGTGCGTAAACTTTAATCTTCTCCTCTGAAACCACTGGGCCAATTGGAACCAAATTTGGTGTGGAAGGTCCCTAGGTGGGGTAGACCAAAGTTTGTACCAGGCGACCCCGCCCGACATCCAAGATGGCCGCTGTTACTATAAATAGCAAAAACACATAAATAGCCATTGCTGAGTCATTTTTTAACCGTTTTTGTTCAAATTTGAAATGTAGAGAGTAGATAGCGGGGCATTCAACATATTAAACGGGTTTTTATGAGAAATTTTTCGTTGACCCGATTTTTACGAATTATGCAAATGAGGTGTAATATTTAGCGAAATCTTTGAAAATCTTCTCCTCTGAAACCACTGGGCCAATTGGAACCAAATTTGGTGTGGAAGGTCCTTAGGTGGGGAAGACCAAAGTTTGTACCAGGCGACCTCGCCCGACATCCAAGATGACCGCTGTTACTATATATAGCAAAAACACATAAATAGCCATTGCTGAGTCATTTTTTAGCTCAACTGGCTATAGCCAGCTGAGCTTATGGCATGGTTTTGCGTGCGTCCGTGCGTGAGTAAACTTTGATCTTCCCTCTGAAACCACTGGGCCAATTGGGAACAAATTCGGTGTGGAAGGTCCTTAGGTGGAATAGACTAAAGTTTGTACCAGGCGACCCCGCCTGACATCCAAGATGGCCGCTGTTACTATAAATAGCAAAAACACATAAATAGCCATTGCTGTGTCATTTTTAGCTCAACTGGCTATAGCCAGCTGAGCTCATGGCATGGTTTTGCGTGCGTCCGTGTGTCCGTGCATGCGTAAACTTTAATCTTCTCCTCTGAAACCACTGGGCCAATTGGAACCAAATTTGGTGTGGCAGGTCCCTACGTGGGGTAAACCAAAGTTTGTACCAGGCGACTTCGCCCGACATCCAAGATAGCCGCTGTTACTATAAATAGCAAAAACACATAAATAGCCATTGCTGAGTCATTTTTTAACCATTTTTGTTCAAATTTGAAATGTAGAGAGTAGATAGCGGGGCATTCAAGATATGTAACGGGTTTTTATGAGAAATTTTTCGTTGACCCGATTTTTACGAATTATGCAAATGAGGTGTAATATTTAATCAATTCTTTGAAAATCTTCTCCTCTGAAACCACTGGGCCAATTGGAACCAAATTTGGTGTGGAAGGTCCCTAGGTGGGGTAGACCAAAGTTTATACCAGGCGACCTCGCCCGACATCCAAGATGGCCGCTGTTACTATATATAGCAAAAACACATAAATAGCCATTGCTGAGTCATTTTTTAACCGTTTTTGTTCAAATTTGAAATGTAGAGAGTAGATAGCGGGGCATTCAACATATTAAACGGGTTTTTAGCTCAACTGGCTAAAGCCAGCTGAGCTTATGGCATGGTTTTGCGTGCGTCCGTGCGTCCGTGCGTGCGTGCGTAAACTTTAATCTTCTCCTCTGAAACCACTGGGCCAATTGGAACCAAATTTGGTGTGGAAGGTCCCTAGGTGGGGTAGACCAAAGTTTGTACCAGGCGACCCCGCCCGACATCCAAGATGGCCGCTGTTACTATAAATAGCAAAAACACATAAATAGCCATTGCTGAGTCATTTTTTAACCGATTTTGTTCAAATTTGAAATGTAGAGAGTAGATAGCGGGGCATTCAACATATGTAACGGGTTTTTATGAGAAATTTTTCGTTGACCCGATTTTTACGAATTATGCAAATGAGGTGTAATATTTAATCAATTCTTTGAAAATTTTCTTCTCTGAAACCACTGGGCCAATTGGAACCAAATTTGGTGTGGAAGGTCCCTAGGTGGGGTAGACCAAAGTTTGTACCAGGCGACCCCGCCCGACATCCAAGATGGCCGCTGTTACTATAAATAGCAAAAACACATAAATAGCCATTGCTGAGTCATTTTTTAACCGATTTTGTTCAAATTTGAAATGTAGAGAGTAGATAGCGGGGCATTCAACATATGTAACGGGTTTTTATGAGAAATTTTTCGTTGACCCGATTTTTACGAATTATGCAAATGAGGTGTAATATTTAATCAATTCTTTGAAAATCTTCTCCTCTGAAACCACTGGGCCAATTGGAACCAAATTTGGTGTGGAAGGTCCCTAGGTGGGGTAGAACAAAGTTTGTACCAGGCGACTCCGCCCGACATCCAAGATGGCCGCTGTTACTATAAATAGCAAAAACACATAAATAGCCATTGCTGAGTCATTTTTTAACCGATTTTGTTCAAATTTGAAATGTAGAGAGTAGATAGCGGGGCATTCAACATATGTAACGGGTTTTTATGAGAAATTTTTCGTTGACCCGATTTTTACGAATTATGCAAATGAGGTGTAATATTTAATCAATTCTTTGAAAATCTTCTCCTCTGAAACCACTGGGCCAATTGGAACCAAATTTGGTGTGGAAGGTCCCTAGGTGGGGTAGACCAAAGTTTGTACCAGGCGACCGCGCCCGACATCCAAGATGGCCGCTGTTACTATAAATAGCAAAAACACATAAATAGCCATTGCTGAGTCATTTTTTAACCGATTTTGTTCAAATTTGAAATGTAGAGAGTAGATAGCGGGGCATTCAACATATTTAACGGGTTTTTATGAGAAATTTTTCGTTGACCCGATTTTTACGAATTATGCAAATGAGGTGTAATATTTAATCAATTCTTTGAAAATCTTCTCCTCTGAAACCACTGGGCCAATTGGAACCAAATTTGGTGTGGAAGGTCCCTAGGTGGGGTAGAACGAAGTTTGTACCAGGCGACCCCGCCCGACATCCAAGATGGCCGCTGTTACTATAAATAGCAAAAACACATAAATAGCCATTGCTGAGTCATTTTTTAACCGTTTTTGTTCAAATTTGAAATGTAGAGAGTAGATAGCGGGGCATTCAACATATGTAACGGGTTTTTATGAGAAATTTTTCGTTGACCCGATTTTTACGAATTATGCAAATGAGGTGTAATATTTAATCAATTCTTTGAAAATCTTCTCCTCTGAAACCACTGGGCCAATTGGAACCAAATTTAATGTGGAAGGTCCCTTGGTGGGGTAGACCAAAGTTTGTACCAGGCGACCCCGCCAGACATCCAAGATGGCCGCTGTTATTATTAATAGCAAAAACCCATAAACAGCCATTGCTGAGTCATTTATTAACCGTTTTTGTTCAAATTTGAAATGTAGAGAGTAGATAGCAGAGCATTCAACATATTTAAAGGGTTTTTATGAGAACTTTTTCGTTGACCCAATTTTCAAGAATTATGCTTAAGGTGTAATATTTAGTAAAATCTTTTCCTCTAAAATCAAACTTCCTGTGGAAGGTTCCTACATCGGCCTAAAAAAAGTTTGAACCAGTCTAAGATGCCTGTTGTTACTAGATATATATATATATATATATATATATAAAAAAGCCATTGTGGATCTATTCTAAGCTCAACTGGCTAAACCAAGCTGAGTTTATGGCTTAGTGAAGCATGCCTGCATGTGTGTGTTGCAAAGTAGGCTTTATTGAAGCAAAAATGGTCATAAGCTCAATTTATTTCCCATCTTAAGCTGATGAACCAATTATGGTAACCACATCACATTGTCTTAAAGGCACCACAGTGGCTGTGTGGTCTTAAACATTCGATGTTACGAATCACAGCACCTTTCACCCCTGACATTGTGCATTAATGCCAAGTGGGCTAGCACTTCATCTTTGAAAGTTTGTCAGTAAACTTGCTGCTTGGTCGTGGTTTTCTCCTATAATCCAATGTCCTCCACCATTTCCAAAATTGACAGTCTCCATATAAGTGAAATATTCTTGAGTTGAACGTTAAACAGCATTTCAATCAAAAACAAACATTGTCTTACATATGCAGCCAGTTGAGCATCACAGGCCCTATTGGGCCTCTTGTTATGAGAAATTTTTCGTTGACCCGATTTTTACGAATTATGCAAATGAGGTGTAATATTTAGCGAAATCTTTGAAAATCTTCTCCTCTGAAACCACTGGGGGAATTGGAACCAAATTTGGTGTGGAAGGTCCTTAGGTGGGGAAGACCAAAGTTTGTACCAGGCGACCTCGCCCGACATCCAAGATGACCGCTGTTACTATATATAGCAAAAACACATAAATAGCCATTGCTGAGTCATTTTTTAGCTCAACTGGCTATAGCCAGCTGAGCTTATGGCATGGTTTTGCGTGCGTCCGTGCGTGAGTAAACTTTGATCTACCCTCTGAAACCACTGGGCCAATTGGGAACAAATTCGGTGTGGAAGGTCCTTAGGTGGAATAGACTAAAGTTTGAACCAGGCGACCCCGCCTGACATCCAAGATGGCCGCTGTTACTATAAATAGCAAAAACACATAAATAGCCATTGCTGTGTCATTTTTAGCTCAACTGGCTATAGCCAGCTGAGCTTATGGCATGGTTTTGCGTGCGTCCGTGTGTCCGTGCATTGTAAACTTTAATCTTCTCCTCTGAAACCACTGGGCCAATTGGAACCAAATTTGGTGTGGCAGGTCCCTACGTGGGGTAAACCAAAGTTTGTACCAGGCGACTTCGCCCGACATCCAAGATAGCCGCTGTTACTATAAATAGCAAAAACACATAAATAGCCATTGCTGAGTCATTTTTTAACCATTTTTGTTCAAATTTGAAATGTAGAGAGTAGATAGCGGGGCATTCAAGATATGTAACGGGTTTTTATGAGAAATTTTTCGTTGACCCGATTTTTACGAATTATGCAAATGAGGTGTAATATTTAATCAATTCTTTGAAAATCTTCTCCTCTGAAACCACTGGGCCAATTGGAACCAAATTTGGTGTGGAAGGTCCCTAGGTGGGGTAGACCAAAGTTTATACCAGGCGACCTCGCCCGACATCCAAGATGGCCGCTGTTACTATATATAGCAAAAACACATAAATAGCCATTGCTGAGTCATTTTTTAACCGTTTTTGTTCAAATTTGAAATGTAGAGAGTAGATAGCGGGGCATTCAACATATTAAACGGGTTTTTAGCTCAACTGGCTAAAGCCAGCTGAGCTTATGGCATGGTTTTGCGTGCGTCCGTGCGTGCGTGCGTAAACTTTAATCTTCTCCTCTGAAACCACTGGGCCAATTGGAACCAAATTTGGTGTGGAAGGTCCCTAGGTGGGGTAGACCAAAGTTTGTACCAGGCGACCCCGCCCGACATCCAAGATGGCCGCTGTTACTATAAATAGCAAAAACACATAAATAGCCATTGCTGAGTCATTTTTTAACCGATTTTGTTCAAATTTGAAATGTAGAGAGTAGATAGCGGGGCATTCAACATATGTAACGGGTTTTTATGAGAAATTTTTCGTTGACCCGATTTTTACGAATTATGCAAATGAGGTGTAATATTTAATCAATTCTTTGAAAATCTTCTCCTCTGAAACCACTGAGCCAATTGGAACCAAATTTGTTATGGAAGGTCCTTAGGTGGGGTAGACCAAAGTTTGTACCAGGCGACCCCACCTGACATCCAAGATGGCTGCTGTTACTATAAATAACAAAAACACATAAATAGCCATTGCTGAGTCATTTTTAGCTCAACTGGCTATAGCCAGCTGAGCTTATGGCATGGTTTTGCGTGCGTCCGTGCGTGCGTGCGTAAACTTTAATGTTCTCCTCTGAAACCACTGGGCCAATTGGAACCAAATTTGGTGTGGAAGGTCCCTAGGTGGGGTAGACCAAAGTTTGTACCAGGCGACCCTGCCCGACATCCAAGATGGCCGCTGTTACTATAAATAGCAAAAACACATAAATAGCCATTGCTGAGTCATTTTTTAACCATTTTTGTTCAAATTTGAAATGTAGAGAGTAGATAGCGGGGCATTCAAGATATGTAACGGGTTTTCATGAGAAATTTTTCGTTGACCCGATTTTTATGAATTATGCAAATGAGGTTTAATATTTAATCAATTCTTTGAAAATCTTCTCCTCTGAAACCACTGGGCCAATTGGAACCAAATTTGGTGTGGATGGTCCCTAGGTGGGGTAGACTAAAGTTTGTACCAGGCGACCCCGCCCGACATCCAAGATGGCCGCTGTTACTATAAATAGCAAAAACACATAAATAGCCATTGCTGAGTCATTTTTTAACCATTTTTGTTCAAATTTGAAATGTAGAGAGTAGATAGCGGGGCATTCAACATATTAAACGGGTTTTTCTGAGAAATTTTTCGTTGACCTGATTTTTACGAATTATGCAAATGAGGTGTAATATTTAATCAATTCTTTGAAAATCTTCTCCTCTGATATCACTGGGCCAATTGGAACCAAATTTGGTGTGGAAGGTCCCTAGTTAAGGTAGACTAAAGTTTGTACCAGGCGACCTCGCCCGACATCCAAGATGGCCGCTGTAGATAGCGGGGCATTCAACATATTTAACGGGTTTTTATGAGAACTTTTTCGTTGACCGAATTTTCAAGAATTATGCTTAAGGTGTAATATTTAGTGAAATCTTTGAAAATCTTCTCCTCTGAAACAACTGGGCCAATTGGAATGAAATTTTGTGTGGAAGGTCCAAATGTCAGCCTGACTAAAGGTGGTACCAGGCAACCCGGCCTGACATCCAAGATGACCGTCATAACTAAAAATAGAAAAAAAAAGACCATTGTTGATCTTTTTTTCCACAAATTGAGCTCAAATTTTAAATATAGAAAGTATACTGTGTAGGATTCAAAATATATAATGTTTTTTCTGAGAAAACTTTTATTCACCCAAGCTTAAGCTGATGAACCAATTATGGTAACCACATTACATTGTCTTACAGGTGCCACAATGGCCGAGTGGTTTTAAGAATTGGATGTTATGAATCACAGCACCTTTCACCCCTGACATTGTGCATTAATGCCAAGTGGCGCTAGCACTTCATCTTTGAAAGTTTGTCAGTTAACTTGCTGCTTGGTCGTGGTTTTCTTTGATACTCCAGTGCCCTCCATCATTTCCAAAACTGACAGTCTCCGTATAAGTGAAATATTCTTGAGTTGAACGTTAAACAGCATTACAAACAAAAACAAACATTGTCTTACATATGCAGCCAGTTGAGCATCACAGGCCCTATTGGGCCTCTTGTTTAACCGTTTTTGTTCAAATTTGAAATGTAGAGAGTAGATAGCTGGGCATTCAACATATTTAAAGGGTTTTTATGAGAACTTTTTCATTGACCCAATTTTCAAGAATTATGCTTAAGGTGTAATATTTAGTGAAATCTTCTCTGAAACAACTGGGCCAATTGGAATGAAATTTGGGTGGAAGGTCCAAATGTCAGCCTGACTAAAGGTTTTACCAGGCAACCCGGCCTGACATCCAAGATGGCCGTCATAACTAAAAATAGAAAAAAAAAGACCATTGTTCAGGGCTCAAAGTTGCGACTAAATTAGGCGCCATGGCGACCAATTTTTTCCATTGGCGACTAATTTTTACTCATAAGGCGCCAAATTGGCGACCGTTTTTCAGGGATTCAAAATTCTTAATCAGGTCAATTTCCGTTTTCTATTTGTGTTTTACATATTGTCAACATGTTTCCGGTACTCCTCGGGCTGCCCTGTGACTTTTACCGGGAATCTTTTATATGTATGTATACGAAACGTCAAAAGTGTTCCGAATAGAACAATAACCATGGCTGGGAAGCGGCAGTCTCTAGATAGTTTTTTCAAGCCAAGGGGTGCTGCTCCCAAAAAGCAGGCAGTTGACGAGCCGGAGGAGAAGAAACAGAAGTATCTGACTCAGCGTAAGTTCCAAGAATCATGGAAAGCCCTGTTTTCGTGGTTACTATATGACCCTGTCAGGAATGTAATGACTTGTAAATATTGTGCCAACTACTACGGTGCCGAAGGCACCAATTTCGCTAAAGGTTGCAATCATTTTAAAAAAGAAACTCTACAGAAACATAATAGTAGTGTTCGACATAAAAATGCCGTGGAATTTTGTTTATGCAAGGAGAAGCCTAATACAATACGACAGTCGTTGTTTCACCAGGCGATGTTGCAAGATAAAAGAACTATAGACGATTTGAAAATAAAATTTGTCACGTCGTATTGCATAGCAAAGGAAGAAATGCCATTTACAAAATTCCCGGTTCTGCTGCAGGTTCAAAGGAAAAATGGACTGCTGTATCCAAGTGGTTGTCTACTGAAAGTAAACTTCATCTGAATTATATTAGCTGGCCAGACGATGAATCTTTGTAACCGCATTTGAAGAATGAACAAAAAACCAAGATTGATAATAAATGTTTGATATTATACAGTATACAATGTGGTTTTAGATTCTTTTTTAGATAAAGTCACATTAATTTTTTTGCTTGTGCCTTAATGTCTCAATTGGCGCCTAAAAGTTTCAATTGGCGCCTAACTTTTTTATATAAGGAGCCAGGCTGGCTCCTAGCTTCAAAAAGTCACTTTGAGCCCTGTTGTTGATCTTTTTTTCCACCAATTGAGCTCAATTTTTAAATATAGAAAGTATACTGTATGGGATTCAAAATATATAATATTCTTTTCTGAGAAAATTTTTATTGACCCAATTTTCAAGAAATATGCAAATTAGGTGTAATTTTTAGTAAAAATCTTTTCCTCTAAAATCACTGGGCGAATTGGAACCAAACTTCCTGTGGAAGGTTTCTACATCGGCCTAAAAAAGTTTGAACCTGTCTGAGATGCCTGTTGTTACTAGATATATATACAGTGCAACTTCCGAAAACCGGCCCTTCTAAAAACCGATCACCTCCACATACCGAACACGCCAGACCGGTCCCGAATTTATCCTTCTTTGTTTATATTAAAATAAACTTCCATAAACCGGTCCCTCTGAATTCCGAATACCGGCCTTTTTTAAGTGCCGAAATCATGTAACATCTTAATAATTTACTTCCGAAAACCGGCCTTTGGGAGTCGCAATGCATCAATGAACCGTAACAGACAGCTGCTAATCCGATTACTGAAAAAACAACGGTATTGTAATGCGCTCATCATTGTACTGGTAGACAGGATTACCTGTTCAGATATACTTGAATAAATAATTGAATTAATTTTAATCTGTTTCTTTTATTGTTCGATAATCTAATTATTGCAATTATTGTCTTTCTGATGGTTTTAATTTCTTTATTTCGAGGTTTTTACCAGTCAAGTACCCCTCACTTGAATATGATGAAAACGTTTTATTATAATGTTTATATCACCCGCGCAATGCAAAATATATTAAGAAATATTTTTTTTTATTTAAAACATCATTATTTTCTGTTTTTTTTATTATTATTATTTACACACTTTTTAAACAATACTATTTCTATTTAATATTAAAACATTCCAGTCACCACGACCCGGAAACCGGTCACTAGAGATACAGGACAGGCTTGTAATTCACGAATCGGTCCTCGTTTTAAGTGATTTGGATAATATTTTTGCTTCATATGTTGTAACTAGCCTGAACAATTAATAAAAAAATATTTTGAAAAATAAATTGTTTCATTTTCAACCGGAAACAGTAACTTGTATGCCTGACTAACACAAGCAGCACACGTGTATCCGTTTTGGATATCGTACAGTTGTTTGTAATAATCTGCCAGTTTGTAAGCTTTTTGGGGTTTATTTACTAGGTACTTGTTAAGTTCAAGAATTACAGGTACGATCAATGCTTATGAGAATGTATTGACATTTACGTATTTTGTCAATACACCGTTTGATAAATTTCTGAAATGGAAGAGATTCGGACCGGATCGGACTACCGGATTTATAAGGCCCTCTAAATACCGGCCCCTCTGAAAACCGGCCAAATTCCTCGGTCCCATACGAGGCCGGTATTCGGAAGTTGCACTGTATATAAAATAGCCATTGTGGATCCATTCTAAGCTCAACTGGCTTAACCCAGCTGAGTTTAACTTTATGGCATAGTTAAGCATGCCTGCATGTGTGTGTTGCAAAGTAGGCTTCATTGAAGCAAAAATGGTCATAAGCTCAATTTATTTCCCATCTTAATCTGATGAACCAATTATGGTAACCACATCACATTGTCTTAAAGGCACCACAGTGGCTGTGTGGTCTTAAACATTTGATGTTACAAATCACAGCACCTTTCACCCCTGACATTGTGCATTAATGCCAAGTGGGCTAGCACTTCATCTTTGAAAGTTTGTCAGTTAACTTGCTGCTTGGTCGTGGTTTTCTCCTATAATCCAGTGTCCTCCACCATTTCCAAAATTGACAGTCTCCATATAAGTGAAATATTCTTGAGTTGAACGTTAAACAGCATTTCAATCAAAAACAAACATTGTCTTACATATGCAGCCAGTTGAGCATCACAGGCCCTATTGGGCCTCTTGTTTAACCGGTTTTGTTCAAATTTAAAATGTAGAGAGTAGATAGCGGGGCATTCAACATATGTAACGGGTTTTTTTGAGAAATTTTTCGTTGACCCGAGTTTTACGAATTATGCAAATGAGGTGTAATATTTAGCAAAATCTTTGAAAATCTTCTCCTCTGAAACCACTGAGCCAATTGGAACCAAATTTGGTGTGGAAGGTCCCTAGGTGGGGTAGACCAAAGCTTGTACCAGGCGACCCCGCCCGACATCCAAGATGGCCGCTGTCACTATATATAGCAAAAACACATAAATAGCCATTGCTGAGTCATTTTTTAACTGTTTTTGTTCAAATTTCAATTGTAGAGAGTAGATAGCGGGGCATTCAACATATGTAACGAGTTTTTTTGAGAAATTTTTCGTTGACCCGATTTTTACGAATTATGCAAATGAGGTGTAATATTTAATCAATTCACTGAAAATCTTCTCCTCTGAAACCACTGGGCCAATTGGAACCAAATTTGGTGTGGAAGGTCCCTAGGTGGGGTAGACCAAAGTTTTTACCAGGCGACCCCGCCCGACATCCAAGATGGCTGCTGTTACTATAAATAGCAAAAACACATAAATAGCCATTGCTGAGTCATTTTTTAACCGTTTTTGTTCAAATTTGAAATGTAGAGAGTAGATAGAGGGACATTCAACATATGTAACGGGGTTTTTTTTGAGAAATTTTTCGTTGACCCGATTTTTACGAATTATGCAAATGAGGTTTAATATTTAATCAATTCTTTGAAAATCTTCTCCTCTGAAACCACTGGACCAATTGGAACCAAATTTGGTGTGGAATGTCCCTAAGTGGGGTAGACCAAAGTTTTTACCAGGCAACCCCGCTCGACATCCAAGATGGCCGTCATACATGTAACTAAAAATAGAAAAAAAAAAACCATTGTTGATCTTTTTTTCCACCAATTGAGCTCAAATTATAAATATAGAAAGTATACTGTATGGGATTCAAAATATATAATATTCTTTTCTGAGAAAATTTTTATTGACCCAATTTTCAAGAAATATGCAAATTAGGTGTAATATTTAGTAAAAATCTTTTCTGAGAAAATCACTTGGCGAATTGGAACCAAACTTCATGTGGAAGGTTCCTACATCGGCCTAAAAAAAGTTTGTACCAGTCTAAGATGCCTCTTGTTACTAGATATATATATATATAAAAAAAATAGCCATTGTGGATCCATTCTAAGCTCAAGTGGCTAAACACAGCTGAGTTTATGTCATAGTGAAGCATGCCTGCATGTGTGTGTTGCAAAGTAGGCTTTATTGAAGCAAAAATGGTCATAAGCTCAATTTATTTCCCATCTTAAGCTGATAAACCAATTATAGTAACCACATCACATTGTCTTAAAGGCACCACAGTGGCTGTGAGGTCTTTAGCATTCGATGTTACGAATCACAGCACCTTTCACCCCTGACATTGTGCATTAATGCCAAGTGGCGCTAGCACTTCATCTTTGAAAGTTTGTCAGTTAACTTGCTGCTTGGTCGTGGTTTTCTCCTATAATCCAGTGTCCTCAACCATTTCCAAAATTGACAGTCTCCATATAAGTGAAATATTCTTGAGTTAAACGTTAAACAGCATTTCAATCGAA
Organism: Tegillarca granosa; assembly: GCA_029721355.1. NCBI lineage: Eukaryota > Metazoa > Mollusca > Bivalvia > Arcoida > Arcidae > Tegillarca > Tegillarca granosa. Next base: position 33,143,075 of record CM056609.1, read on the forward strand.
AACAAACATTGTCTTACATATGCAGCCAGTTGAGCATTACAGGGCCTATTGGGCCTCTTGTCATTTTTAGTGAAGAGTTTGATTATAATACAATAAATAGTAAATTTTCCCAAATTAAAATGAACGTTATCAATGAAAAAAAATTATTCACAATATACACGTACAACAAATTTTTAACCTGGTTATTTAGTGCTTGCTGTCATAACGATCTTTCAATTCAGTCAGAGTAGTCTTTCAGTCCTTAAAACTATACATTTGCATCATTTTTATCTGATGATACATGTATTTAGATTATTTTATTTAACCTCAAAAAAAAAAAATAAATAAATAAAATAAAAATTAACAAAATAAAAATTTTAAAAAAATTATGAGGACAGTTAAATTAGTTCCCCTTCCTCTCATAAGAATAGATTTGCAGTCTCTTCACTCAACTAAGTTTCCGGGTTAATTTTGTAGATACCTACCTACATGTCTCACGACTGACATGAAGTTTCTAGATTAAAATTCAGGTGGCTTTAGAAGCCTTGGATTTGTATTTCAATAGATAAAAATAACAAAGCTGTTTTAATTTGATTATTTTTATATTTTATTGTATACCCAATCTAACGTTTAAAAAAAACCCCAAAAAACAAACACCAATGCATCTTGGTGAATCCTTAAACAACTACTTTGGTCTGATAATGGTTTGCAAATTTCGTTTACACATGTTTAATCCTCAAAACTGATCGTCACGGTGGATGATCCAGTAGACTTATTAGACTATAAGATATACACGGGCAAAAAAAAAAGTGGACAGAAAATTTAAACCAAAATTCACTGGGAATTTTACAGCTAAGAATTTTAAAAACCGCGGCTGGTGGTAATTTACTTATCCACTTGAACTGTACTGTATATATATATATATATAGTCTTGAAAAATGTTTTGTTGAGATTTAACAAAAAAAAAATTACATATTGAGACAGGGCTTCACAAATGCCGATAAGGTCAACCATTGGGTTGGCAAAGGGTACATCAACTATATAAACTGGATCGATCAGGTGTGAGAATGTATATTCTAGTAGAAACAATGTGAACAGGTGAAGCCACTAGTAATAATTACCTTGTACAAGGAAATTACCTGTGAAAAGGAAGTTGGGGTCGGGACATTGAACAGCATGTTCCATCTTTCAAATTCTTTGCATTTTGCAATTCTTAAAATGTACAAACTGAGCATGATAAAAAAAATATTATATTGAATTTGATTGAAACGAAATTCCAACTTATCCACAAATAACGCAACGCATGACCAATATAAAAACTTTATAAACTTGTAATTTTGACTGAAGACAATTACAAATTAGAAATGGCATGTTGGTGCGCCTCAAATTTTGGAAGTTATTGATGTTGTATATTGAAATAGACTATAATTAATGAATATTCATACTCTCACGTGTACTACTCGTATATAGGACTAAACATGTATTGGTAGTTAGTATATTGTTATACACTTGTATAGTATGCTCACTTGTATATAATGTATAAAGTGATGTAGATGCAGATTAAATTAGTTAGATGCACATTTGTGTTATCATTATTATAATTACTCATTTGAGTGTATAGAGAAGAACACAACAAAAAACTTAATGTGTATTTACTTAAAGAATCATGATTTCTGACCAACAAACTGTTTAGAAAATAATATTAAATGAAGTAAACAACACAGAAGGTAATTTTTACTTGTATTTTATTTCAAAAATTACATTATAATTGATATATGTGTAGATATCGCTGTTTATAATGTCTTAAAATACTCATGTTTTGAGTAACCCACCTTTGACACATCTCATCATTTGTGATAAGACTTAAACATCAGTGGAAAAACAATATAGATTACATATTTGGTTGCCATAAATGTACATAACCATTCAAAAATTTCCATAAAACTGGGTAAAAGACAAATCTGGTTAGGAGCCTCTGTGGCCGAGTGGTCTAAAGCGCGCGCTTACGGATCACAGTGCCTCTCACCACCTAGGTTCGAATCCCACTCGGGACAGATCCTAGTGTGAAAAAGTTTGTCAGTTCGCTTGCTGAAGGTAGGTGGTTTTTTCCAGGCACTCCGGTTTCCTCCACCATCCCAGAACTGACCACCTGGAAATAAGTGAAAGAATCTTGACTGGGGCGTAAAACTCCATCACTCCACTCCAAATCTGGTTTGACATTTAGAATGAGGTTCATACACATAAGAGAGAATGTTCATTTTATAAAATTCTGTTGTAGGATATTTATTAATTAAGGTAAAAACTATATTTAAAGGGTATATTGATATGAATTTATTTTTATAGCTGCGTGGTAAGATGGATTCTTAATTTGTTACTGTACTTGCTTCTGGTCTTTTTCTATCGGCTCAATTACAATATAGTCATGTGGTTTCGATATTAGCTAGTTTAGTTGAGCCTGGAATAGTGATGTCGCGATTATCGCCGATGATCAATTGTCGTCGTTGTCAGGGCAGCGATCCTAATAATCGATCACAAGATAAATAATCGATCATCGCCTACGTTGGCGAGTAGTTTCCGGATTGTAGTAAAGTCCGTTTCCTTTCCGGTTCTTGCTACTAAAAACAACAATGGTGGACGAGGATCGGATAATATATTGTATCTAGACACTTTTTACGCAGTGCGATGCTTTGGCCACTATCAGTCTATCAGGGCAAGGAGCTATCTGGCCTTTAACTTACAATCACAAAGCAAGAACACTTGGCTTTTACAATTAAAGTATTTATATTCAGCCTTATTTGTTTCTAAATACTGTATTTATATTCAGCTTTATTTGTTTTTGAATACTGATGTACAGTTACTAAGTAATTCCGATTATTATCGAGTAATTGATCGATTATGCCTCTCCGATTATCGATTATGATTTTTTGTCCGATTGAACATCACTAGCCTGGAATCGCCATAAGGCGAGACTAAGGTATTACTTTTCTGTCGGTGTATGGGGCAATGGCGTGTCAAAATGTATTAGTTTATGTTAAAGTCAAAAACTAACCAGGCGAGACATTTAATTCCATGGAATTCTTGTTTGTTACAAGTGTAATCCATTTGTGAATGTGAAAAATATTCAAGTCATCAAATTCTGTATGAGTTTAATATCAACTTAGATAAATAAATAAGGTAATTATCTAAATTAAGTACATATACTTTTTAATTTCAAGTTGCCGCTAAATATATTTAAGAGTTTTTGGATCTAGTGGATAGCTGAAAATGGAAGGTAATGGAAAATGTGTCACATAAATAACAAATTTTGATATTTTTGCAGTTTTTAGCTCAACTGGCTAAACCAGATGAGCTTATGGCATAGTGCGTGCGGGCGTCTGTCCATCCATCCCACCATTAACAGCAAAAACTCTGAAACTACTGGGTTAATTTAAACAAAACTTGGCAGGAATGATCCCTAGAAAGAGTAGATGAAAATTTGTCAATTAGTTTCCATGGCAACCAAAAGTAGGTCACAGCGACCCAGAATGCAAAAAACCTAAAATAAGAGTCTTTTCTGAAACCATAGGTTATATGCCAAATCTGATGTGATACAGTATAACCTGTTATAGCGTCCACCTCTATATAAGTCCACCTGTCTATAGCGTCCAGTCTAAAGTATCCCCAATCGATTTTACTATTTAAAGACCCCCTGTATAGCGTCCATCTGTCCAATGGCATTATGCGTATAGCGTCCACCTATGTCAGTCCCGATCGGCATTAAATTTGTGTATAACGTCCACTTTTCGGCTGATCAAGGGGTTTAACTGGGATTTTTCAACACAACCAGAAGTATTGGTGTCAGAGATTTTCTTCTTTCAAGTTTAATTTCAAAGCGAATAAATGTGTTTGACATGCCGACATTGTGTTTATTATTCCCAATCGGGTTCGGGAAAAACGTGGATCGTTTAATTACAATGGATATTATGACTCCTGGATATATTTTAAAAATATGAATGACGAGAACGGCCGCCAATGTTTTCTTAACAGTTAAACGGCATGATCTTGATTTACTCAGCCTGGACATGTCAAGGTGCCGTAAATTGTAAATTGAAATAAATTATTAAATTTTTCTTACAAGTTTTATTTGCTTAAGTTAATAAGTTTATTTAAGTAATATCTTATGTGGAGTGATTGTGAAATATTCTGTTTTTAAGTCCTTTGTCAAGCACTGGTATGGCAAATTTCCTTTGCGTCATTTGTGATCCTGAATATAAAGTCCACCGGTCTATTAAGGACACTTTTGCCCAATCCCTTGGGTGTCCTTTATACACAGGTTATACTGTATTTGGCTTCTAGACACCCTTAAACATAGAGGTTGTACATTTCGTGAAATTCTGTCAAAAACTAGGTTACACGTTTTTAGCATTTTTTTGTCATTCTTTGTTAAAAGTGCAAATTAGGCTTATAATGGGATAAGAACTGTGAAAATCTTCTTCTCTGAAACCATGAAGCCCTAAGCTTTCATATTTGGCAGTTAATATCAGCTTGAGCCCCTTTACCAAGTTTGTAAAAATGGTGGCCCCGGTCCATTTTTGGCCCCACCCCAGGGATCCATATACATGTATCTGCATATGCATATACATGTATTAGAAATGAAGTTTAAAAAACTTCTCTGAAACTGTAGGGCCTAAAGCTTTCATATTTGGCATTTAACATCAGCTCAAGTTCCTTTACCAGGTTTTGCAAATTGTGGCCCCTGGGTAATTGTTGGCCCCACCCCAGGGGCCCATATATCTACATATGCAAATATTGGAAATCAAGTTTAAAAATCTTCCTTTCTGAAACTGTAAGGCCCAAAGCTTTCATATTTGGCATTTAACTTCAGCTCAAGTCTCTTTACCAGGTTTGTACAAATAAAGATCCCCGGGCCAAAAATCCCCGGGTCATTTTTGGCTCCACCACAGGCCCACATATCTACAAATGCATATATTGGAAATCATATTTAAAAATCTTCTTCTCTGAAACTGTAAGGCCCAAAGCTTTCATATTTGGCATTTAACATCAGCTCGGGTCCCTTTACCAAGTTTGTACAAATGGTAGTCCCTAGGCCATTTTTGGCCCCACCCAGGGGCCCATATTATGTCTTCATATGCATATATTGGAAATCAGATTTAAAAATCTTCTCCTCTGAAACTGTAAGGCTTAAAGCTTTCATAATCAGCTCAAGTCCCTTTACCAGATATGTACAAATAAAGGCCTCTGGGCCATTTTTGGTCCCACCCAGGGGCGCATATATCTTCATATACTTATATGGGAAGTCAAACTTAAAAATATTCTTCTCTGAAACTGTAAGGCCTTCAGCTTTTATATTTAGCTTTTAACATCAGCCCAAGTCCCTGTACCGAGTTTATATAAATGGAGGCACAAGGGTGTCTTCACATTTATCCAACATTTGATATTGTGGTATAGGAAAAGGTAAATTTTATGTTGGATAAATGACATCAAAGGAAAATGGAAACAATAGGTGGGCTTGGGTACTGTGAACAGGGAAATTCATACCTTCACCTTTTAAAAGATTAAATATACTAGGTAAAATGAAAAGAAGTTTTATTTACAAAGATTTTCATTGCACCTGATTTATATAATTCCAATTAAAAATAAAAAATAAAACAATATGGTTTTGGAAAATGTAACAAAAAATGAACTGGGCATACAATGTTAAGAATTTGTTATCAGATTTAGGTATGACTGATCTCTGGTTAAACCAGAATCATATATATGAATTTTAATATTTTAAAACAAATATTAGAATATCAGTTCTTTCAAAGGTGTCAAACGATATTGAACAGTTACTCAAAAATGAAAACTTATTTATTGCTAAAAGAATAACATATATGGTACATTTTGTAACATGAAAATTGTCAAAAACGAATACCTTTTTTTTTTAGTTGGTCCTGCTTATTCATACCTTAGACGTAGTTTTTCACCCAAAATTTTTTGTCATTGGCCAAATATCCATAAATTCAAACATATTATGACTTGTTCCAGTCACTGTTTTATAAATTATCAAAATTTGTGTATTTTGCATTTAAACATAGAGAAAAACTTTTGGTTTAAAATGTATGTTTTCTACTTTATAACACAACTTCATATTTAGATGTATCCTGTGTGCTATACATTTGTATTCGATTGTGATCAATGATAGCTATAAACATTGTAATGTTTTATGCTGAATAAAGATATTGATTGATATTTAGTATTTAATCTTAAACCAGTAACATTTTTAAAACCAATATCAAATATTTTTAAAAATTCAAATGACATTAAGCAATATAATGTTACAGTAACTGCATCACATTTTAAATAATAATATCATTTAGCATTATCACATAAATAAAAGTACCACTTGCAAGAAAAAATAAATAAAATAAAAAATATTTTTTTTTGAATTATTAAAATTGACATATTTATTTCTTATAGTAGTTTTTTTATACGCCCGTCAAAGACGGGGCGTATTATGGGATCAACCTTGGCGGGCGGGCGTCCGGGCGGGCGGATGGGCGGGCGGGCGTACTGGTGGCGGGTTTGTCCGGCCCATAACTCTGACATCTATGGTCAGAATGACTTGAAACTTGGTATGCTTACTTACCACAATGATGCGAAGTGCAGTGCTTAGGAACCGTAACTCTAGCTTCCTTAATTTTTGAGTTATTCCTCTTTGAATGCTGTTAGCATGTTTGTCTGGATCATAACTTTGACATCTATGGTCAGAATGACTTGAAACTTGTTATGCTTACTTACCACGATGATGCCAAGTGCAGTGCACAGGAACCGTAACTCTAGCTTCCTTTATTTTTGAGTTATTCCCCTTTGTGTGCTGCCAGAGTACGCGGCGGGTTTGTCTGGCCCATAACTCTGACATCTATGGTCAGAATGACTTGAAACTTGTTATGCTTACTTACCACGATGATCCGAAGTGCAGTGCTCAGGAACCGTAACTCTAGCTTCCTTAATTTATTCTACCAGGGAGCAGATACACATAGAGTTGTAGGCTGAAGAACTTGCTGTCTTTGAAACAACCCAGTATACTAGAGATTACCTCAATTTTGTGATGAAGGTTACAAGAACATGATGGTAAAATTATATAAATGGTGTGGCTGGTGGTAAGTCTATTTTGTTACTGAAAATAATACCAAAATCTCAATAATTACTTATTGTTTTTTATTGTACTTGTTGACTTGTGCACTGCATTTTGTATCATTGTGATGAATAATTGAATTGACTTATTGATTATGAACAGCTCATATGAACTGTATAAGTCCCTTTACAGTTCATAATAAACAAAATATCCACATAAATGACTTGCAGATTTGACGGGCGTATCATGCTCTGTCATGCGGAACTCTTGTTTTATTTTTGGTTAAAACTTTAATATTTTTTATTAAATGTAACATTTTTGAGTTTTATTAAGGTAGGAAATAAAAAATTTAATTTCAAAAATTCAACATATTTACTTTTTATTTATGGTTTACTTTTTATAGTAAAGAAACTTTTATTCTGGTAGGGAAAACTAACTGATCACACCACAGGTAAATAATCTTAAAGCCAATGGTGCGTAAATCCAATGTTGGATAAGTGTGAATACTGAATTTTCAAATGTTGGATAAACGTGAATGAACCGGCACAAGAACCATTTTCGTCAGTTGAGCTCCACAGACCCTTTTGGGCCTCTTGTTAAACCAACCTGTTGAAAAATATATATCAATTTCTGATTTAAATATGTAGATGTTTTTTCTCTTGGTTCTGCTTCAATTAATTAAATATTTTCTTAATTTAAGGTTATAGAGTGTTTGTAACTAAAATTTTCAGAAGAATGATTTTCTGTTAGAATATGTTGGTAACAGAATTGAGACTTTGAAGACAGAGAAGAAAATCAGCAAAGATAACTCATTTAACTTCAAAATACAATGAGAAATATCATTGGTAAGTATAAAGAATTTAAGGTACATTTTTTATCTTTATTGTCTATATCTATATTTATTTTATCTTTATTTAAACAATTCTAAGTAGAAATAGAATGGTGATGATGTTCACCTGTTTTTTACTTTGTTTTCCCCTAGCAACCTGGAAGATCTAGATCAGAAAATTATATGTTTTAAGTAGAATATATATACATATAACTTTAAAGAAAACATTTTGATAATTTTTTAATAGTATAAAGATATATATTTTACAGTTGCATGTCTTAAATTTTAGATTGAGTGGCAATTTGTTTTTGTCCTGTCTATCTGTGTGTTTGTAGCAACTTTTAACCTACATGCAATTTTTCACTATAGCAAAATGAGACCTTGTATAATACAGTAGATTCCGCTTCATTGCATAGTCGGTTTGTCAGAAAATTTTATGCAATTAAGCGGAATATGCAAATAACCGAAAATGCCCCCTGGGGAAAATTGATTGAAGGATATACATCGGATGGGGCCGTTTTTATTACTTACGGAGACATCATAGTCAATGTACTGTAGAAACATCAAATAAATTAGTTATTCCTTTGAAATAAAAAGTAAAATTAATAAATTCAATATAAAAAATTTAAAAAAATTATTTTTATTTCATTTGTATAAAGTTTTAAAAATTCTAGCTGATCGATTGATGGATACACTGGACGAGGTCGTTTTTTTTTTTTTTTTTTTTTTTTTTTTTGTAGACATCATAGTCAGTGTACTGTAAAAACAGCAGAAAGTTTGTAATTCCTTTGATATAAAATTAAATAATTTAAAAAAAATAATTTAATTAATTAAAATCTCAAGACTTGTAGTATATTTTCTTTACTAAATACAGATTTAAAATTCTAGCTGATCGTTTTAAACCTCGCATTTACATGGGAATCCAAAGTGTGGTGCAAGTGCTTTTCTTTAAGACCATCGATCTTTGTTTAATCCTAGAATATGTATGTAACTGGAACATCTGTTGGTATTTAATACATTGTTGCTTAATACTCGCGATACTAGTATTTTTTGTTTATTTAATTCCTTTTAAAAATCCACTTGTTTCCTTTTCAATTTGCACACATTGAGTTAAATTGTTTGAGTTATCTTCCTTTCACGGTACGATAATCTATTTTCAAATTTGACATAGAAAAAAATCCAGTTCCTTGATGCCCGGTAAAATTAATATTCAAACAGATTTTGTGTAAATTAATTGAAAGATGTTTTATGTTGTTATTTATTCTAAACAAAGTCATATTTTAAAGGTTTGTTAATCAATTATTATAAGTCAAATGTAATACACATCGTAGGATTTGATTAGTCATAAATTGGAAATTCCCGTTATGTGTATCTAGGTCTGATCCAATGAAATTAAGCGATAAACGTCACTTCCTTAAGTGAAAAAATGTCTTTGATGTTGAATCTGTATACCGACAAAACTTACTACATAAGGGTTTTTCAGCCGTAAACGATGATTTCAACCATTTTATCTTACAGAGGAAATTAAAGCATTTGATTGAGGTATGATTTATTGAGTTTACACTGAAAGAAATGTAAATACGCGTAACTAAACTTAATCTGGGATAACAGTCACATACACATTCCTTAAATTTGTTAACATAATTTTAAAAAAAACCTTTTGGTTTTGTTTAATCTTTGTTTAAAACACCCAGCACCGCAGTTCCAGTAAAACTATGTCCGGGTTTAGAAAATGTAATGGAAATATATTTAGTTGAAAAAGATCGATATAAAACTGACTTCTGTTAACCAGGTACAAATTTTTCACCTGTCATAGCCCTTTTTAATTGGTTTAACCTAATTACGTTTCCTGACAAAAGCGTATTGACAGACCAATTGGATAATAACTCTACAAAGTAAACACTAATTAACTGGCTTCATATCTCACCTGACATTAGATGTACACATGTTTATATAATGTAAACACCTCTCAAGTTTACCTTGCATTGTGGGCAAATATATTTTGTAATCATGAATCTTCAGACCAAGATCGCATAATTTTCAGAATTTTGTTTATGCAATTAAGCGGAATTATGAATTTTGTTTATGCAAATAAACGGAAATTTTAACATTACTTAAATAGGAAATGGTTTGGTGCAGAGAAAAAATATGCAATTTATCGGAATATGCAATTAACCGGTATGCAAATAAGTGGAATCTACTGTATTATACTCGGTAAACACTTTTAGTGGGTGGCATTTTCAAGGGCAATGTCACTGCTGGCACGAGGGAATTTTTGTTTCACAAACACATCTATGTTATATGTATAATTTAGGATTGACACATCAAAAACTCGGTCATCTTGGATGTTTTGTAAATGATGCTGCAAGAAAGTCACCAGAATGTTATAACACAATGAAACTAAAAATATTCAGTGGATATCCAAGGCTCTGTTTGTATGTACGAGAGAAATTTCAAAGCATGAAGAGCTCAGATATGATTATGGCAATGAAAATAAAAATATGCCCTGGAGAAATATGGTAAGTTTTTATGCATTTATAAAACATTATTATGTCCCCAAAATTTTGTTGTCTTATTTTGCTGCGTCATATTTACTTTAAGAGTTGAGTTGAGTAATGGTGTTTAACATCCAAGTCAAGAATATTTCACTTACTTCGAGACGTTGCCAGCTATCGGCGAAAGTGCAGAAATTTTGCCTGTGTGTTGCGCTGATGGCATTATACAGCAGGGTTCTTTATCATGCCACACCTGCAATGACACGGGACCTCGATTATTTAAAGGTCACATCCGAAAGAACCAGACTTTAATTTTGTAATGCCGAGTGCTTGGCGACAGTCACTACCCACTTTTAAGTCTTGGGTCAGACCCGGCCTGGGTTTGAACCCAAGACCTTCCACTTAGGGAGCAAGCACTCTACCAACCACATTATACTAATACACCATTTTAACACTTTTAGTTTTACATATCCCATATGGAACTAGGATGGTCATTTAATGCCCCCTCCCCAAAGCCTATCCCACATGTTAAAACCAGTACAGAATTAAGTCACTGAAACAATTTCACATACATGCTGATATTGAAGAAACTAGTGTAGACATAGATAAACAAAGTGGCAGTAAGTACTTTGATTAACTGTCTATTGCTATTGTAGTTGTAGTTCAATATTTAAATGCTTAATTTGGTACTTTATATTACAAATAAAATAAAGTTCGTGAGGCTGATAAAGATTAATATCTTGTGGATAAATTAATTGGCTATATGTACACCATACTTTTTTTTCTATAACACACATGTGTTAATTTTTTTTCTCTATTTATTTGTGTTGAAGATTTTAATAACCTATGCAAGTTTAATACCTATAGTATGCTTTTGATGCCCCACCCCAGTAACTGAATTGGAAAATATTATGTAGGACTCTACATGTCTGCTTGTCTGCCCTTGTGAATTGTGTCTAGGCAACAAATCATTACTGCTAAGAGGAACAAATAAAACTAAAAACAAATGATCTACATCGTAAAAAGAACCAAGGTCATATCTTCAGAGGTCAAGGCTATATAATTTTCATTGTTTTTAGAAAATGTGTCTCACCCAAACACATTGCTGCTTCAGAGGATTTTCCTAAAACTGGATATACATGCAAATGATCTCAAGTATCCAAAGGTGTGAAATAATTTGAAACATAGTATCAATTTCAATTTCACTGAGGGTGGATGTTTATAAGATATTTGGGTCATGACTAAATGCTGCTTTTGTGGTATATTTTTGACAATTCTAGTTATTGATATTTTCAGCAGAAGCATCTGCATCTGCCTTTGAACCAATCAATGGCCCATGGAGAGGAATGCGAAAAGATGAACAACAATAAGTTGAAGAAAACATGTCAGTGGTGAGTTGCATAGGTTACAGTAATGAATTAATGTAGTTTGTTTTACAGAAAGTCAACATGATATTTAAAATTTTAATTATCTTAGAATGTTGAAATGTACTTCAAAGTCCGATAAATGATTAGTCTTTAATAATGCTTTAAATGAGTTGATAATCAGAAAAAAAGGATGTCAGTATCAGTAATAAACATAACTGATTTTTAATTGACCATGTTTGTTAATTTTAATTTCTGTTATTTTGAGATTTGTTTAAAAATGGTTTAAATAGAGGACTCAAGTACAATAATTTTTTTTTACTATTCACTAGGATAAACCACAGGAAGAGCTTTGTGCAGAAGGGTCTGTTCTTGAACCTGTTCCCAACACATAGAAAGAACAAACTGAGCATGAAATGAACTGGACAGAAACACAAAACCCTAACGTAAGTACACTTAAGCCATAACTCATTTAATGCCCTTGTCAAAAGTGATGGCATTGAACATTTACACTGTATGAGAAATGATTAAAATCTAACAAATTTTGAATTCTAATTGACAGAATTGTATAATTCTATTTTATATTCAACAATGCCAAAAAGGAGTAGCAAGGTACAGAAAGAATTGTCTTATTTTGAAATCATCTGCTTAAAAAAAACTTAATAAATATATGCAAAAATGCAGACTTTTGTCAAATCTTACAACTTGTGCAATCTTACTGAAAAATGTTTTTACTAATGAGTATCCCAGGAAGTTGGTAGGTCTGTATATATGAGCATACAAATCCAGAAAAAATAATTGCAGGCAGGTACATTATAATAAGTTAATAGAACAATAAGTAGCATATGCTAGACTTTCTGAATGATATTGTTCTTTAAAAGTATATATATATAGTAATTATAAAAATAACAGATCTTGTTAATTAGAGCATTTCTGCACAACAGTAAAAAAAAAATAAGGCTTCAGAAATTAAATATCAACTTTTTGTAGGATTTTAGATGTGAGGACTGTGAAGATGCAATAATAAGAGTTTTATTGGAAGCAATGTTTGATTGTTAAAGGTGTATTTGGCATTGTCCTTTGTCGACCATGTTCAGATGTACTTCATAAAGGTGCAAGAGGAAAAATTCATGTTTTAGAAGGTATGTAGTATCAACAATGTAAAATCACAGGTGATTTGTTTTTGAAATATACCATTAGTCTTTGTAACCAGGAACAGCAATCATCAAATGGGTCCATTGTAATCATCACTATTGCAAAGACTTTGTTAAAATAATAATGCCATAGCTCTGATTTATATTCATATAATTTACATGTAAATTTTAAGAACAGTGTATAAATAGGCTTTTAAAATACTTAGAAAGCACTTGTGTTCCAAAATGAAATGGTTAATGGGTGAAAACTACAAGTAATATGATTAAAAGAAAAAATTGCCCCATAAATTACTGATGTGACATACAACAACATTGATCCAGTTAACCAGCCAATTGTGTGTTGAAATAATAGTGTGGATATAAGTATTTGAGAAAAGACAAATTTCATCATCTAGTTAATTGTTTTAGAAGTGTTACTAAAATTTAATATATACACCTAGCATGAGGGGTAGATAGAAATCACTGACTGTCTACATGTATGTAAAATTGTATGAGTTGTTAAAACAAACAACATACAAACATCATATGAAATATCACATACTACATTTAGATATGAGGTCAAAGTTGCAAGGGGGCCTCGGTGGCCGAGTGGTCTAAAGTGCACGGTTACGGGTCACATCGCCTCTCATCTACTGGGTTCAAATCCCACTCCAGACAGTTCCTACTGTGAAAAAGTTTGTCAGTTGGCTTGCTGAAGGTTGGTGGTTTTCTCCAAGCACTAGTGCCTCCACCATCCCAGAACTGACCACCTCCAAATAAGTGAAAGAATTTTGACTGGGCTTAAAACGCTATTACTCTACTCAGTCACAAGGTCAAATCTTAGTTGTAGGGTGGTTGGATCTCAAGGGACAACAGGTCTAGTTTTCAGGTAAAAATGTACTTTTTATAGCTAATTTTATGTATTAAACTTTGCAGGATCCAGATTATTTTTAATTACTAACTTAGTAAACTGTAATTTTACTCATTTAGCCTACCAAAAATGGCATCTTTAAATGTAGCTGCAGATATAATGGTGGTAAGGTGATAATTATTATGAATTATTGTGATTTAAAATTTCTTAATTTTTAGGATGAAAAATGTAAAAGATTCCTACATTCATGTAGGGACCTCTGTGGTTGATAGTCTAAAGTTGTGCTAACGAATCACAGCCCCTCTCACAGCCTGGGTTGGAATCCCACACTGGACAGATCCTAATGTGAGAAAGCTTGTCAGTTCGCTTGCCAAAGGTCGGTGGTTTTCTCTGGGCACTCCAGTTTCCTCCACCATCCCAGAACTAACCTTGAAATAAGTGAAAAAATCTTGACTGGAGTGTAAACCACTCCACTTCTCATGTAAAACATGAGCTATCATTAACTATAACATGTTACAAATTATTGATGTTAGAATATAAGTCACTGTCTAAGAATGTATGATCATGTTTATGTAAACATTATTATTTTGAGAATTACTTGAGAAAGGATTCATAAAATAATGATATGTTTTATTTTCTTTGCAGATGTTAAAAGTAGTAGCAAAATGGTAACACTCATGGATTATACTAAGAGGAGGAAGAATTAAATTATGAGGAATTAAATTATCAAGACATTTAGAACAAAAGCATTACGTTGAAGTAGAAGTTCGAAAAGCATTAGCATTTCCGAAAAGTCGAAAGAAAGACCAAAAGTGTTGTTGATTATAATCACAATTGCAGATCATTATCAAAAGGCAGTGGTGTTTGTTTTGATACCAAAATATGTTGCATAGAAAAGAGAACAAACATATCACATAGTAAACTATATTCCCTGTGAATTTTGTCTAGCACTGTACAAGAAGAAAGAATTGTGGAAACATGACAAGCATTGTCCCAAGAAACCTACTGATGAAAAATTGAAAGTTAGAAACAATCCAGTGAGTGCTAGGAGGATGCTCTTACAATCAAAGTCAACAGAGTTTAACAGAGACATTTTGAATAATATGAAAAAAGATTATGATGATATAAAAGAAACAGTTTTGTCAGATAATTTAATAATATGTTTTGGTGAAAGGTTGTATGAATTACATGGTCATAATCAACATCATCTCCATTACATTTCCAACAGACTTACAGAACTTGGACGGTTAATGATATGTGCTAGAAATAATGATTAAAATGTGTCCTCAATAGATGAACGTTTAAATCCACTTAACTTTGACTTACTGATATAGTCTGTAAAAAAGTTGTTGGATATTCTGCAGAGGATGGCAAATCAAATACCAAGTTTACCATTAAAATAGTGTCTATCAACTAGGGAAAGTGATAAAGGTTTTGCATGCAATAAATTCTGGAAGTGTTTTGGATAATGCTGGGAAGAATTTTGAAGAAATTGAATTTAGCAATAAAGGTAATTAAAATCTAGTTTTATGTATATACATGTACATCAAGTTACAAAAATTATTGCTACTTAGAGATAAACTTGGAAATATTATTATCAAAATCCCAGTAATGTGCAAGGTGGCCTGGTTTTTGCTGTGGTTGTAGAAATTTGATTAAGTTGACATTATCAAGTTAAATGATTGAATCATACCATTTAAATCATTTTCATCATGCTTTTCAGATTGCCTTTTCAAGTCTTACCCTTTCCTTTTTTGGGGCATAGAAAGTTCACTATGTATGGAATATATATATTTATGATGATAACAATTATGGTTCATTATGTTAGCTTAATCTTGGACACAAAAGATCTTGTAAATATTGGAGCCGGAATTTATTCTGCATTTTATGCTAAGTTGCAGTTAAAGAAAATCTAGTCTTTTCTCTCACATTCTGAAGAGGGACTACACACTTATAGATCACAGTGCCTTTCACTGCTTAAGCCCTTGGCAGATCCTAGTGCGAGAAAATTTGTGTTTGCTTGCCAAAGGTCCATGGTTTAATTAGGACACTCCAGTTTCCTCCACTGTACCAGGACTGACTGCCTTGATATAAGTGAAAGAATCTTGAGTGTAAAAAAAAATCTTTAACCCACTTCTATTCTGAAGCTTTTATTATAAGATTTATTGTTTTGTTTTGCACTTCAGATACTCTACAAAATGAGTCCCTTGATGAAGAGGTTGATAGCAGTCATGAAACTGATGATGAGGAGGAGTTTATTCCTGAAATTAAACCAAAAGACAAAAGAAGTTATAAAGGTACATCCTTTGTTTTCTTAAATAGGTTCAAAATTCTAATCTTTAATGTCAAGCAAAAGTTTACGTAAACTTGCCCTTTCTGTAAAGGATATGTGTGTAATTTCTCAAAAACTTGATATTTGAAATGCAGTTCCATTGCATTACAACTTTCATACATGGTAAAGGGGTAAAAATTTCTGGAAAAATCTTATGGTTCAACATATAAGAAAATAATTGTTGTTTAAAATTGCTTTGGTACAATTTATCAAATTTATATTAAATATCTTATGGCCTTTCCACCTTAGATATTCCAACAGAATTCTGCAGAGGTTAGTTCTTGGCTTCTGACAGGCTGTATGTTTATTTTATGTGTTATCCATGAACATCCCATGATATTCAGGGGCTGGGTGACCAAGTGCTCTGAAGCATGTGCTGAAAATCACAGTGCTTTCTCTGCCTAGATTCAAATCTCACTTGGCAGAAAAATTATATCATGAGAAAGTTTGTCAGTTCACTTTCTGAAGGAAAATAGATTTCTCATGACACTCCTGTTTCCTCCACTATCCCTCAACTGAGTGCCTTGATATAACTAAGTGAAATAATCTTGCCTGGTGTGTAAAACTCGTTAATCCACTTCATTCATATGATTTATGCTTATCATTTGATATCACCTTTACAAGTTACACCTATAACAGCAGTCTATTTTAGCTCACCTGAGCACATATTCATTTTGATCAGTCTCCACTGCTGTGAATTATGCATTACATTTTTAACACACAATCAAAAGGCCACAATTTTTTAATTGATTCTTTTGACAACCAGGTCAAGGATTCTTATATATGCTACAGCCATGAAACATACTTTGCAGCTACAAATTATTTTATCTGATAAATATGCTTAAGATTCAGAGCCTTCAGATGATTTGTTTGATTTTGAGAATTTCCTGATTTATTCATTCAACATGGTGTTTTCTATCTTGCTTAAAGGCTGAATTTATACTATAAAGAGGTACATGTATGTGCTTAAAAAGACACCTTCATAATTTTATATTGCCTTAGTTTCAATACATTTTATTCATTATAGTAAATTCAACAGCTTTACCATGGACAACAGAAGAGAATAAAGCTGTCGAAAGGAGGTTGCACAAATTCTTACAACTTCGAAAAACACCTAGCAAAAAAGATCGTGAAGAAGCAACATCAAAAGAAAAAGAAGTTGGGAGAAAATTCAACATTACATCAGAAACAGAAATATAAAACTATCCAGTGCCTTTAAGTAGACACCATTATCATATGAGTCAATTATGCACTTTGTGGCACCGAGATAATATGATAACAATTTAATGAAAGAACAATTTGATGAACTGTATGAAACTGTATGGCATTTTGTTACTTTCTTTCCTTCTGCATCCTTATAAATAAAATACATGTAATGATGTATTTATCAACCAAGTACAATAAAACCTGTGTATATAGACACCCAAAGAAACTGAGCAAACGTGGACTTAATAGACTATTGGACTTAATATAGAGGGTCCTCTTGGTGTACAAGAAATCCTTTATTGTGACAATCCAAAAAGAAAAAAATTAGTACCTGTTTAAATACCTATTTGATATACCTGTATATTTACAACATTATTTTCATTGTATTTATAAAAAAAAAAGATTATTCAGAAATGATAATCAAAAACAAAAATTCCATGGAATAAAATCTCTCGCTTGGTTAGCATATTTGGAGTAGAAAACACTTTTCTCACCTGCATATTTTGCATAAATTCGATCAAGACCTGTATAGTCTTGACACATAAATGTTAAATTCCAACTACATGTACAACTTAAATACACTGAGACACTGTAATAATATTTTTGAAAAAAATGTTATGAATTGAAATGGATAATTCCCTTCTTTGATATCTAAGGATACTATGAATATTTATGGAGTGTGTATACTAAGTAATCAGTTTTAAGATGAAGTAAAAAAAAAAAAAGGGGGGGGGGGAGCATAATCAATTGGTAATGAAATCATAGCCCAAAATTTTTCATCTTTTTTCCATTCTTGGCATTCATGAAGATACTAATGTCACAGAGAGAAATATATTAATTTGTGTTCTTAGATTATGAACGAAGTAGGTTACTTATACTTACCTGCATTATTGAGTGGCAATGATACAAGCATTGTAAAACTGAAAAAAACATTCTTTTTTTCAAAATAAAATAACACACTTGTGTTTTAAAATTCAAATGTGTTCTTAATTGATTAAGTTATCCAGGTTTGAAAACTTGGTCCAGGATTTATAGGATATACTTACTGTAGGATCATTTATACTCCTGGGTTTGAATTTCATTGTTTTTGTAATTTAAAAGACATGGACTGATTTTTTTTTAAAAGTAAATCCCTTTTGGGTCATTTAAATTTAATAATTTATATTGCCAAATTCACTTACCTGAGAAAGTAGCAAAGTGTAATGTTATCTCCCACAAATATTTGTGATTTTACAGTATACTATTGTTTTAAATACCATTTAGACATATTATTGTGCAAAAAAGTTGATCATTTTGCCACCTGAAGCTCGGTGGTTTTCTCTATATTAGGGACCATCATCCAGAACTGCCTAAAAATAAAGTAAAAGAATCCACTTTGGTGTAAAACACCATTCACCATTACTATACACCATACATAATTTAAAAAATCATTTTAATAAAGATATCACAATAAAATATTTTGATTGCTCATTGATTTGGTCAGTATTTTGAGGTAGTTTTGTCGATTTTTTAAAGATGTACATAACATCATAAATCTTTATGAACTTGGTTCAAACTGTAAAAATGTAAAGTTTGAAATTTGAGTTGGGTCTTCCACTTCAGCTTTACAATACATCAACAATGTGTATGATAGGTTTCCAATCTCAAAATGTGGTGCAGGCGGGCGTTGTTGTCTTCCGACAGTTTTTTGAACGATACAATTACCTACATAGCTGCTGCAAGATTTAATGATTTATGCTCACTTTTTAAGCTTTAGTTGCATGACAAGTGTTTCAACTTGTCAATTTATGACAATTTTAAAAATAGACAAAGCCTGTTTTGCAAACTAAGGCTTACACAGGAGTCCTAAAAAGTAGATGGTTTGAATTGATCGAATCTTGCTTATTTAAATCAGCTTTCATTACTACTTGAATCTCTAATAAATATAGAAATAGCTGGTCAAAAGCTCTCTGTGTCGGTCAAAAGCTCTCTAGAGCTTGTGTTGTTTGTATTTATATTATAAACCGACTTATCTTAGCTGTAAATTTCCAGGGAGATGTAGACCTGTGGGGTCTAAAAATAAAACATGGTTACGTTATTAAAAAACCGGGTCAAGTAAATACAAGTAACAAAACGATGAAATACGATAAACTAAACATAGTATTTCATTAAATTTGTCAATTGTGACTGTAATGAATAAATAACATCATTGCGAATACATTTGGATATTAATGACGGACATTTAATGTCATTTGTCAGGTCATTCGAGTCTCCATAATCAGTGCGCATGTTCCAAGTTAATAAAAAGAGTAAACGTGTCCAACTCATCAGAGGATTCTGTTAATAGAAAATTATAAAGTTATCTATTTTAATATTTAAGAAAAACCAAAAAAAAAAAAAAAAAAATGAATCGGAAAACTGAAAAATTCAATGCAGCTTTATAATAATTTCTATACTAAATTCTAAAAGATTGTCTATGTTTTGAAACCGTCCGAGTCTTGTTGCCTTGTCTTATGTTTTGTCAAAAACCGTACAGACAATATCTGGAGGCGGGTCTCGGTGCCAAAGTTCAATGTGTACACTTGATATCCACATTTCTTGACGCCTAAGTTCGAATCTTCCTTGTGCAGATCCTTGTGTGCGAAAGCTTTCAGTTTGCTTGTCGAAAGTAGGATGTTTCTCCTGTTATTTCTGGCCCCGGTTTCACAATGATTCCTTAACTAAAATCTTGCAAATTTGAAACCTTAATAATTCTGTTAATTGTTGAGATATTAAGAAATTAAATTTGTCATTTAAAAGATCACTTCAAGCTTGTAATATTTCATTTTCGCTAGCCATCGGATTAGCCATCCGCCAAATTGTAAGCGTAGATAATACGATGGCTAGCGAGAATGGTAATATCCGCATTTGTTTTATTACAAATGTTTATCTGTAACTCAGAAAAAGATTGCTAAAATTTGCTAAATTTAGGTTAAAAGACATCTTGGTTAAGTAATGATTGTGAAACCGGGGCTTGTTTTTCATTCTCTCCCCATTCACTGAATTAAACGTTTTTGATAAAGTGAAAGAACCTTATATGTTATATATATCAAAACATTACTTCAATTGAAGCTGAAGGTTGAGAGTTGAATGTTTGATTATTGTTTCTGTGCCAAAACGCACAGGAGAGATTTTATGAAATGTGTATTTTGATACCCATTTCCAAGATTTCATTCTTTATAATATCACAAAGCAGAAAATATAAAAATGTAGCTGAATAGAAGCCAAAGCAACTATAGAACGAGAATAAAGATAACAACAACGGATTTTTCAAAATACCAATATCCAGAGGTATGGTAAATTGACTTATGTAGGTTATGAAATAATAACAGTTCTTAATAGTTGAACTTGCTTGGTAGCAAGTCGTCAGTTCATGTATGCTAGGAGATTCATTTCCGTGAGGTTTAGGTTCAAAGGTCAACGGTTTATTGAAGACTAATGAAAAAAATGTGTAACTAGTTTATCCTTATTACATTTTGTCACTAGAATCTAAAGTTACTCAGGATCACTGTTGTTTCTAGAACACAAACGTGTCTGAAAAATCGCTATGAGACAATATGATGTTAAAAACGTTATGAAATTTATCTTTTTTGAAATAGTATTGTCTTTCTTGTATTTTGCTCTCTATTCAACTAAGCAAATTCGTGGAGTTTGGCTGTGAACATAAGATACTCAAGTTGAGTTCAACTAAGCAAATTCGGGGAGTTTGGCTTTGAACATAAGATAAGTGAAGTAACTGTAACCTCGTTATTTATTAACATTCGCACGATTAAAGGGTATACATTGTTGATGATTGTCCGTAATGGTATTATTTTTGTGTCGTTTTTGCAATTATGTTTGATAAGAAAACATAGTGCATGATAATGTAGGACGTAGAAATAACTTTGTATACGCATCAGCATGGTCAAATGACTTCCCTGTGAAAAACAACGACGTCAAAGATAGTAATAAAATCACTTTTATTTTTTAGAAATAATATTGGTGATGCAGTCGCTTGAACAAGCACTGAGGCCTCCAGTGTTACGGGGAATGGAATTTTTTATGAAGTTATAATTTTAAAGTTTAATAAAAACAAAATAATCACAAATAATTTTTATGCAGCATATATGTGATTATTAAATCGCACTGTTGTCAGAATGTTTTACGGTTGCAATGCGCTCAGGGCGATGCATATTGTGTAGTGAGGAGATTTTATAGCGTGACACTACAACCGTGACACAGTATATCAGTTTTAACATATCTCTTCTGAAGGAACCGTGGTTGCTTGTCACAGATTCAAATTCCTACTCACATATTTGAAACCATCAGAGTAAGTGATTCCAAAGTTTTAAGCCAAGAGCTCAGAATGCCTTCTCAAAGTCGTTTACAAGCAAGACACCCCAAAAGAGAAACCCACAGAGTGTTAATTCATCACTGCTATTTGGATCCCTGCCAAGGGAAAAGCCAGTAGTATACATGGCCGCTTATTTATAGTATGTTAAAGAATCATACGATTTTTTAAATATCTCTTATGCAGAACGCCTTCAATGTATGGTACTGAGGCAATTCAATGCGATTTGTTCCTGTACAACCTGGGCATAGCGCAGCTTTAAGGCGTCTTTACTTCATCATGCGTTAACAAAGTCCACATTTTACTCTATGTATACAAGGTCCCCGTTTTATTTTGTAAATGAAGTCCACATTTTACACTGTGTAAACAAAGTCACCGTTTTACTCTATGTAAACGAACTGCTAATTTTACTGAGTGAAATTAAGTCCTCATTTTACCGTGTGTAAACGAAGTCCTCACTTTACTGTGTGTAAATACGTAGAAATATTCGCTGTGTATTAATGTTTGCTATTTTCGCGGTCGCTTATCAACTGCGAAATAAATCCACTATGAAATTTTATATCCTTTTCAGATGCTACAGTTTAACCACCGCGTGCCCGCTAACGTTTATACCAGCAAAATTGCTCTCCATACCAAAATCGCGAAAGTTTGTACCAGTGAATATTTCTACGTATACAGAAAGTCCTCACTTTACTGTGTGTAAACGAAGTCCTCACTTTACCGTGTGTAAACGAAGTCCTCACTTTACTGTGTGTAAATAAAGTCCTCACTTTACTGTGTGTAAATAAAGTCCTCACTTTACCGTGTGTAAACAAAGTCCTCGCTTTACTGTGTG
Organism: Tegillarca granosa; assembly: GCA_029721355.1. Lineage (NCBI taxonomy): Eukaryota > Metazoa > Mollusca > Bivalvia > Arcoida > Arcidae > Tegillarca > Tegillarca granosa. The sequence continues at coordinate 33,165,584 of CM056609.1, forward strand.
TAAACGAAGTCCTCGCTTTACCGTGTATAAACGAAGTCCTCACTTTACTGTGTGTAAATAAAGTCCTCACTTAAGTCCTCACTTTACTGTGTGTAAATAAAGTCCTCACCTTACCGTGTGTAAACGAAGTCCTCGCTTTACTGTGTGTAAACGAAGTCCTCACTTTACCGTGTGCAAACGAAGTCCTCACTTTACTGTGTGTAAATAAAGTCCTCACTTAAGTCCTCACTTTACTGTGTGTAAATAAAGTCCTCACTTTACTGTATGTAAACGAAGTCCTCACTTTACTGTGTGTAAATAAAGTCCTCACTTTACCGTGTGCAAACGAAGTCCTCACTTTACTGTGTGTAAATAAAGTCCTCACTTTACCGTGTGCAAACTAAGTCCTCACTTTACTGTGTGTAAATAAAGTCTTCACTTTACCGTGTGTAAACGAAGTCCTCACGTTACTGTGTGTAAATAAAGTCCTCACTTTACCGTGTGCAAACGAAGTCCTCACTTTACTGTGTGTAAATAAAGTCCTCACTTTACCGTGTGCAAACGAAGTCCTCACTTTACTGTGTGTAAATAAAGTCTTCACTTTACCGTGTGTAAACGAAGTCCTCACTTTACTGTGTGTAAATACGTAGAAATATTCGCTGTGTATTAATGTTCGCTATTTTCGCGGTCGCTTATCAACTGCGAAATAAATCCACTGTGAAATTTTATATCCTTTTCAGATGCTACTGTTAAAGCACCGCGTGCCCGCTAACGTTTATACCAGCAAAATTGCTCTCCATACCAAAACCGCGAAAGTTTGTACCAGTGAATATTTCTACGTATACGGAAAGTCCTCACTTTACTGTGTAAACGAAGTCCTCACTTTACCGTGTGTAAACGAAGTCCTCACTTTACTGTGTGTAAATAAAGTCCTCACTTTACCGTGTGTAAACGAAGTCCTCACTTTACTGTGTGTAAACGAAGTCCTCGCTTTACTGTGTGTAAACGAAGTCCTCACTTTACTGTGTGTAAATAAAGTCCTCACTTAAGTCCTCACTTTACTGTGTGTAAATAAAGTCCTCACTTAAGTCCTCACTTTACTGTGTGTAAATAAAATCCTCACTTTACCGTGTGTAAACGAAGTCCTCGCTTTACTGTGTGTAAACGAAGTCCTCGCTTTTCCGTGTATAAACGAAGTCCTCACTTTACTGTGTGTAAATAAAGTCCTCACTTTACTGTATGTAAACGAAGTCCTCACTTTACTGTGTGTAAATAAAGTCTTCACTTTACCGTGTGTAAACGAAGTCCTCACTTTACTGTGTGTAAATACGTAGAAATATTCGCTGTGTATTAATGTTCGCTATTTTCGCAGTCGCTTATCAACTGCGAAATAAATCCAATGTGAAATTTTATATCCTTTTCAGATGCTACTGTTAAAGCACCGCGTGCCCGCTAACGTTTATACCAGCAAAATTGCTCTCCATACCAAAATCGCGAAAGTTTGTACCAGTGAATATTTCTACGTATACAAAAAGTCCTCACTTTACTGTGTGTAAATAAAGTCCTCACATTACTGTGTGTAAATAAAGTCCTCACTTTACCGTGTGTAAACGAAGTCCTCGCTTTACTGTGTGTAAACGAAGTCCTCGCTTTACCGTGTATAAACGAAGTCCTCACTTTACTGTGTGTAAATAAAGTCCTCACTTTACTGTGTGTAAATAAAGTCCTCACTTTACCGTGTGTAAACGAAGTCCTCACTTTACTGTGTGTAAACGAAGTCCTCACTTTACCGTGTATAAACGAAGTCCTCACTTTACTGTGTGTAAATAAAGTCCTCACTTAAGTCCTCACTTTACTGTGTAAATAAAGTCCTCACTTCACTGTATGTAAACGAAGTCCTCACTTTACTGTGTGTAAATACGTAGAAATATTCGCTGTGTATTAATGTTCGCTATTTTCGCGGTCGCTTATCAACTGCGAAATAAATCCACTGTGAAATTTTATATCCTTTTCAGATGCTACTGTTAAAGCACCGCGTGCCCGCTAACGTTTATACCAGCAAAATTGCTCTCCATACCAAAACCGCGAAAGTTTGTACCAGTGAATATTTCTACGTATACGGAAAGTCCTCACTTTACTGTGTAAACGAAGTCCTCACTTTACCGTGTGTAAACGAAGTCCTCACTTTACTGTGTGTAAATAAAGTCCTCACTTTACCGTGTGTAAACGAAGTCCTCACTTTACTGTGTGTAAACGAAGTCCTCGCTTTAACGTGTGTAAACGAAGTCCTCACTTTACTGTGTGTAAATAAAGTCCTCACTTAAGTCCTCACTTTACTGTGTGTAAATAAAGTCCTCACTTAAGTCCTCACTTTACTGTGTGTAAATAAAATCCTCACTTTACCGTGTGTAAACGAAGTCCTCGCTTTACTGTGTGTAAACGAAGTCCTCGCTTTTCCGTGTATAAACGAAGTCCTCAGTTTACTGTGTGTAAATAAAGTCCTCACTTTACTGTATGTAAACGAAGTCCTCACTTTACTGTGTGTAAATAAAGTCTTCACTTTACCGTGTGTAAACGAAGTCCTCACTTTACTGTGTGTAAATACGTAGAAATATTCGCTGTGTATTAATGTTCGCTATTTTCGCAGTCGCTTATCAACTGCGAAATAAATCCAATGTGAAATTTTATATCCTTTTCAGATGCTACTGTTAAAGCACCGCGTGCCCGCTAACGTTTATACCAGCAAAATTGCTCTCCATACCAAAATCGCGAAAGTTTGTACCAGTGAATATTTCTACGTATACAGAAAGTCCTCACTTTACTGTGTGTAAATAAAGTCCTCACATTACTGTGTGTAAATAAAGTCCTCACTTTACCGTGTGTAAACGAAGTCCTCGCTTTACTGTGTGTAAACGAAGTCCTCGCTTTACCGTGTATAAACGAAGTCCTCACTTTACTGTGTGTAAATAAAGTCCTCACTTAAGTCCTCACTTTACTGTGTGTAAATAAAGTCCTCACTTTACCGCGTGTAAACGAAGTCCTCGCTTTACTGTGTGTAAACGAAGTCCTCACTTTAACGTGTGTAAACGAAGTCCTCACTTTACTGTGTGTAAATAAAGTCCTCACTTAAGTCCTCACTTTACTGTGTGTAAATAAAGTCCTCACTTAAGTCCTCACTTTACTGTGTGTAAATAAAATCCTCACTTTACCGTGTGTAAACGAAGTCCTCGCTTTACTGTGTGTAAACGAAGTCCTCGCTTTTCCGTGTATAAACGAAGTCCTCACTTTACTGTGTGTAAATAAAGTCCTCACTTTACTGTATGTAAACGAAGTCCTCACTTTACTGTGTGTAAATAAAGTCTTCACTTTACCGTGTGTAAACGAAGTCCTCACTTTACTGTGTGTAAATACGTAGAAATATTCGCTGTGTATTAATGTTCGCTATTTTCGCAGTCGCTTATCAACTGCGAAATAAATCCAATGTGAAATTTTATATCCTTTTCAGATGCTACTGTTAAAGCACCGCGTGCCCGCTAACGTTTATACCAGCAAAATTGCTCTCCATACCAAAATCGCGAAAGTTTGTACCAGTGAATATTTCTACGTATACAGAAAGTCCTCACTTTACTGTGTGTAAATAAAGTCCTCACATTACTGTGTGTAAATAAAGTCCTCACTTTACCGTGTGTAAACGAAGTCCTCGCTTTACTGTGTGTAAACGAAGTCCTCGCTTTACCGTGTATAAACGAAGTCCTCACTTTACTGTGTGTAAATAAAGTCCTCACTTAAGTCCTCACTTTACTGTGTGTAAATAAAGTCCTCACTTTACCGTGTGTAAACGAAGTCCTCGCTTTACTGTGTGTAAACGAAGTCCTCACTTTACCGTGTGTAAACGAAGTCCTCACTTTACTGTGTGTAAATACGTAGAAATATTCGCTGTGTATTAATGTTCGCTATTTTCGCGGTCGCTTATCAACTGCGAAATAAATCCACTGTGAAATTTTATATCCTTATCAGATGCTACTGTTAAAGCACCGCGTGCCCGCTAACGTTTATACCAGCAAAATTGCTCTCCATACCAAAACCGGGAAAGTTTGTACCAGTGAATATTTCTACGTATACGGAAAGTCCTCACTTTACTGTGTAAACGAAGTCCTCACTTTACCGTGTGTAAACGAAGTCCTCACTTTACTGTGTGTAAATAAAGTCCTCACTTTACCGTGTGTAAACGAAGTCCTCACTTTACTGTGTGTAAACGAAGTCCTCGCTTTAACGTGTGTAAACGAAGTCCTCACTTTACTGTGTGTAAATAAAGTCCTCACTTAAGTCCTCACTTTACTGTGTGTAAATAAAGTCCTCACTTAAGTCCTCACTTTACTGTGTGTAAATAAAATCCTCACTTTACCGTGTGTAAACGAAGTCCTCGCTTTACTGTGTGTAAACGAAGTCCTCACTTTACTGTGTGTTAACGAAGTCCTCGCTTTAACGTGTGTAAACGAAGTCCTCACTTTACTGTGTGTAAATAAAGTCCTCACTTAAGTCCTCACTTTACTGTGTGTAAACGAAGTCCTCGTTTTAACGTGTGTAAACGAAGTCCTCACTTTACTGTGTGTTAACGAAGTCCTCGCTTTAACGTGTGTAAACGAAGTCCTCACTTTACTGTGTGTAAAAAAAGTCCTCACTTAAGTCCTCACTTTACTGTGTGTAAAAAAAGTCCTCACTTAAGTCCTCACTTTACTGTGTGTAAATAAAGTCCTCACTTAAGTCCTCACTTTACTGTGTGTAAATAAAGTCCTCACTTTAATGTATGTAAACGAAGTCCTCACTTTACTGTGTGTAAATAAAGTCCTCACTTAAGTACTCACTTTACTGTGTGTAAATAAAGTCCTCACTTTACCGTGTGTAAACGAAGTCCTCGCTTTAACGTGTGTAAACGAAGTCCTCACTTTACTGTGTGTAAATAAAGTCCTCACTTAAGTCCTCACTTTACTGAGTGTAAATAAAGTCCTCACTTTACTGCGTGTAAACGAAGTCCTCACTTTACCGTGTGTAAACGAAGTCCTCGCTTTACTGTGTGTAAACGAAGTCCTCGCTTTACCGTGTATAAACAAAGTCCTCACTTTACTGTGTGTAAATAAAGTCCTCACTTAAGTCCTCACTTTACTGTGTGTAAATAAAGTCTTCACTTTACTGTATGTAAACGAAGTCCTCACTTTACTGTGTGTAAATAAAATCCTCACTTTACCGTGTGTAAACGAAGTCCTCGCTTTACTGTGTGTAAACGAAGTCCTCGCTTTTCCGTGTATAAACGAAGTCCTCACTTTACTGTGTGTAAATAAAGTCCTCACTTTACTGTATGTAAACGAAGTCCTCACTTTACTGTGTGTAAATAAAGTCTTCACTTTACCGTGTGTAAACGAAGTCCTCACTTTACTGTGTGTAAATACGTAGAAATATTCGCTGTGTATTAATGTTCGCTATTTTCGCAGTCGCTTATCAACTGCGAAATAAATCCAATGTGAAATTTTATATCCTTTTCAGATGCTACTGTTAAAGCACCGCGTGCCCGCTTACGTTTATACCAGCAAAATTGCTCTCCATACCAAAATCGCGAAAGTTTGTACCAGTGAATATTTCTACGTATACAGAAAGTCCTCACTTTACTGTGTGTAAACGAAGTCCTCACTTTACCGTGTGTAAACGAAGTCCTCACTTTACTGTGTGTAAATAAAGTCCTCACTTAAGTCCTCACTTTACTGTGTGTAAATAAAGTCCTCACTTTACCGTGTGTAAACGAAGTCCTCGCTTTACTGTGTGTAAACGAAGTCCTCACTTTACCGTGTATAAACGAAGTCCTCACTTTACTGTGTGTAAATAAAGTCCTCACTTAAGTCCTCACTTTACTGTGTAAATAAAGTCCTCACTTCACTGTATGTAAACGAAGTCCTCACTTTACTGTGTGTAAATAAAGTCTTCACTTTACCGTGTGTAAACGAAGTCCTCACTTTACTGTGTGTAAATAAAGTCCTCACTTTACCGTGTGCAGACGAAGTCCTCACTTTACTGTGTGTAAATAAAGTCCTCACTTTACCGTGTGCAAACGAAGTCCTCACTTTACTGTGTGTAAATAAAGTCTTCACTTTACCGTGTGTAAACGAAGTCCTCACTTTACTGTGTGTAAATACGTAGAAATATTCGCTGTGTATTAATGTTCGCTATTTTCGCGGTCGCTTATCAACTGCAAAATAAATCCACTGTGAAATTTTATATCCTTTTCAGATGCTACTGTTAAAGCATCGCGTGCCTGCTAACGTTTATACCAGCAAAATTTCTCTCCATACCAAAATCGCGAAAGTTTGTACCAGTGAATATTTCTAAGTATACAGAAAGTCCTCACTTTACTGTGTGTAAACGAAGTCCTCACTTTACCGTGTGTAAACGAAGTCCTCACTTTACTGTGTGTAAATAAAGTCCTCACTTTACTGTGTGTAAATAAAGTCCTCACTTTACCGTGTGTAAACGAAGTCCTCGCTTTACTGTGTGTAAACGAAGTCCTCGCTTTACCGTGTATAAACGAAGTCCTCACTTTACTGTGTGTAAATAAAGTCCTCACTTAAGTCCTCACTTTACTGTGTGTAAATAAAGTCCTCACTTTACTGTATGTAAACGAAGTCCTCACTTTACTGTGTGTAAATAATGTCCTCACTTAAGTCCTCACTTTACTGTGTGTAAATAGTCTTCACTTAAGTCCTTGCTTTACTGTGTGTAAATAAAGTCCTCACTTTACCGTGTGTAAACGAAGTCCTTGCTTTACTGTGTGTAAACGAAGTCCTCGCTTTACCGTGTATAAACGAAGTCCTCACTTTACTGTGTGTAAATAAAGTCCTCACTTAAGTCCTCACTTTACTGTGTGTAAATAAAGTCCTCACTTTACCGTGTGTAAACGAAGTCCTCACTTTACTGTGTGTAAACGAAGTCCTCGCTTTAACGTGTGTAAACGAAGTCCTCACTTTACTGTGTGTTAACGAAGTCCTCGCTTTAACGTGTGTAAACGAAGTCCTCACTTTACTGTGTGTAAATAAAGTCCTCACTTAAGTCCTCACTTTACTGTGTGTAAACGAAGTCCTCGCTTTAACGTGTGTAAACGAAGTCCTCACTTTACTGTGTGTTAACGAAGTCCTCGCTTTAACGTGTGTAAACGAAGTCCTCACTTTACTGTGTGTAAATAAAGTCCTCACTTAAGTCCTCACTTTACTGTGTGTAAAAAAAGTCCTCACTTAAGTCCTCACTTTACTGTGTGTAAATAAAGTCCTCACTTAAGTCCTCACTTTACTGTGTGTAAATAAAGTCCTCACTTTAATGTATGTAAACGAAGTCCTCACTTTACTGTGTGTAAATAAAGTCCTCACTTAAGTACTCACTTTACTGTGTGTAAATAAAGTCCTCACTTTACCGTGTGTAAACGAAGTCCTCGCTTTAACGTGTGTAAACGAAGTCCTCAATTTACTATGTGTAAATAAAGTCCTCACTTAAGTCCTCACTTTACTGAGTGTAAATAAAGTCCTCACTTTACTGCGTGTAAACGAAGTCCTCACTTTACCGTGTGTAAACGAAGTCCTCGCTTTACTGTGTGTAAACGAAGTCCTCGCTTTACCGTGTATAAACAAAGTCCTCACTTTACTGTGTGTAAATAAAGTCCTCACTTAAGTCCTCACTTTACTGTGTGTAAATAAAGTCTTCACTTTACTGTATGTAAACGAAGTCCTCACTTTACTGTGTGTAAATAAAATCCTCACTTTACCGTGTGTAAACGAAGTCCTCGCTTTACTGTGTGTAAACGAAGTCCTCGCTTTTCCGTGTATAAACGAAGTCCTCACTTTACTGTGTGTAAATAAAGTCCTCACTTTACTGTATGTAAACGAAGTCCTCACTTTACTGTGTGTAAATAAAGTCTTCACTTTACCGTGTGTAAACGAAGTCCTCACTTTACTGTGTGTAAATACGTAGAAATATTCGCTGTGTATTAATGTTCGCTATTTTCGCAGTCGCTTATCAACTGCGAAATAAATCCAATGTGAAATTTTATATCCTTTTCAGATGCTACTGTTAAAGCACCGCGTGCCCGCTAACGTTTATACCAGCAAAATTGCTCTCCATACCAAAATCGCGAAAGTTTGTACCAGTGAATATTTCTACGTATACAGAAAGTCCTCACTTTACTGTGTGTAAATAAAGTCCTCACATTACTGTGTGTAAATAAAGTCCTCACTTTACCGTGTGTAAACGAAGTCCTCGCTTTACTGTGTGTAAACGAAGTCCTCGCTTTACCGTGTATAAACGAAGTCCTCACTTTACTGTGTGTAAATAAAGTCCTCACTTAAGTCCTCACTTTACTGTGTGTAAATAAAGTCCTCACTTTACCGTGTGTAAACGAAGTCCTCGCTTTACTGTGTGTAAACGAAGTCCTCACTTTACCGTGTATAAACGAAGTCCTCACTTTACTGTGTGTAAATAAAGTCCTCACTTAAGTCCTCACTTTACTGTGTGTAAATAAAGTCCTCACTTAAGTCCTCACTTTACTGTGTGTAAATAAAATCCTCACTTTACCGTGTGTAAACGAAGTCCTCGCTTTACTGTGTGTAAACGAAGTCCTCGCTTTTCCGTGTTTAAACGAAGTCCTCACTTTACTGTGTGTAAATAAAGTCCTCACTTTACTGTATGTAAACGAAGTCCTCACTTTACTGTGTGTAAATAAAGTCTTCACTTTACCGTGTGTAAACGAAGTCCTCACTTTACTGTGTGTAAATACGTAGAAATATTCGCTGTGTATTAATGTTCGCTATTTTCGCAGTCGCTTATCAACTGCGAAATAAATCCAATGTGAAATTTTATATCCTTTTCAGATGCTACTGTTAAAGCACCGCGTGCCCGCTAACGTTTATACCAGCAAAATTGCTCTCCATACCAAAATCGCGAAAGTTTGTACCAGTGAATATTTCTACGTATACAGAAAGTCCTCACTTTACTGTGTGTAAATAAAGTCCTCACATTACTGTGTGTAAATAAAGTCCTCACTTTACCGTGTGTAAACGAAGTCCTCGCTTTACTTTGTGTAAACGAAGTCCTCGCTTTACCGTGTATAAACGAAGTCCTCACTTTACTGTGTGTAAATAAAGTCCTCACTTAAGTCCTCACTTTACTGTGTGTAAATAAAGTCCTCACTTTACCGTGTGTAAACGAAGTCCTCGCTTTACTGTGTGTAAACGAAGTCCTCACTTTACCGTGTGTAAACGAAGTCCTCACTTTACTGTGTGTAAATACGTAGAAATATTCGCTGTGTATTAATGTTCGCTATTTTCTCGGTCGCTTATCAACTGCGAAATAAATCCACTGTGAAATTTTATATCCTTTTCAGATGCTACTGTTAAAGCACCGCGTGCCCGCTAACGTTTATACCAGCAAAATTGCTCTCCATACCAAAACCGCGAAAGTTTGTACCAGTGAATATTTCTACGTATACGGAAAGTCCTCACTTTACTGTGTAAACGAAGTCCTCACTTTACCGTGTGTAAACGAAGTCCTCACTTTACTGTGTGTAAATAAAGTCCTCACTTTACCGTGTGTAAACGAAGTCCTCACTTTACTGTGTGTAAACGAAGTCCTCGCTTTAACGTGTGTAAACGAAGTCCTCACTTTACTGTGTGTAAATAAAGTCCTCACTTAAGTCCTCACTTTACTGTGTGTAAATAAAGTCCTCACTTAAGTCCTCACTTTACTGTGTGTAAATAAAATCCTCACTTTACCGTGTGTAAACGAAGTCCTCGCTTTACTGTGTGTAAACGAAGTCCTCGCTTTTCCGTGTATAAACGAAGTCCTCACTTTACTGTGTGTAAATAAAGTCCTCACTTTACTGTATGTAAACGAAGTCCTCACTTTACTGTGTGTAAATAAAGTCTTCACTTTACCGTGTGTAAACGAAGTCCTCACTTTACTGTGTGTAAATACGTAGAAATATTCGCTGTGTATTAATGTTCGCTATTTTCGCAGTCGCTTATCAACTGCGAAATAAATCCAATGTGAAATTTTATATCCTTTTCAGATGCTACTGTTAAAGCACCGCGTGCCCGCTAACGTTTATACCAGCAAAATTGCTCTCCATACCAAAATCGCGAAAGTTTGTACCAGTGAATATTTCTACGTATACAGAAAGTCCTCACTTTACTGTGTGTAAATAAAGTCCTCACATTACTGTGTGTAAATAAAGTCCTCACTTTACCGTGTGTAAACGAAGTCCTCGCTTTACTGTGTGTAAACGAAGTCCTCGCTTTACCGTGTATAAACGAAGTCCTCACTTTACTGTGTGTAAATAAAGTCCTCACTTAAGTCCTCACTTTACTGTGTGTAAATAAAGTCCTCACTTTACCGTGTGTAAACGAAGTCCTCGCTTTACTGTGTGTAAACGAAGTCCTCACTTTACCGTGTATAAACGAAGTCCTCACTTTACTGTGTGTAAATAAAGTCCTCACTTAAGTCCTCACTTTACTGTGTAAATAAAGTCCTCACTTCACTGTATGTAAACGAAGTCCTCACTTTACTGTGTGTAAATAAAGTCTTCACTTTACCGTGTGTAAACGAAGTCCTCACTTTACTGTGTGTAAATAAAGTCCTCACTTTACCGTGTGCAAACGAAGTCCTCACTTTACTGTGTGTAAATAAAGTCCTCACTTTACCGTGTGCAAACGAAGTCCTCACTTTACTGTGTGTAAATAAAGTCTTCACTTTACCGTGTGTAAACGAAGTCCTCACTTTACTGTGTGTAAATACGTAGAAATATTCGCTTTGTATTAATGTTCGCTATTTTCGCGGTCGCTTATCAACTGCAAAATAAATCCACTGTGAAATTTTATATCCTTTTCAGATGCTACTGTTAAAGCATCGCGTGCCTGCTAACGTTTATACCAGCAAAATTGCTCTCCATACCAAAATCGCGAAAGTTTGTACCAGTGAATATTTCTAAGTATACAGAAAGTCCTCACTTTACTGTGTGTAAACGAAGTCCTCACTTTACCGTGTGTAAACGAAGTCCTCACTTTACTGTGTGTAAATAAAGTCCTCACTTTACTGTGTGTAAATAAAGTCCTCACTTTACCGTGTGTAAACGAAGTCCTCGCTTTACTGTGTGTAAACGAAGTCCTCGCTTTACCGTGTATAAACGAAGTCCTCACTTTACTGTGTGTAAATAAAGTCCTCACTTAAGTCCTCACTTTACTGTGTGTAAATAAAGTCCTCACTTTACTGTATGTAAACGAAGTCCTCACTTTACTGTGTGTAAATAAAGTCCTCACTTAAGTCCTCACTTTACTGTGTGTAAATAAAGTCTTCACTTAAGTCCTTTCTTTACTGTGTGTAAATAAAGTCCTCACTTTACCGTGTGTAAACGAAGTCCTTGCTTTACGGTGTGTAAACGAAGTCCTCGCTTTACCGTGTATAAACGAAGTCCTCACTTTACTGTGTGTAAATAAAGTCCTCACTTAAGTCCTCACTTTACTGTGTGTAAATAAAGTCCTCACTTTACCGTGTGTAAACGAAGTCCTCACTTTACTGTGTGTAAACGAAGTCCTCGCTTTAACGTGTGTAAACGAAGTCCTCACTTTACTGTGTGTTAACGAAGTCCTCGCTTTAACGTGTGTAAACGAAGTCCTCACTTTACTGTGTGTAAATAAAGTCCTCACTTAAGTCCTCACTTTACTGTGTGTAAAAAAAGTCCTCACTTAAGTCCTCACTTTACTGTGTGTAAATAAAGTCCTCACTTAAGTCCTCACTTTACTGTGTGTAAACGAAGTCCTCACTTTAATGTATGTAAACGAAGTCCTCACTTTACTGTGTGTAAATAAAGTCGTCACTTAAGCCCTCACTTTACTGTGTGTAAATAAAGTCCTCACTTAAGTCCTCACTTTACTGTGTGTAAATAAAGTCCTCACTTTACCGTGTGTAAACGAAGTCCTTGCTTTACTGTGTGTAAACGAAGTCCTCGCTTTACCGTGTATAAACGAAGTCCTCACTTTACTGTGTGTAAATAAAGTCCTCACTTAAGTACTCACTTTACTGTGTTTAAATAAAGTCCTGACTTTACCGTGTGTAAACGAAGTCCTCGCTTTAACGTGTGTAAACGAAGTCCTCACTTTACTGTGTGTAAATAAAGTCCTCACTTAAGTCCTCACTTTACTGAGTGTAAATAAAGTCCTCACTTTACTGCGTGTAAACGAAGTCCTCACTTTACCGTGTGTAAACGAAGTCCTCGCTTTACTGTGTGTAAACGAAGTCCTCGCTTTACCGTGTATAAACAAAGTCCTCACTTTACTGTGTGTAAATAAAGTCCTCACTTAAGTCCTCACTTTACTGTGTGTAAATAAAGTCTTCACTTTACTGTATGTAAACGAAGTCCTCACTTTACTGTGTGTAAATAAAGTCCTCACTTTACTGTGTGTAAACGAAGTCCTCACTTTAATGTGTGTAAAAAAAGTCCTCACTTTACTGTGTGTAAACGAAGTCCTCACTTTACCGTGTGTAAACGAAGTCCTCACTTTACTGTGTGTAAATACGTAGAAATATTCGCTGTGTATTAATGTTCGCTATTTTCGCGGTCGCTTATCAACTGCGAAATAAATCCACTGTGAAATTTTATATCCTTTTCAGATGCTAGTGTTAAAGCACCGCGTGTCCGCTAACGTTTATACCAGCAAAATTTCTCTCCATACCAAAACCGCGAAAGTTTATAGCAGTGAATATTTCTACGTATACAGTAAGTTTTCACTTTACTGTATGTAAACGAAGTCCTCACTTTACCGTGTGTAAACGAAGTCCTCACTTTACAGTGTGTAAATAAAGTCCTCACTTTACCGTGTGTAAACAAAGTCCTCACTTTACTGTGTGTAAACGAAGTCCTCGCTTTAACATGTGTAAACGAAGTCCTCACTTTACTGTGTGTAAATAAAGTCCTCACTTAAGTCCTCACTTTACTGTGTGTAAATAAAGTCCTCACTTTACTGTGTGTAAACGAAGTCCTCACTTTACTGTGTGTAAATAAAGTCTTCACTTTACTGTGTGTAAACGAAGTCCTCACTTTACTGTGTGTAAATAAAGTCCTCACTTAAGTCCTCACTTTACTGTGTGTAAATAAAGTCCTCACTTTACTGTATGTAAACGAAGTCCTCACTTTACTGTGTGTAAATAAAGTCTTCACTTTACCGTGTGTAAACGAAGTCCTCACTTTACTGTGTGTAAATACGTAGAAATATTCGCTGTGTATTAATGTTCGCTATTTTCGCAGTCGCTTATCAACTGCGAAATAAATCCAATGTGAAATTTTATATCCTTTTCAGATGCTACTGTTAAAGCACCGCGTGCCCGCTAACGTTTATACCAGCAAAATTGCTCTCCATACCAAAATCGCGAAAGTTTGTACCAGTGAATATTTCTACGTATACAGAAAGTCCTCACTTTACTGTGTGTAAACGAAGTCCTCACTTTACCGTGTGTAAACGAAGTCCTCACTTTACTGTGTGTAAATAAAGTCCTCACATTACTGTGTGTAAATAAAGTCCTCACTTTACCGTGTGTAAACGAAGTCCTCGCTTTACTGTGTGTAAACGAAGTCCTCGCTTTACCGTGTATAAACGAAGTCCTCACTTTACTGTGTGTAAATAAAGTCCTCACTTAAGTCCTCACTTTACTGTGTGTAAATAAAGTCCTCACTTTACCGTGTGTAAACCAAGTCCTCGCTTTACTGTGTGTAAACGAAGTCCTCACTTTACCGTGTATAAACGAAGTCCTCACTTTACTGTGTGTAAATAAAGTCCTCACTTTACTGTGTGTAAATAAAGTCCTCACTTTACTGTATGTAAACGAAGTCCTCACTTTACTGTGTGTAAATAAAGTCTTCACTTTACCGTGTGTAAACGAAGTCCTCACTTTATTGTGTGTAAATAAAGTCCTCACTTTACCGTGTGCAAACGAAGTCCTCACTTTACTGTGTGTAAATAAAGTCCTCACTTTACCGTGTGCAAAGGAAGTCCTCACTTTACTGTGTGTAAATAAAGTCTTCACTTTACCGTGTGTAAACGAAGTCCTCACTTTACTGTGTGTAAATACGTAGAAATATTCGCTGTGTATTAATGTTCGCTATTTTCGCGGTCGCTTATCAACTGCAAAATAAATCCACTGTGAAATTTTATATCCTTTTCAGATGCTACTGTTAAAGCACCGCGTGCCCGCTAACGTTTATACCAGCAAAATTGCTCTCCATACCAAAATCGCGAAAGTTTGTACCAGTGAATATTCTACGTATACAGAAAGTCCTCATTTTACTGTGTGTAAACGAAGTCCTCACTTTACCGTGTGTAAACGAAGTCCTCACTTTACTGTGTGTAAATAAAGTCCTCACTTTACTGTGTGTAAATAAAGTCCTCACTTTACCGTGTGTAAACGAAGTCCTCGCTTTACTGTGTGTAAACGAAGTCCTCGCTTTACTATGTGTATAAACGAAGTCCTCACTTTACTGTGTGTAAATAAAGTCCTCACTTAAGTCCTCACTTTACTGTGTGTAAATAAAGTCTTCACTTAAGTCCTCACTTTACTGTGTGTAAATAAAGTCCTCACTTTACCGTGTGTAAACGAAGTCCTTGCTTTACTGTGTGTAAACGAAGTCCTCGCTTTAACGTGTATAAACGAAGTCCTCACTTTACTGTATGTAAATAAAGTCCTCACTTAAGTCCGAACTTTACTGTGTGTAAATAAAGTCCTCACTTTACTGTGTGTAAACGAAGTCCTCACTTTACTGTGTGTAAATAAAGTCTTCACTTTACTGTGTGTAAACGAAGTCCTCACTTTACTGTGTGTAAATAAAGTCCTCACTTAAGTCCTCACTTTACTGTGTGTAAATAAAGTCCTCACTTTACTGTATGTAAACGAAGTCCTCACTTTACTGTGTGTAAATAAAGTCTTCACTTTACCGTGTGTAAACGAAGTCCTCACTTTACTGTGTGTAAATACGTAGAAATATTCGCTGTGTATTAATGTTCGCTATTTTCGCAGTCGCTTATCAACTGCGAAATAAATCCAATGTGAAATTTTATATCCTTTTCAGATGCTACTGTTAAAGCACCGCGTGCCCGCTAACGTTTATACCAGCAAAATTGCTCTACATACCAAAATCGCGAAAGTTTGTACCAGTGAATATTTCTACGTATACAGAAAGTCCTCACTTTACTGTGTGTAAACGAAGTCCTCACTTTACCGTGTGTAAACGAAGTCCTCACTTTACTGTGTGTAAATAAAGTCCTCACATTACTGTGTGTAAATAAAGTCCTCACTTTACCGTGTGTAAACGAAGTCCTCGCTTTACTGTGTGTAAACGAAGTCCTCGCTTTACCGTGTATAAACGAAGTCCTCACTTTACTGTGTGTAAATAAAGTCCTCACTTAAGTCCTCACTTTACTGTGTGTAAATAAAGTCCTCACTTTACCGTGTGTAAACGAAGTCCTCGCTTTACTGTGTGTAAACGAAGTCCTCACTTTACCGTGTATAAACGAAGTCCTCACTTTACTGTGTGTAAATAAAGTCCTCACTTAAGTCCTCACTTTACTGTGTGTAAATAAAGTCCTCACTTTACTGTATGTAAACGAAGTCCTCACTTTACTGTGTGTAAATAAAGTCTTCACTTTACCGTGTGTAAACGAAGTCCTCACTTTACTGTTTGTAAATAAAGTCCTCACTTTACCGTGTGCAAACGAAGTCCTCACTTTACTGTGTGTAAATAAAGTCCTCACTTTACCGTGTGCAAAGGAAGTCCTCACTTTACTATGTGTAAATAAAGTCTTCACTTTACCGTGTGTAAACGAAGTCCTCACTTTACTGTGTGTAAATACGTAGAAATATTCGCTGTGTATTAATGTTCGCTATTTTCGCGGTCGCTTATCAACTGCAAAATAAATCCACTGTGAAATTTTATATCCTTTTCAGATGCTACTGTTAAAGCACCGCGTGCCCGCTAACGTTTATACCAGCAAAATTGCTCTCCATACCAAAATCGCGAAAGTTTGTACCAGTGAATATTTCTACGTATACAGAAAGTCTTCATTTTACTGTGTGTAAACGAAGTCCTCACTTTACCGTGTGTAAACGAAGTCCTCACTTTACTGTGTGTAAATAAAGTCCTCACTTTACTGTGTGTAAATAAAGTCCTCACTTTACCGTGTGTAAACGAAGTCCTCACTTTACTGTGTGTAAACGAAGTCCTCGCTTTACCGTGTATAAACGAAGTCCTCACTTTACTGTGTGTAAATAAAGTCCTCACTTAAGTCCTCACTTTACTGTGTGTAATTAAAGTCTTCACTTAAGTCCTCACTTTACTGTGTGTAAATAAAGTCCTCACTTTACCGTGTGTAAACGAAGTCCTTGCTTTACTGTGTGTAAACGAAGTCCTCGCTTTACCGTGTATAAACGAAGTCCTCACTTTACTGTATGTAAATAAAGTCCTCACTTAAGTCCGCACTTTACTGTGTGTAAATAAAGTCCTCACTTTACTGTGTGTAAACGAAGTCCTCGCTTTAACGTGTGTAAACGAAGTCCTCACTTTACTGTGTGTAAATAAAGTCCTCACTTAAGTCCTCACTTTACTGTGTGTAAATAAAGTCCTCACTTTACTGTGTGTAAACGAAGTCCTCACTTTACTGTGTGTAAATAAAGTCCTCACTTTACAGTGTGTATATAAAGTCCTCACTTTACCGTGTGTAAACGAAGTCCTCACTTTACTGTGTGTAAATAAAGTCCTCACTTTACCGTGTGTAAACGAATTCCTCCCTTTACTGTGTGTAAATACGTAGAAATATTGGCTGTGTATTAATGTTCGCTATTTTCGCGGTCGCTTATCAACTGCGAAATAAATCCACTGTGAAATTTTATATCCTTTTTAGATGCTAGTGTTAAAGCACCGCGTGGCCGCGAAAGTTTATACAAGCGAAAATGCTCTCCATACCAAAACCGCGAAAGTTTATACCAGTGAATATTTCTACGTATATAGTAAGTTCTCACTTTACTGTATGTAAACGAAGTTCTCACTTTACCTTGTGTAAACGAAGTCCTCACTTTACTGTGTGTAAACGAAGTCCTCACTTTACCGTGTGTAAACGAAGTCCTCACTTTACTGTGTGTAAACGAAGTCCTCACTTTACTGTGTGTAAATAAAGTCCTCACTTTATCGTGTGTAAACGAAGTCCTCACTTTACTGCGTGTAAATAAAGTCCTCACTTTACCGAGTGTAAATAAAGTCCTCACTTTACTATGTGTAAATAAAGTCCTCACTTTACCGTGTGTAAATAAAGTCCTCACTTCACTGTGTGTAAACGAAGTCCTCACTTTACTGTGTGTAAACGAAGTCCTCACTTTACTATGTGTAAATAAAGTCCTCACTTTACCGTGTGTAAACGAAGTCCTCACTTTACTGTGTGTAAATAAAGTCCTCACTTTACCGTGTGTAAACGAAGTCCTCACTTTACTGTGTGTAAATAAAGTCCTCACTTTACTGTGTGTAAATAAAGTTCTCACTTTACTGTGTGTAAATAAAGTCCTCATTTTACTGTGGGTAAACGAAGTCCTCACTTTACTGTGTGTAAATAAAGTCCTCACTTAACTGTGTGTAAACGAAGTCCTCACTTTACTGTGTGTAAATAAAGTCCTCACTTTACTGTGTGTAAATAAAGTCCTCACTTTACTGTGTGTAAATAAAGTCCTCACTTTACCGTGTGTAAACGAAGTCCTCACTTTAATGTTTGTAAATACGTAGTAATATTCGCTGTGTATTAATGTTCGCTATTTTCGCGGTCGCTTATCAACTGTGAAATAAATCCACTGTGAAATTTTATATCCTTTTCAGATCCTAGTGTTAAAGCACCGCGTGGCCGCGAAAGTTTATACAAGCGAAAATGCTCTCCATACCAAAACCGCGAAAGTTTATACAAGCGAAAATGCTCTCCATACCAAAACCGCGAAAGTTTATACAAGCGAAAATGCTCTCCATACCAAAACCGCGAAAGTTTATACCAGTGAATATTTCTACGTATACAGAAAGTCCTCACTTTACTGTGTGTAAACGAAGTCCTTACTTTACCGTGTGTAAACGAAGTCCTCACTTTACTGTGTGTAAACGAAGTCCTCACTATACCGTGTGTGAACGAAGTCCTCACTTTACCGTGTGTAAACGAAGTCCTCACTTTACTGTGTGTAAACGAAGTCCTCATTTTAGTGTGTGTAAATAAAGTCCTCACTTTACCGTGTGTAAACGAAGTCCTCACTTTACTGTGTGTAAATAAAGTCCTCACTTAAGTCCTCACTTTACTGTGTGTAAATAAAGTCCTCACTTTACTGTGTGTAAACGAAGTCCTCACTTTACTGTGTGTAAATAAAGTCTTCACTTTAGTGTGTGTAAACGAAGTCCTCACTTTACTGTGTGTAAATAAAGTCCTCACTTTACCGTGTGTAAACGAAGTCCTCACTTTACTGTGTGTAAATAAAGTCCTCACTTTACCGTGTGTAAACGAATTCCTCCCTTTACTGTGTGTAAATACGTAGAAATATTGGCTGTGTATTAATGTTCGCTATTTTCGCGGTCGCTTATCATCTGTGAAATAAGTCCAATGTGAAATTTTATATCCTTTTTAGATGCTAGTGTTAAAGCACCGCGTGGCCTCGAAAGTTTATACAAGCGAAAATGCTCTCCATACCAAAACCGCGAAAGTTTATACCAGTGAATATTTCTACGTATACAGTAAGTTCTCACTTTACTGTATCTAAACGAAGTCCTCACTTTACCGTGTGTAAACGAAGTCCTCACTTTACTGTGTGTAAATAAAGTCCTCACTTTACCGAGTGTAAACGAAGTCCTCACTTTACCGTGTGTAAACGAAGTCCTCACTTTACCGTGTGTAAACGAATTCCTCCCTTTACTGTGTGTAAATACGTAGAAATATTGGCTGTGTATTAATGTTCGCTATTTTCGCGGTCGCTTATCAACTGCGAAATAAATCCACTGTGAAATTTTATATCCTTTTTAGATGCTAGTGTTAAAGCACCGCGTGGCCGCGAAAGTTTATACAAGCGAAAATGCTCTCCATACCAAAACCGCGAAAGTTTATACCAGTGAATATTTCTACGTATACAGTAAGTTTTCACTTTACTGTATGTAAACGAAGTTCTCACTTTACCTTGTGTAAACGAAGTCCTCACTTTACTGTGTGTAAACGAAGTCCTCACTTTACTGTGTGTAAACGAAGTCCTCACTTTACTGTGTGTAAATAAAGTCCTCACTTTATCGTGTGTAAACGAAGTCCTCACTTTACTGCTTGTAAATAAAGTCCTCACTTTACCGTGTGTAAATAAAGTCCTCACTTTACTATGTGTAAATAAAGTCCTCACTTTACCGTGTGTAAATAAAGTCCTCACTTCACTGTGTGTAAACGAAGTCCTCACTTTACTGTGTGTAAACGAAGTCCTCACTTTACTATGTGTAAATAAAGTCCTCACTTTACCGTGTGTAAACGAAGTCCTCACTTTACTGTGTGTAAATAAAGTCCTCACTTTACCGTGTGTAAACGAAGTCCTCACTTTACTGTGTGTAAATAAAGTCCTCACTTTACTGTGTGTAAATAAAGTTCTCACTTTACTGTGTGTAAACGAAGTCCTCACTTTACTGTGTGTAAATAAAGTCCTCACTTTACTGTGTGTAAACGAAGTCCTCACTTTACTGTGTGTAAATAAAGTCCTCACTTTACTGTGTGTAAATAAAGTCCTCACTTTACTGTGTGTAAATAAAGTCCTCACTTTACCGTGTGTAAACGAAGTCCTCACTTTAATGTTTGTAAATACGTAGTAATATTCGCTGTGTATTAATGTTCGCTATTTTCGCAGTCGCTTATCAACTGTGAAATAAATCCACTGTGAAATTTTATATCCTTTTCAGATCCTAGTGTTAAAGCACCGCGTGGCCGCGAAAGTTTATACAAGCGAAAATGCTCTCCATACCAAAACCGCGAAAGTTTATACAAGCGAAAATGCTCTCCATACCAAAACCGCGAAAGTTTATACAAGCGAAAATGCTCTCCATACCAAAACCGCGAAAGTTTATACCAGTGAATATTTATACGTATACAGAAAGTCCTCACTTTACTGTGTGTAAACGAAGTCCTCACTTTACCGTGTGTAAACGAAGTCCTCACTTTACTGTGTGTAAACGAAGTCCTCACTATACCGTGTGTAAACGAAGTCCTCACTTTACCGTGTGTAAACGAAGTCCTCACTTTACTGTGTGTAAACGAAGTCCTCATTTTAGTGTGTGTAAATAAAGTCCTCACTTTACCGTGTGTAAACGAAGTCCTCACTTTACTGTGTGTAAATAAAGTCTTCACTTTACTGTGTGTAAACGAAGTCCTCGCTTTACTGTGTGTAAACGAAGTCCTGGCTTTACCGTGTGTAAACGAAGTCCTCACTTTACTGTGTGTTAACGAAGTCCTCGCTTAAGCGAAAAGTCAGTCTCACAGCTAGTGCGTCGAAACTTGTTGTTTTAAAAATGTTGTGAGAAAAGGCTTTCCGGTGCGAAATTTTGAAGAGTCTAAACAAGAAATTGTAAAGTTTCATGTAGTTTCTATTACAGTAATCAAAACTTTGCTGCTGTTATGTTAAGTTCGATCCAAGGTCAAATTGAACGTTACGTCTGATAATTTTTCTTGAAATGATAAAATATTTTTTTGTAGTTTAAATTCTTGATGAAAATACACTAAGGTCATTTGAAAACATTGTCAGAATCGATCGTGAGTCGGACAGTAAAAATAATCGTTTTGGTCGAAAGTCGGACAGTGTTTCACTAGTGAAAAATGGAGTATTGATAACCTTGACTTGTATTATATTAACTTAAAATTTCTTCAGACTTGATTGTGAAAAATTAATGTTGAGTAATGTTGAGGACCCTTTTCCAATATAGCTGATCGTATTAATTTATTGTATTGCGTGCTTGTTTTATCTGATTTTTTACTTTTTTTCTGTCAAATCCCCTGTATTTTAGTATCAGCTCAAATAACATACCACCCTCCTCACGGTCCATAGTAAACCTTTACTGTTTTATTTCTTGATATCCAGGAACGTCAATCGACGAAGCACTGACTCAAATAATTTTAAAGCCTTTCGTTTGCCCCCTCCCCACCGACCGACCTTCCGTTTTAAGGCGGACATTATCTGGGAAAAAGTGGCGCATCATTCTTTAAATACTCTCGGTTACTATAATTTATAGGCAAAACCAGAAAAGATGCATGGATCATGCGCCCGCGTAATATGCTGCTTTATTTCAAACAGTAACAAAATAGAAGAAAAAAAGAAAAAGAAAAAACATCAACTTAACTCTTAAGTAAGGATATTGTTCAAGCTGTTTTCAGCTTTTCGTGATTCCCTCCATTAAAACTATTTTTTATTCTTGCCGAAAACATGGTTGTCTCTGATGCAGGTTTGGAAAAAGAAAACAACTCTCCGGTCTACAGCCTCAAATTTAGACCCCCTTTCCATTATTTCATACCAGCCACTGCGGTAGCTCAGTTGGTAGAGTGCTCGCTCCGTAAGTGGAAGGTCGTGGGTTCGAACCCCGGCCGGGTCTGACCCAAGACTTGAAAGTGACTGTTCTTTCTCCCAGCACTCGGCTTTACGAAATAAAAGTCGCGGTTCTTTCGGATGGAAACTTAAAATAAACGAGGTCCCGTGTCATGGCAGGCATGGCACGATAAAGAACCCTGCTGTATAATGCCATCAGCGCAACGCACAGGCAAAATTTCTGCACTTTCGCCTAAAGCTGGCGACGTCTCGATATAAGTGAAATATTCTTGACTGGGACGTTAAAAACCATTACTAACTCAACTCATTATTTCATACCCAAATAAATTCAATTATTTCATACCCAAAAAAATCTGCACCCCCAACTTTTTTTGGTAAAAAAATCCTAAATCTGCGTATTTTGATGCAGCTAAAAATCAATAAGTGAAATTTGTACCTCGGAATTTAATACAAAAAAATAACAAAAAAGTGATAATTATAAATACATTTGTAATATACATCTAACAGTAACAGTAATGTCAAGAACAAAAAAATTGATATTTCAGTTTTCAAGTCGTAATAATAAGGTTAATAATCTCACGAAACCTGTATGCTGTTGGAATGCGCCACTCAGGTTGCAGAGAACTTCCAACTGTTCACTACTGTAGCCTGGAACCTGACAACCCAAAAGACAAAAATGCCATTGTTATTTACAGTAATAGTGAACTTAAGTGTTGTGTTGCGTACTTCAGACCAGATTCTTTGATAGATAAAATGGGGTTTTAAGTCCTAGTCAAGAATATATCATTTAAATTAATATACAATACTTGAGATGTATCTTTTCAAAAATATTAATAATTTCAAATTCCCACAATTCGCAACCATACAGCAAAACAGGTACAAAAGTTACGAAAACCCCGAACTACGGTTTTCGATCGTATGTCGGACAAGTCTGATATTGAGTTGGACAGTCAAGACTAGAACCATTTACGCCGATAGTTAATATAAGCAGGCAAAAAAGGGCCGAGTTAGTCGTGGTGTATGTGTTGTATATACACGTAGTAGGTATAACATAGTATAAAATATACCCGCGTTACGTAGTTATAGCGGGTAGTATTTTTCTGTCCGTAACGTAGTAATATGAATAATAGTGTTAATCACGTGCTTCACACTTAATAAGTGGTGTATGGTCATTCTAGGCCGGGCTTTCAGCCAGTACACATCTGGTTTTTTAGCTCACCTGAGCACAAAGTGCTCAAGTGAGCTATTGTGGTGGGTCATTGTCCGGTGTGCGTCGTGCGACGTGCGTCAACTTTTGATTGTTAACACTCCTGAGGCCACAATTTAAGTGCAATCTTAATCAAACTTTCTCAGAATGATCCTCTTGACAAAAGCTAGCTCAAGTTCGTATATGGGCCATGTTGGATCAATATCTAGGTCACTAGGTCAAATTGAAGAAAAACATTGTTAACACTCCTGAGGACCCGATTTTAGTCGAATCTTCATCAAACTTAGTCAGAATGATCATCTTGACAAAAGCTAGCTCAAGTTCGTATATGGGCCATGTTGGGTCAATAAGTAGGTCACTAGGTCAAATTGTAGAAAAACCTTGTTAACACTCCTGAGGCCCCAATTTTAGTCCAATCTTCATCAAACTTAGTCAGAATGATGCTCTTGACAAAAACTAGTTCAAGTTTGTATATGGGCCATGTTGGGTCAATAAGTAGGTCAAATTGTAGAAAAACCTTGTTAACACTCCTGAGGACCCAATTTTAGTTCAATCTTCATCAAACTTAGTCAGAATGATGCTCTTGACAAAAGCTAGTTCAAGTTCGTATATTGGCCATGTTGGGTCAATAAGTAAGTCACTAGGTCAAATTGTAGAAAAACCTTGTTAACACTCCTGAGGACCAAATTTTAGTCCAATCTTCATCAAACTTAGTCAGAATGATGCTCTTGACAAAAACTAGTTCAAGTTCGTATATGGGCCATGTTGGGTCAATATCTAGGTCACTAGGTCAAATTGTAGAAAAACCTTGTTAACACTCCTGAGGACCCAATTTTAGTTCAATCTTCATCAAACTTAGAATGATCATCTTGACAAAAGCTAGCTCAAGTTCGTATATTGGCCATGTGGGATCAATAAGTAGGCCACTAGGTCAAATTGTAGAAAAACTTTGTTAACACTCCTGAGAACCCAATTTTAGTTCAATCTTCATCAAACTTAGAATGATCATCTTGACAAAAACTAGTTCAAGTTCGTATATGGGCCATGTTGGGTCAATAAGTAAGTCACTAGGTCAAATTGTAGAAAAACCTTGTTAACACTCCTGAGGACCAAATTTTAGTCCAATCTTCATCAAACTTAGTCAGAATGATGCTCTTGACAAAAACTAGTTCAAGTTCTTATATGGGCCATGTTGGGTCAATATCTAGGTCACTAGTCAAATTGTAGAAAAACCTTGTTAACACTCCTGAGGACCCAATTTTAGTTCAATCTTCATCAAACTTAGTCAGAATGATGCTCTTGACAAAAGCTAGCTCAAGTTCGTATATGGGTCATGTGGGGTCAATAAGTAGGTCACTAAGTCAAATTGTAAGAAACCTTGCTAACACTCCTGGGGCCCCAATTTTAGTCCAATCTTCATCAAACTTAGTCAGAATGATGCTCTTGACAAAAGCTAGCTCGAGTTTGTATATGGGCTATGTTCGGTCAATAAGTAGGTCACTAGGTCGAATTATATAAAAAACCTTGTTAACACATATGAGGGGATCCATTTTGGACCAATCTTATCAAACTGTCTCAGAATGATGCTCTTGACAAAAGCTAGCTCAAGTTTATATATGGGTCATTTTGTGTTAATAAGTAGGTCACTAGCTCGAAATATAGGAAAAAATCTCTTTTAAGAATAGAAGTTCCAGTTTGCCAAAATCAAGCTGAGTGTACATCATTTTCAGGTGAGCGTCCAGGGACTTCATGACACTCTTGTTTTTAAATATACACGTATATATGTGTATGTGTATATATATATATGTATGTATATATGTGTATATATACATGTATATATTTATATGATCGTATATATATGTATATATAACAAGTAATTTGTTATTTGGGGGAAGTGCAGCCCCCAGAACTCTAGACCAATTTTTGCCTGCGCTGGACACAGGTTTCCAGATTTGTCCCAAAAGGAGTTATATTTGGTTTTCCTGGGGCCGCAATTTTTTGGTCAGAAAGGTTCTTTTTTATTATATCATTACTCCCGTCCTACATATTGTATTACATTTAGTGGTTTATGTTTATGTTATTGTATTATTATTATATAAATAAATGTCGGCTGCAAGCAACTTGTCCGGCTAATTGCTATTATGACTTTGTTTAATTATATTAAATTAAGGGAAGAAATATACTGCCAGACTTTCTGGTGCTGATCTTTTCGCATTTTTGTAGAGCGCTCGCTTATCACCCAAAATAACCGGGTTCTATCCTCAGCAGAGGCACTCGATTAGGATGTGATTTTTATTTTATTTCAGGTGTTTCCTCCCTCCTGTTACACAAATAATAATAATCACAATAATAAACCTCGTTTTTCGATGTGACGTCACAGGTAAAGATAGTGACTTAATATTAATTAAACCGGTATATTTGGTCTGTTATGCTGATTTTACAAATTACAGGCCGTGTCTAAAGATGCCGACAACTTCTTCACTTGAGATGTCCGAATGTCAGGAACCGGACCTATATAATAATTATAATAATGGTGAACAACTTTATTGCGAAAACACAATCATCTTAAGAAAGAAATCTTCTGATCTACATGTAGTAAACAAATATCATTTGTTTCGGGTCAACAGGCATTTATCATTTACTTAAAGCGATCTCTTCCAAGAAATATGATATAATATAACATATATTTTAATCCGAAACACACACACACACACACACACACACACACATTTATTTATCTATCAAAACTTTACAATTCTACTTCAATAAAAATTTTATTTAGTCAAAATATAGTATCAGCTAACATGATAAAAATAAAATGTTCAATATTAAAATATAATTTTAAAAACCTGTACTTCGTTTTTAAACACAGGTAAATTATTCTTTTGAAATGTTTAGATCGATTTACAATACAGGTATGACATTTGATATATACGAAATCAAAAGGCATTCAAACTGTTTTAAAATCTTGAAGGTACAAAAAGGTATTTTAAAAGTAAATTATTAATTCCTTATATGTTATGTTATATTTACGTTTTGAGTTGAGCAAATAGTGGTGTTTTACTCTCCAGTCAAAATCTTTTTCAACTAACATCGAAGTGGTAATATCTTGTATAACAGAGAAAACCAGAGTGGCCGGAGAAAACCATACACCTTTGGTGAGCTATCTGACAAACTTTCTAATATGTGCCTCAGTGGGAATAGGCGATGGTAAGCATTGTGATATGATGTCTGTGATTTATGCGGTTTTGTCGTCATATTTCGAAGAGTTACACTTTAAGACATCATCCGATATTAGGATGGAGTTACTGAAGAGTAGCACTTGAAGACATCATCCGATATTAGGATGATGTTACTGGGTAGTAGCATACTTGTGGCGTATTGACTCTGTGTGCTAGCACGTTAAAAGTCATCTCCAGTGCGTACTACTACAAGACGTACCATAAAACATTCGGATATTTCACACATACGCGATCATCTTCTTAGATTAATCCTGAATTATATACTTTATTGAACTTATTCTTGTCTCAAATAGCTAAATATAATGCTGAAGCGACAGTAAACAATATTATAAACTACCAATTTGATCTTTGAATAAAGTTAACATCTGAGCCCTAGAAGAGGTACACAAAACCTTACGGCTTGTGTCTAAAAGTATTAAGTTTTATTTTTCAGATTGAAAACTTTTGTTCTAAATTCACAATAATTTCAGATATCTACAGAAAACAAATGCATACTTGTCAAGGTCAAATTCGCTGGCTGTACTTGTTGTTCTTGTTTTCAGCGGTGGTAAGTGGTGTTACGGTTGCGTTGGTGTAAGTGGAGGTGAGTGGTGGATGTTAGGTGAAAACAATGGAAAGGTAGTGGTGTTAGTTGTGGGGGTGGCAGCGGTAGAAAAGTTTTATTGACCACAGAAAAATTTTACGACACATTTAAATTATTTTACTTGCTTGGCGTCAGTTTTGAGATAGTTGATAAAACCACAAGCAATTTCGGTAACTTCGACTGATACTTAGTGTCACACTACAATTTCCCCTAGGAATTCAGACAAGATAGGGAAAATATTATCATGAAATAAGTTTATGTGTTAGACCAGAGAACCACCGATTTCCTAAATTGAGTGTTAATCAGGCTGAGGTATTTGATGCGAGTAGAATACGTTAGAGAAACATCGCTTAAGTTAAAATCTAACGCTTTCAGTTCATAAAGGACACAGGAGTGCCAGGAAAAACAAAAAATGGTGGCGAACTCAAGGTACAATCTTAACGATTATGACTAAAATGGTGAAATGAGTGAATGTAATCAGTAACATACGTATATATATCGTCAACCCAATGTGTGCCTCGTCTTGCTATACCAGACCTTAAAATCACGTGATCGTTACCAAGTCTACAAAACTCAATTGTAACATATCACTAACAAGACATCAACCATGTTTCATCCAGGAAGTGTCCGGAAAGCTCAAGTAGCCGTCGTTCCGGACATTGTCCTTTGTGATGAACATAGAGAAAAGGTAAAATTATTTTGTACAAACTGTAACGATTTAGTGTGTACCGGATGTATTGTAGATAAACATAATGGACATAACTTTAAACGCGTGAAGGAAATAGTTGGTGAAAAACGTCAGGAATTCGCTACAAAGTTAAATAATCTGAAAACCATCAAAATACCGCAGACAAGAATGTTATTGTATAAAACAAGACTGAAAAAGACACAAAATAAAACAAACAACAAAGAACTGACTGACTTCATTAACAATCAGGCGGATAAGTTAGTGTCACTTGTAAACAAAATCAGGGACGATCTTATTAAGGAAATTAACGGATTACATAAACAGGACAATGACAAATTAACACAACTTGAAAACAAATTACAGGAGACTTTAACAGAAAATGAAGAAATTATCGCTCAATACAGAGGAGATCTTATGTCATCGAACGACGTCAAAATTGTGAAATTAACTTTAGAACTAGATAAACTTGTAGACGTAAATCAGGACGAACTCAATGTCGAAGTTCAAAGTGTAAAACGTCACGTGTTTATACCTGGAAATACCGACAGTATCCGGGATGTTTTCGGACGATGTATAGAACAGCGAGAAGGTGCTGAGGTAGTTACCAGTAACACAAGTAACACACAATCTGTATCTAACGATCACGTGATAGAAACAAAACTTGAAGTTGTGTCTGAATTTCAACATGAAACAGACAAAGGTGAAATCCGTGCTATCACCACAATAGATGATAAGTCATCAGCCTGGGTAGCCACGTATAAAGGAACGGAGATAAAACACGTAGATAGAACGGGTAAAGTACAGAAAACATTAACGTTTACTACACACATCAGTGACCTTGCTATAACGGATGATGGTTCTTTACTTGTTGCACCAAACGGAGGGTCAGATGATAATAGATACCAGATAAAGAAAGTAAAACCTAATGGAGAAATAGTCACATTTATTGATACAAAACCTCTAAGGCCGCTCTGTATCTGTACATCACCTACTGGACATCTCTATGTGGGATGTGTAGATCGTTACAATTATTATGACGTCACAGACGAAAACACCAGATACGTCATCAAACTGTCACGTGATGGTGTCAAAGTTAAATTGTGGCAGTTTGATGAACGTCATAGACGGATTTTTACGTTACCCCGCAAACTTCAGACAAACAATAAAGACATGATATGGGTACGTGATATAACGGCAGTTGGTAAAGGACGAGTGGTTGTACTACATGATCAGGAGGACGGAGTCAGATTTATTTATAACGGTATCAAGAACGGTAAAATAATATATGACTTTTATCCGTGTGACTTAACTACTGCTGGTGATGGTACTACAATGTTGATTAGTGATATAAACAACAATATCATACACGTTGTAGATGAGAACGGAGTTCTGTTATATTTCCTTGGATCACAATATCAGACAGGATTAGGTTATGTAACAGCCATTTGTTTTAAGAGGAAGGATAACACTTTGTGGGTAGGGAACTTTTATGGACATGTTCAGGTGTTGAGACTTAAATAGAATTATTGATTGATCACATGATTGACCCGTCATGAACCACATTCTGTCATTAACAATGTCACTAACATTAAGGATTGTGACGTTTTAACATGTCGTATTTCTGTACTGTATTTTACTCTCAGTTTTACCATCATTTCTTAACTAAGATTTTCCTTAACTTAAATCTAACAAATTATTAAGATATTCAGTATTTTAAGGTGTCATTTTGAAGATCACTTTAAGCTTATAACATTTACATTTAATTTTATTAAACAATCTTTTTTTGTAATTAAAAAAGAAAAAGTGAAAATTTGCTAAATTTAAATGAAGGAAAATCTTAGTTAAGGAACGATTATTAAACTGGCCCCGGTTTCACAATAATTCCTTAACTAAGATTTTCCTTAACTTAAATCTGACAAATTTGTAATCTTCATAGATTTGTTAATTATCGAGATATTTGGTAATTAAAGGTGTTATTTTGAAGATCAATTCAAGCTTATAACATCTGCATTTAGTTTTTATAAAAAAAAGTATTTGTAATTAAAAGGGAGACAGTGAAAATTTGCTAAATTTAAGTTAAGGAAAATCTTAGTTAAGGAATGATTATTAAACTGGCCCCAGTCCCTATTTGTTTATTATTATATTATCCGTATAAATTATTCAAATAATTTAATTGTAAATAACTATTTTGTTCATGGATATGATTTGTCGATTGTGATTAAGATCACATATGCCAGTAAAAGTGCTTTCAGGAAAAACATTCATGAATTTTGTGTCTAAATTTCATGCGAAAAACGCATGAATTTTACACGATTAGGTTTTTTCAAATAAAAATTCGCATACAATTTGTGGGTTTTTTTTTAAATCATGCAAAAAAAAGATGACAAAAATTGTGTAAAAAAAAAAATGCATGAATTTCATGCATTTTTAATTATTCTTATGAAAATCGTTCAATTTTTTTGCAATTTTTGTCAAACAATTCTACAATTCAAAAACATTTGTCCTTTCCAAATGAGTTGAAATCACTCAGTGATCTATATGAGGAATGTGATGATAGAATCTGTTTGTTCCAATAGACATACACCACAAGCTTGATTTCTTTTCTTCTATTTCACAGTTATGGGCAAACTGAAAATAAATTGAATGATCATTTTATCTACATTAAATGCTTACATACTTTTTGCCAACTACTGGTCAACTTTTAATTAATCATTGGTCTTTGGTATTGGTTATGATATTACTATAGCATTTAATAAGTTAAATTATTTTATAAAATGATCTCAAATATGTTGAATTGAAAAGAAAATAATAATACATATATTAATATTTTAAATTTTTAGTTGGGATGATAGAATTTATAGAGGTATTAAAACCATTAAATTTTTATGTATCAAACTCCTACTTATTGGTAATTTATTACTATTTACTTGTGATGTTATTCATTTTGCTAATATTGCATTATGAAATCAGAAATTGTAAAAATAAACAGTGAAAGTGTATGTCAATACCTTATAAATAATACCAGGAAAAAAGTTTCAATTCTGCTATTTCTTGAAATCAGATCTTCAACCATGATGGATGTAACTGTGGAATACAAAATTAGGAAATCTGTTTTATAAAAGTAAATATAACAATAAATGAATAAATCAATGAATCACTCAATTTTAAGAAAATACATATTTCATTACTAAAATAGTTTTTTTTAGATGAATTGAATATTTTACAGATGTCAAGTTTTCAATTATTAACACAAGTAGTTTCATTATTTATAAATCTGTATATATATATCGTATCAACAGCTTGAAATATAAAATAATTTTGAAAAAAATGTAAACCTCAAGCTACACACTATACATCTGTCAAAGGGCTCATTTAATGTATTTTTCATAATTTAGAATTTCAACATGAAACAAGTTAATTTATAATTAAATAAAAATATAAACAAAACATATTATAGATATTCAGTAAGATATAATAAATGAAGTATTTCTGGTATTTACAAATTCTACAAAAACATTTCAATATTTTGATAAGGATTTAGTTGTTTTCACATTAATTTCCTAGTATAAATTGATCTCAATTATAGCTAGTTTGTAATTAACTGTATTAACAGGTTTTAGGATTAGGATTGAGTGCATCATCTTACATGTTGATTATTTGTTTTTACTTGTGAAATAGTTATTTCTCTAATATTTAGTAGACATTTGAAGTGGACTTTGTTGTCCACTTTTAGGAAGTATTATTTGCTGATTTGACCTGACATAAATGCTATAAATATGTATGTAGCACAGCAGAGTTGGTTTTGGGACAACTGGCTGTGTAGTTGGACATTAATAAACCATGTAAATAGAAAGTTTACTGTTTTGTCTTTCATTTCTGCCAAAAGGCAGAGTCTCCAGTCAGCATAGTGTAACTCACACCACCCAGCCTGTGGGTGCACTCTCAACCCTGGCTCCATCAAGGACGGCCATCCCCTGAGTGCCCACCGTCCCATGGCAACGGACCCCAGAGTGTGTTATATTCATGAAAAGAAAATTAATGACTTGCATTATTTTCAACGATATTCACTATTTTAATCAATTTTTGTCAATTTATTGATTTTAACAGTTAATTAATTATTTTTTAAAACAAAATGTGTCTTATAATCACAAGGTGCCCATGGACCTTAACACTCACCTGAAGATATGTCTAAAATTGTTTGCAAAGTGCAATAGACAATATATTAATTACAGAAACTTTCCAAGTTTTCTCTAGATATGCTACAATACTTCATCAGAAATATCTTGTCACAGCTCATTTATAAGTAGCCAATATGGATATAGTAACTATAGTAAAATCAATAATTTCCACATCATTCACAATTTCAGTATCCTTACACACCTATATCCTTGACATTTGAATCTATGACCTTGAACCATATATCAAAATGATCATAATATCAATACTTACACAATTCTTTTATACAAGCCTATACAAAAACGCATTGTTTCCAAAATGATTAACAATTGTAATTATGACCTTGACCTTTGCACCTATGACCCTGACTCATATTTAACAATGATCTTCATATCAATACCTACAATACTCTAAATGCCTACACAAAAGTCAATAGTTTTGAAGATAATTAGCAATTAAAGCGTTCTTTTGCAGCTGCGACCTTGATCTTTCAACATATGACCTTGTACCATATAACAAAATGATCGTCATGTCAATAAATATACATGCCTATACAAAAAGTTAATAGACCTTAAACCATATATCAAAATGATCGTTGTTGCAATACCGGCAATATTCTAACATACATGACAATACAAAAAGTTAAAAGTTTTGAAGATAATTAGCAATTTTAATCATTTTTTGCAGCCATGACCTTGACCTTTCAACAGATGAGCTTGAACCATATATCAAAATGATCGTTGTTGCAATACCTTCAATATTCTAATAAACATGCTTTACAAAAGTTAATGGTTTTTTAAGATAATTAGCAATTTATGGCTTCTTTTGCAGCTGTGACCTTGACCTTTCAACATATGACCTTGAACCATATATCAAAATGATCGCCATCTCAATACCAACAATATCCTAATAAACATGCCTATACAAAAAGTTAATAGTTTTCAAGATAATTAGCAGTTTAAGTCTTCTTTTGCAGCTGTGACCTTGACCTTTCAACATATGAGCTTGAATCATATATCAAAATGATCGTTGTTGCAATACCTGCAATATTCTTATATACATGTCAATACAAAAAGTTAATAGTTTTCAAGATATACTGACAGATACATAATTTTAAGCAATTCCCCCACTCAGTACCTTACCAGTCCCCCATTTTGAGCCCCATGTCTACCATTTGTGCAAATCTGGAACTACATGACCTAAGGATGTTATAAATGAAATAACTAAGGTATATATCTAGTACTTTCAGAGAAGATTTTTTCACTATTTCCCCCTAATGGGGCCCCAAGGGGACATAACTCTTTCATTTGTGCAAATCTGAAAGGGCTTCAACCAGGCATAATGGTTACCAAGTTTCATTAAATTTGGCCCAGTCGTTTTGGAGAAGATTAAAATGTAAAGTTTATGGATGCACGCACGCATGCACACACACGCATGCACACACATACACACCTCACATCATACCATAAGCTCATGCTGGCTAAAGCCAGGTGATCTAAAAATGAAAGAATGTTTTAGTTGCTGTCTTAGATGTTTGTGATGTGGCAAGGGTTTTAATGTTTTAAGCAATTTTGGAAAATTTTACTTTTATCTCACAATATTATTCAAACTTCATGGTTTTCATAAATGAAATTTATAAGCTTCCGGTAAGTAACCAGCAGAATCCTGTCTCATTATCCATCAGGAAACAAACTTCTTATGATCAATCCCTTTCAGTTGACAAAATTTTAACCTGATCGGATAAGAATCAAAGGAGTTTTCTCTGAAAAAAATTTAACAGAAACGATGGTGAATAATAATAATAATAATAATAATAACTAGAATGTATACTTGCTAGCAAGTATATGTCAGCATATCAGGAATTATGAGTCAATGCTTTTAAGCGTACTGACGTATGTGTTTATTCAAAGTATGAACATTTTGAAGCAACAAAGTGGGAGAATCTACAATGAAGTGGACAAATAGTCCACAATTAGTTTATTCAAGGAGATGCCCTTAGGACATATCTGTCAAAATAGAACTCCCAGGTTGTTGTTTTAACCAGATTTCCCTGGGGTCTTTCCGAATTCTGAAAAATGCTGAGGAAGTGCATCTCCCATGGTCAACACCTACAAATTGACAAACTTTTACCCTGATCAGATAAGAAATGAAGGAGGATATACCACAAAAAAATCTGTCATGAGAAACAAGATGTCTGCTGATACGCGGACATAATAAAGATTATGAGTAACAACAAGATGTCTGCTGATACGCAGACATAATAAGAAAAATTCAATTACAAATTATTAATATTTCTTTCTGGTAGATATTATCTTCATCATAATAATAGTCTGATAATTTTATTTACCTTAAGCCTCACTTGATTTCTCCAGTTGGTGTAACTGTGAAGGGCAAAACTCATACATTTTACAATGTTGCTGCCCTCCACAGTAACAGCTACACCTCTATGTAGCATACTGGCCTTACTCTGAAAAAGATAATGATTATCACAAATTTATACCAAAGACTGGATATGTGCATGCATTTTATTTGCAGGAAATATTATGTCAATTATTGGCAAGAATGGATTTTTAATTATAAAAAAGAGATCTCTAATGGGGGTTAAAGATTTCTTTTTTATGTCTTTATCTATTTATCTAATTATTTATTTATTTATTTATTTATTTGTTTATCTATCAATTTAATTGATTAATTAATTAATTTATTTATTTATTTTTGGTAACACATCAGATAAAATTGTTCCATGAATCCAACTGGGTATGCATATCATAATTAATACAAGTTCAAGTTCTTTATTTCTTACACTGTACAATTTACAACAAAGAAAAAATTCATGTACATTATGATATATACAATAAACAAATTATGTGCATGAGTTATACATTTAATGCTTAACATTGAAGGTTGACTCTCTCATTTAATAAAACAAACATACTAGTCCTTGTCCATATTACAATCCAAAAAACAAAGTTAATACTGTGCAAACTGGCAAAAAATGTTATACACGTGAACTTCCATTAAGGAAGTGAGGCCGGGTGCTCCGGAAGGGTAAGCACCTCCTGTCTAGCTACACCCTTCACATGCAAGTCAATTTTGAGAATGAAAGGAAAAAAGAACTAAGGTAAGTCAAATATATCCAGCATAAGTTTACATAAAATATTAAATATTGACACTAAATATTGAAGTGGAAAACTAGATTTTAGAAAAAAAAAATACAGCTATGTTTACCAATTAAATGAAGACTTGGTTGTTCCATTGTGTTGTCTCTTCTGTTTGTGTCTGTTCTGTTGTTAATCATGACATCATCATCATCATTTTGTGACTAAAAAACTAAATTTTATATTAGAACAAAAAATGTCATTTAATAGTATTAGAAACGAGGGATGTTGCTATCTTAATGCATTATGTTGGTACAAATATACAAAATTGACTTTCAACATTATGTATATCTTGAAAAATATTTTGAAATAAAGCAAAATAAGTACTGCATGACATAAAATTTTATGTCACATTTTCTTTCTGATTCCTATTTTGTGCTTATTTACACATATTAATGGAGATTAATAATTATAAAAGCAGGTTCAATGAATAGGATTACCAGTAGGCCATGTCAGTATATAATATATACGTCTCATTTGTCAGAAATATGGTTCCTTCTAAATTGCAAATTATTTCTTCTACTCCAAAACCTGTTGAACACCCTGATATATTTACTTTATATATATATATATATATATATATATATATATATATATATATATATATACATATATTTATATATATATTATAAATTTTAACTTAATGTCCTTCCTTCTCTGAAATCAAATGTATATGTTACTTACTGCAAAAATATCAATTTCTGAGGATTGTGACATCTTGGAATCTAAAAATATGTTATATCAATGAGAAAGTTGCATACACCACAGTAAATTAAATTAATGAAAGCTATTCAAGGTTATTTAAGAAAAAAATATAATAATAAAAAATTAACAAGGCATTATGGGCCTGATACACTCACCTGATAAATAGATAGTGTCTAACTAAGACAAGAGATGACACAAAGGGAAATAACTCTGGCAGCAGGACAAAATAACTTATAATCAATAATAATTACACAAAAAAAAAAAAAAAAAAAAAAAAAATTACAAATGTTTTTGTGAAGTCTACAACTGACATAACCTTATTTAATTTCTTTTTCTTTTTTTTTAATTTAAATGAAATGAAGATTTCAGTGAATTCCAATATATCTATGGTAATTCAGATAGAAAAGACCCATATCGAGGCTCTGTGTAGTGATGTATCAACAGTAACATATTCAGAATATTTTATACCAACTACTAAAATAAGACAAATCTGAACTCATATTTGAACATTCAATAATTATTTCATGTTAATACTATTGAATGATGAAACTACCAATAATTAAGATTGCTATTGATCTATATGTTCATAAATTTTTCTCAAATTGAAACCCACACCTTTAAATGGGTGAGCTACTATATATGTCTTTTCCTGTTAATTGGTTATGCCTCTTTCTTCTAAATGATTTATTATATTTTTTTGTAATATTTTACTAATGTTTTCATAAAATAATGTTAAGTCAAATTTCTGTAATTAATGCTTTTATAATACTAGTTTATTTAACCAAAATTCAATCATTAATTACATAATTAATAAAGAATTTTTCCTTTCTGGCACCTTTTTCTTGTAATCTTCCCCAGTATATATATATATATATATATATATATATATATATATATATATATATATATATATATATATATATATATATATTATTTGCTCCTGAATTTTTTTTAAATAAACAAATAAGTGATACAGAATGGCCTTTGTCATTCATTTCTTAGTTATAACTTGGTCACAAAACTGCCAAAATATTCCTAAAATAGGAAGTTTGGAAAATCACGGAGATTTTTACAATTCAAAAACTTTAAGTTGAACTTGGGGATAATAGAAGTCTAAGCCTGGTTACAATACAATCATACAAATTTCAATGGTTTGAGTTAAATAAAATAGAAAATTCCATTTGGAAAATCTTATGTGTCATAAATTTCAACTTTTAAAAAAAAAAAAAAAAAAAAAAGACATATGAAAGTGAATTGTATATCCAATGGAGTTTCTAAAGCAAAATTTAAAAAAAAATCACATTTATAATACATTAATAATAATAATAATAATTTATATAGGCCAAATTTTAAGTGACAGTCAGATTGTTGCATTTTAAAGTACATTCGTTGGACAGTTGAAAAGAACTACAGTACATAATAATAAATAATGATAACAATAATAATAATAATGAAAATTATTATTATTAATTTATTTCTGACAAACAGCAATTCCTGATTAAAAAATAAATTAAATACGAACCGTATGCGAATGTTTGTCTGAAACTTGCAAGGTTCTTCATCTATGTACCAGACGCTCGATTTTTGGCGTAATCTGTCAATTGCACGTGCCGGGCAGACGTAAACATAAACTTGGACCGAAAGGGATGGGATACGAGACAGGAAAATTGACAATGAGATCTCTAGAAAATTTGGTTGCATAAAATATCAAACCCAATTTATACAAAACAGAGTTTAATTCCAACAGCATAGTCCAACTTATATTTTTGCATTAAAAAAGGATGTATATTTATGTAAAAAGAATATCGCGCAACAATGTAGGTTTCATTCCCTTACGGAAAAATATAGTCACCAGAGTTGTCTTTCCTTTGTTTATATTGGTGACAGCCCGAGTATGTCAAAACGAAAGTGGAGCTCGGATTTGGAGAATTTGCTATTTGCTATACGATGTGACTTGTGTAATCACCAGACCAATAGATCATCAAATTCCAGGAGACACGTTGAAGCAGACAAACACCAAAGTAACTCCCGTTTTGAACAAGTTACTAATATTGAAACAATATGGGCAATGAAGAAAATACGGAACTTATGCAGATGTGTCACCGGAAAATAAATCTGCAGGTGTTGAAAATGGTGTAGAAATTAGAGAAAAAGTCGTCGACGCATTTGTTTATAGCGATGCCTCAGAAGATAGACAATATGGGATTGGCGAGAATACGATAAAAGAGGCAAGCGATTGGTTCCCGTTTCATTCAAATATAGAACTCCATTTATACGTTCTTCTGCATTCGAAGACTCACGTTTTGGTAAGATAAAATATGCCTTTTGTATCAAGAAAATTATGAGCAAACATAATTATTATTCTTGTTCAGTATGTGGTTGGGTAATTATTATTATTAAACTAAGGAATGTATCATTATCTAATTATAATATATTTGTAAAAGGAAAAGCAAAAAATGCCGCGGCCAAATCGGGGCTCGAACACCCAGGACCATCCGAATTACAGCGGGACGCTGTACCATAAAGCTACCCGAATACCTACAAATCCCGGTCCGCCACATTTATCAGTTATTATTTTTCTTCATTGTTTTTTTTTACTAGTATTTATTTATTTTTGAGCCTATAAGAATTCTATAATGCAGAAATTTACCAGCACTGTGACAAAAATAAGACCTGAATAATCGCTGTTTCTCACTGTTGTTATTATTATAATAACTGTATAATAGTTGGAAGTAATATAGACTATTTATTCATTCATTTATTTATTCATTTATTTATTTCTATTTTTTAATGTATGTAATTATTTATTATTATTTTTTTTTTTTGAGGTCACAGATTTTGAATAACTCCCTTCAAAACATTGAAGTTAATTTACCTATAATTTAGGTTTCACAACGAATTGAAAATATTTCAGAGTGATGAAATTGTAAAATTCATTTGGTTCATAATGAAGGAGTCTGGGTAGAAAAATAATCTTTTACTTCGATTAAAAATATCAGATTTACACCTAAATCATTGCTTGGTCAGGTAAGTTATTGCAACATTTTATTCTACAAGTCTCAAAAGGAAATAAATGTATTGCTTGAAAATTGGGTTCTTGGTGTTTTCTTTTCTATAAGAACAAGAGGGCCATGAAGGCCCTGGACACTCACCTGTAAACCATGTACACTCAGCTTGATTTTGGCAAACTGGAGCTTCTAATTTTAAAAAAGATTTTTTTAATATTTTGACCTAGTGACCTACTTATTGACCCAACATGGCCCATATACTAGTTTTTGCAAAGAGGATCATTCTGAGAAGTTTGATGATGATTGGACTAAAATTGGGGCCTCAGTAGTGTTAACAAGATTTTTCTGGAATTGGACCTAGTGACCTACTAATTGACCCAACATGGCCAATATGTAAACTTGAGAGCTAGCTTTTGCAAAGAGGATCATTCTGAGCAAGTTTAAGATTGCATTCAAATTTTGGCCTTAGGAGCGTTAACAATCAAAGGTTAAGGCACAACACTTTGTGCTCAGGTGAGCTAAAAAATATATTACTCTTCATTCTCATATATCGGTATTGTAGGGACCAAGTGCTTTTGATTATTAAAGGTTACTGCCACCAGTCTCAAATATATATGAGACAATATTATAAGTCATTCTTGACTGGAATAATAATGATTTTTAAACTAACCAATATTATGGTAAGTTCATGTCAGTTTTGAGTGACAAGCAGAAGGCATAAATAAGTGAAATTTGGAAATTTGAAATTTGAAAATCTGAGATTTAGACTATAAACTTAACTATCAATTATGATGGACAACTGAATTCCAAGTTCAAGATGTTTTATTGTTATTCCTTCACAGTCTGTCCTTCAATGATTCAGGGTGACTGTCATTTACAATTTTTGGATAAATCAATTTGTATTTTACAATAAGGAATATACATTTAACATGTTTACAGTCTGTCCTTCAATGATTCAGGGTGACTGTCAGTTACAATTTTTGGATAAATCAATTTGTATTTTACAATAAGGAATATACATTTAACACGTTTACAGTCTTTCCTTCAATTATTCAGGGTGACCATAAAATATGTGATGACTGACATCAAATATTATATATTGTAAGACTAAATGAGCTATACTTTAGAATTCACTAAAACATGTGACTAACAATGTTCATACTGACTAACATATTACACTGACTAGCTTGATATAATAAATAACAGTTCTTGTTAATGAAGTTTGAATTCACAATAACAGACTGAATAGATATCTGTCTGAAAAATCACAATGACTAGATATCTTGATAAAATTTACAATGATAAGATATCGTAATAAAGTATATGACTAGATATCTTAATAAATTACATTGACTAGATATCTGAATAAAATATTATATTGACTGGATATCTGAATAAAATATTATATTGAGTAGATATCTGAATAAATTATATTGACTGGATATCTGAATAAATTACATTGACTAGATATTTGAATAAATTACATTGACAGGATATCTGAATAAATTACATTGACTAGATATATGAATAAAATATTATATTGACTGGATATCTGAATAAATTACATTGACTAGATATTTGAATAAATTACATTGACTGGATATCTGAATAAATTACATTGACTAGATATCTGAATCAATTACATTAACTAGATATCTGAATAAATTACAATAACTAGATATCTGAATAAAATATTATATTGACTAGATATCTGAATAAATTATATTGACTAGATATCTGAATAAATTACATTAACTAGATATCTGTATAAAATATTACATTAGATGTCTTAATAAAATATATTAAGGATATTATAATGATTAGATATATGAGTATTTTGTATCTTTTATTGAGGTCAAAATGAATAATAAATAGAATTAAAATATAGATTTTAAGTGACTGAAAATATAAATTTTTAATAATTTGGAATGGGGAAAATAACCATCGAATTTCAAGTGTGATAATTAATTGACAATGTATTCATTACTAAATGCACAACAAATAATGAATACTAGAATTTATTAGATTAAATTGAAACAAAACTTAACTGAAAAATTACTAGAAAATTAGTCTCAATGACTAATAAAAATGCTTAAAAGCATAGATAATTGAAAACCAGTTATCAGTATAAAATGCTAAATTTCTATTATTTTTCTTATTTCAATAAGAGGTGAAAACTGTTAAATTGACCTCTCCGTATACCGATTGTAACCACTTTCTAAAATAGCAAAATTTAATAAAACATTTAAAAAAAAAAAA
This sequence comes from Tegillarca granosa, assembly GCA_029721355.1. NCBI lineage: Eukaryota > Metazoa > Mollusca > Bivalvia > Arcoida > Arcidae > Tegillarca > Tegillarca granosa. Next base: position 33,206,237 of record CM056609.1, read on the forward strand.
AAAAAAAAAAAAAAAAAAAAAAAAAAAAAAAAAAAAAAAAAAAAAAAAAAAAACTAAGGTTTGTTTCCGCATGCAAAACATTCCTTAGCTGGATTTTGATTTATATAACTTTGGAACTTTAGATTTATTATTTTTCAACTGTTTTGCTTATATTTTTATCTTTCTGGCCCCTAGTGAATGAATTTCCGAAATGTGCACATATGGCGCAAAATTTACTGGTATTTGTGTTATATATTTAAAAAAAATGAAACTACCATCCATGGGAATTCAAAATTTTACTGAAAAGTCTGAGAATCATGCAATCAATTAAATTTTACCATTTCTGTGTAAGGTTTTTTTTTTTTTTTTTTTTTCCCCTAAATAAATTCAAGATAAAATCTAAGTTATCTGCCGTTAGTGGACGCAGTTTTCTCGGGAGCAATTATTAATGTTTATACAAAGCTAAGAAATAAAAGTTTTAAATATTTTTTTATCTTTTGCGCATAGTAAGAATAAAAAATATAATCATTGCATGATTATTTTTCCCATACACAATAGAAATATATATTTCAAGCAAATTAAGGTAAATTACGATTAATGTAGTGAGAAGTAATAACTGATCCCCGAAGGAAAAAACAACCTCCTTTACGTGAAGAGTTGTCGCGGGAAAACTAACTATGGCTCATAATAGACCTAGAAGAAAGTGTACTTCCGTTTCTTTTGTCGGAGATGATGATGTGTTTCAACATATCGTTGATATTGAAGACAGCAAAAAAGGTACGACCTCGTTTTTTCTGGATAAGTGTTGTACAGGCCTGGTACGGGTGCTGGTCGTTTCGCCCCAAAACCATTACGCCCCAAACCACTTCGCCCCAACTATTTTACATTTCGCCCCAATTTCTTTTCACATCGCCCCAACTCACCAACCACAACGCCCCAATTGTTTTTTATCGTCGCCCCAAATCACCGACCACATCGCCCCAACTCACTAACTACAACGCCACAAATGTTTTTTTCTGATCTCCCCAACACAACCACAACGCCCCAAATGTTTATTTTATTTATTTAATTTTTATATTTTTATTATTATTGTTTTTGTCCCCCCAACTCACCAACAAAACGCCCTAAAGGTTTCTCAACCACAACGCCCCAATTTTTTTTCTTCATATTTTTGGGCGTATACATCGTAGGCTCTTGTTACAATATATTGTACTGTTTTATTTGGTGTGCTATCGTTATGAAAATACTGAAACAAATTGCATGCGGCGCACACCACAGGTTCGCCCAAAATACCAGAATGCATGAAAAACATTAGTCCTAGAATATAAGTCGTCAACTTTCCCAATATTCGATTTACATCGTTGATATACTGATATTTTCATTTTTGTTTATTGTCAGGAATGTGACATGCGACAGATATCATAAAAAATATAGTTAAATGGTAAGATGTTCAATAGAAAACTTGGATACGAAATTTAGCGTGTTGGCGTCTTATAGGACTTTAAGTACATCAACTTGCTCAATATATGGGTTGTGAGGGTGATGGGGAGATAGAGTTTACTGTTTTACGTTATGACCTAAGATGTCAAAAATGTGTGAATTAGTTCAGTATGCAATTTTTATGGGTACAAATTCCTCTCATGCTGGAAGTGCTGATGTGAGAAAGTTTGCCAAAAATTACAGTTTGTAGTTTTTATCTCAGACTTTTCTCCGTTAATCCAAAATGATAGTGAACATTTAAAAAAAATTGTGTCACAATTCATTCCTTGGTTTTCACTAGATTAATATAAAGCGCTACTACAAAATTAATAGTTATCTCAAATAAATAAATAAATAAACACAAAAAAATATTTTTTAGCTTTATTAATTAAACATTTATACACATTTTTTGTTTTTCACACACACACACACACATACACTAAAATCCAGTGAAATCAGGACCTTTGATAAAATCCAGTAAAATCAGGACACTTTTAAAATAGACATTTTTAGACTGATTCGATGCTCTAGACATGGTACCCATCAAATTAAACCCGAAAAAAAGCTCTCCTGATTGATCTTATTTCCAGGAGGATATTTATATGTTTTTTTTCTGGTTTGATAACACACAGTAAAATCAGGACATGCCAGTAAAATCAGGACATTTTTACACACCCGTAAAATCAGGACGTATTGAAAACACACAGTAAAATCAGGACATCTATACACACGGTAAAATCAGGACATATTGAATAAACACAGTAAAATCAAGACATCTATACACACACACTGTAAAATCAGGGCGTAGTGAAAAAAAACATTGTGAAATTGGTACAAAGACGCAATATTTAAGAAAATGCCTTCCAACACTACTTATAAAATAGAACAATGCATTTGGCTGAATTTTAAATGACATTTGTCTATTTAATTAATCAATGTCATCCTTTTTTTCATTTATAGCATAAAGGAGACAAAAAGTTTTAATGGTTCTTAAACCACATACTATTTTATGCCCCAGTAAAAATTCCTTTACTTGTATCAAGGCAGTCAGTTTTAGGATTGTGGAGAAAATCAGAGTGCCTCGAGAAAACTGACAAATTTTTCACACTATGGACTGAAAAATTGCCCTTAAGTTGCATATCCATTTGAGAACCAAATAATAGCCTTTAGTCTATCCGTTGACTTGGTAAAGTGCTTACTCCAAAACTGGGAGATTCGATCCCCAGCCATATCTGGCCCAATACTTGAAAGTGGGTAGTGAATGTTCTTTCTTTAAGTACTTGGCTTTACGAAATGAAAGTCGCAGTTCTTTCAATAAACGAGGTCCCATGCTGTGGCAAGTGTGGCACGATAAACAACCCTGCTGTATAATGTCATTTGCACAAGCAAAATTTCTGCATCTTCACCTTGGCTGGCGACATCTGGATATAAGTGAAATGTTCTTGATAGGGATGTTACTTGAAGGTGTCCATCATCTCAAATTTTTCAGAAAACGAACAAGACTTGATTAACTCATTGTGGATAAAAGTAGTCATGTAATGATAAATTGACAGAATTCATTTTTGATCAAATTTACAACAGTTATGATTTTATCAAATTTAGGATGTGTGTTAAGCCTGAAATTGAAACTTACATGTACTTTTAGACTAGACTAAGCTACTTTTGACTATGGATATATAAATCTTAAAATTCCCTTCATAAAATGACTTGGTTTCTAAATTTTCCCTGATTTCCAAGTATCTTATTAGATATTACTAGATATTTAACTTGTTTCAACAAAATTTAAGCGAAATCAAAACTTGTTAATGAATCTTGGTATGGGCTAGATCTGTAAGAAAAATAGCTAAAAGTTATATAAAAAAAATAACAGTAATTGTTAAATTGGTCTCAGTTTATTTTTTATTTTTTTGTTTAAAATATACAAAGATATTTTTGTATCAATAACAAAGGTCATCCTCATTGCATCTACACAAATACTAACATGAAACCATGGTCATATAACAATCAAATGCAACCCCCATTCATATTTTCAAATGACACAAAAAACCCAGATGCATTCATTTTCAAAAAAGTCAAATTTAACACAAAGCACAAAGGAGTAATTAAGATTCAAAAGTTCAGAAATATGGTATTAAAGAGCATAACCAAATGATATTCTATTATAGTCCATGTGCTCAAAAATGGCTAGCGTCACCTGCTCTGCATGTGGCGACCATCACCCATTTCAATCAAAGGTACGAATAATGTGAATTGCTACCGTCACAACTTTTCTTTCAGAAATGAGATAAAAATCTTTTAAATAGTAAAAAAACCCTACTAATACAGAAAAATCGCAATTGACAATATGCCAAAATTAGAATTTTGGAAATATTTATTTTGATATATTTCATTTACATTTGCCCTGGCCAGGCCATCAACTGACAATGCATAAATAAAAGTATATTTACCTGAAAACGTGAAATAACAGTTCTCACGAAAATTAACTTTGTTGCAGGGGTATAATGATGTTTATAATGCAGTATGTAGTCTTATTTGTTCCTTTTATTTAAATTTAAAAACTGTAAATGTATTTATTTTCGCATGTATTAATTTTCACAATATTATTAAATCAAACTTTTTCACCTAGTTTAATTTTAGCGTTTTTTTTAAACATACCATAACATATTATTTAAAATTAAATAATGTATGCCAGTAAAATTCAGTAAAACATATTCATTCTTCAGTCTTTATTATTATTGCTCAGTGTTTACTTTATCATTTGAAATGCAAGTATATTACTTCTAATTTTTCGTGCAAAACAGATGATCTCCAATTAAGTGAAAATTAATACATCACGATAATAAATATGTTTACAGTACTGCAGAGAATATTCCCTTAAGGTTGCGGCAGTTTCTTGCGCTTTGTTATCAAGTTTTTAATGTAATATTTAATTAATTTCCAAGGGATATTTTCCAAGCAGTTATTATCCTGTTTTGCATTCTCTATGGCAAGTTTTCCGGGTACTTTGCCCGTTTGTATCCATTTTTTTGAAAATGTTTGACATCACTGTATGTTGTTCTTCAGTATAACATCTTTTCTTTACTGGCTGTGTATTTTTCAATTTTGTCATAAATGTTTTTGTTGCTAATTGTTTTATAAACTGTCCAGATGTACCAGTACCTGAAAAATAAATAAAATATTAGCATTTTAAATAATGTTGAATAATGAAGCAATTTAAGCTGTAGCCAAAAATGTTTCAGATCTACATGTATCTGCCACATGGTTTTGTTTGATCTTTTATATTTGTTATGCATAGGTAATATCTTAACAACAGAGTAAATCAGTTGACAGAGTGTTCCCCTTTATTGGGAGGTCCTTGGTGTCATTCTAGTGATATAAAAAATCTCAAAATTTTATTTGTTGCTTTCTCACCTTTGCTTGTCATTAAGAGAAGAAAATGAACAAAGACATACATGTAACATATTTATGACACGAATCTTGGTGAGCTAGCAAGAATAAACCCAAGAAAAAAACACAAAGGAAATGTAATTTTGCTGAAACTTTAACAGCACAACATCTTAGAAATACCTTCATGTATGTGTACATGAAAAAAAATTAATTAAGTTTTTTCTTATAGAGTATGATTTGGTTGGATTTGTATGGACTTAACACCCAAGTTGGTTATTTCACTTATATCAAGACATCACAAATCTAGATAATGGTACTGAAATCCATCCTTCTGCAATGTACTTTGGTATGTGCAATGGGGATTTGTTATCAAGCTGTGCCTATCATTACGCATGATCTCAATTTATAGTTTCATCAAAAAGATTTCAGACTGATATGCCATAAGTTTGGCGAATGAACACTCATTACCTGTTTTAAAGTTTAATGACTTTACCTGGTCCAATAAGATAAAATGTTAGTATCTCCATGCCAGCATGAGCAAAATAACAATATTTTAACTTGTATGATTTGCCATGAACAAGGTTAGGAAAAAATGTTTGTGTCAGATAAAAGCAAAAAGTTTAAAAAGACCAATACATGATGGACAACCAAGTGGTGGTAATGATAATGGTTGAGTGTCTGCCAAATTTGAAATTACTACTACAATTGCATAGGTTTAAATATTCTAAAAAGATGAAACATGGAAAAAGTACAATAAAATTGCTGTAAAGATATTACTAAAGTCGTTAACTCTGCTATATTGATGCAGATTGATAACTAATGAAGATATGGACACAAACATTTAAGACTAGCTGTCTGCAAACAAAACAATCAGTACACAGGGGTCTGTGAATTTTGAATTTGTTACAATTTTTACATACTCTTATTTTCATTTTAAGCTTGGTTGCTTTTAGCCTCCTCATCCTCTATTTCATCTGTGTCATCTTCTTCAAATTCAACTTTTTCTACAATAATATATATTTACAAAATATTTAAACACAATGAGGACATGACATATAATACATGGAAAATAAAATCCTTATTCAAAGGCTATCAATTTTATTGTATAATGTACTATAAATATAATAATTAAACAAAAGTTGAGTCTCTAATACTCGATGGATGCTCCCATTCAACCCTTTGTCCAAATAAATTTTGGAAACCATGACAAGTTTAAGGGTTTTATTTATGCCACATTTCAAAAGTATTTATACCATGTCAAAAAGTATTGGCACTAATGTATATTTATTTTTTTCGGTTTTATTACTGAAAATGCAATTTACGTGTACTTTACAGCCTATAGTACAATGTATTATCTGTTGGTTGGTTGTAATGTTGTTTAATGTCACATCAGCAATATTTTATCTATTCACAAGAGAATATTTATTAACCTCTAAGGTTTGTGAGATGTGATTATTTTTTATGGTCTGCCTTGTAATAGCATACACCCAGGGACTTTAAGGTACTAGCTCACAGAGTCAAAGTGCAACAGACAAACATTCCACTCCCAGTAACATTATACTGAAAGTAGGTGAACCAGTCAATACTCTGTTCTCTTACTATGAAGCATCAGGCGAGGATGTAGTATCTCAAATTTTAAAGTCTTATGTAAGACCTCATGATGAGGATGCTTCCCCACTGAGCTACAGAGGCAATCTAAACCCTGTTGGATTTTAAATAAGTAATGTTTAACATCTGACAAAATTAAGACTTCAAAATGTCAATGCACATATTCAAATTGAAAGTTTTTAAAAAATATGAGGAAAACTCCAACAGCAGTTGACTACCTTACAGTAATATTGTTTGCACCCAAGTCAATATTCTTTCACTTATATTGAGGCAGTCAGGTTGATTGAGAAAACCAGAGTGCAAGGAGAAAACCACCAAACTTTTGGCAAGTGAACTGACGAACTTTCACTGTTCAGAGTTGGAAAAGAACTAAGGCATTAAAAGGCACTGTGATCATACATGTAAGCTCTTATTTTAGAAGATACATGTATATCCCCTGTGGGGATTATAACAACTACATGTACATGTATATTGTATATAGACGTAATAATAACTACATGTACATGTATATTGTATATAGACGTAATAATAACTACATGTACATGTATATTGTATATAGATGTAATAATATCATTTTAAAACAAAAATGATTTTAAGACCAAGTATCTCGGTCTTATACATGTATATGTATACCACTTATATTAAATTTTTAACTTTTATGGTACAATGGCCAGTAATACATTTATTTGAATGATCCAGTGACTTACCATCATTGTTAATGATGATGCTATTATAATCTTTCCCTTTAAATTCTGAAATCCTCCCATCGTTGATAGCGTGAAGGATCTTTGTTACTTTAGCTACTTCAAAATAATTATCTGGGAGACGATAAAACTCTCTGTGAACTTGTAAATCGTGGCCCATAAAATTGGCTAATATATATTGCTGCTGTTCACTCAAAGACAAAACTTAACACATTGTTCCTTGCTGCTTTCGGAGTCCTGTTGATGTCATTAATTCTGGCTGTTTTGCTCCACAGAGCATTGTGTGTTTTCTTATTGCAACATTCCCATAAAAGGGAGTTTTTGCATCCAAAGGCCTTGCAAAAAAATAATCTCTTTTTGGCTGCACTGCTGGATTTTCTCTCAGCTTGATGAGCATTTGTACATCTTTTTGCATTCTTCTGTTAATAGAACTGGCACTTTTCTACCCCTTTTTCCCCTTATTTCTACTCTCAAGACACTGGTACACAAATTTTGTTAATTTGTTCAAGATTTCCTTATCTGGTGGTGTTAAAGACTTCTTAGCGGCATTTTTGAAGTGCTCCAATTTCATTCTCTGTGCCTCACCAGAACGTTTTCTATTGAAAAGAATAACCTGGGCTAAAACAGCTTCTGCTAAGTCTTGGTTCTGGACTTGCCATTATTTCAGCAACTTCTTTCTTTAAATGGTTGTGTAGTGCTCTTACATCTTCAGACAACGGCAGACATAAACTAAAAATATAAAATGTGAAAAATAAATGTGTAACATAGTACATAAAAAAGATGTAGATGTACTTTGAAACAGTCAATCTTAAAAACAAACCACAACATAAAAGAAAAATACTGAGAAAAACACACAAGGCATAATTAAAACAAAACATGACCACTAACTTTGAAACTCCTGACTCTGAATGGGCCCTAAGCATATGGTGTCAGTGGTGTGGCTTAAGTACTGGGGTCCAATGTCCAAAATTTAAAATAAGCCTTATTATAGTAAACAGTCAATCAACAGTAAAAAAGATCATTTTAGCCAGTTTTGAATTTCTTATTTATCATAAAAACAAGAATTCCACGGAATTAAATGCCTCGCCTGGTTAGTTTTTGACTTTAACACACAACTTTCACATTTTGACACTCCAACAATGCCGCCGCTGCCGACACCAGAAGATAAATTTGTAATCAAAATGAAACATCTGTGAAAACTATGATGATACAATAAAACGACTGATTTTCAAAAATTCTCTTAGAACTAGAAAGCTGCTTTTGAGAACAAAAACGCATAATGAATAATTAGCCAATCAAAATAAATCTTTTTAAATTTTTTTTTTTTTTAGCTCACCTGAGCCAAAGGCTCAAGTGAGCTTTTCTGATCAAAATTTGTCTGTCGTCGTCGTCGTCGGCGGTGTTGTCGTCGTCGTCGTCGTCGTTGTCGTCGTCCGCGGCGTAAACTTTTACATTTTCAACTTCTTTTCTAAAACTATGAGGTAGATTTCAATGAAACTTGGTCAGATGCATATATGGGCCAGTGCAATTCAGATTTGTTCGTGACGTTGTCATGGCTCCCAAAACTAGGTCAAGGTGACCCATGGTTCCAAAAAACTTAAAAAATCTTCTTCTCTGAAAGCCATGATGGGAGAAAAAATCTGATGTGATATTTGGCTTCTCTAGGGTCTTAAGCTTATAAATTGTTCATTTTGTGAAATTTGGTAAAAAATTAGGTTACGCGTTTTTGCGTTTAATTTTGAAAATTTCGTAAAATGGCTTCAAATTATTACAACTTGACTATATGAATAGATATTGACATGGGGTTTTCAGTTTTGACTTTTTCTTGAAATAACCTTCAAAATGGGGTCAAGGTCAAAGTTCAAGGTCATGACCTAGTTTGTAATTTGTGCAGTTTTAGGCTTTTTTCTTCCAAATTATAAGAGATATATAATATTAAAACATTGTTAAAATGTTTAGCAGGACAAAATGTAAAAAGGTACAAAGTTTCGTAACTGTATGATAATGCATGTAGGAGTTGTTGCCCCTGAAATGTTATTTTTTTGCTAAAAAAGACTAAAATTGTGTGTTAGCTTGAAAACTATAAACTTTTTGTATAGGCATGTATTATAGAATATTGTAGGTATTGACATGACGAACATTTTGATATATGGCTCAAGGTCATACATTCAAAGGTCAAGGTCATAGGTGCATAAAAAGACTGAAATTGTTAATTATCTTGGAAACTATTAACTTTTTGTATTGGCATGTATATTAGATTATTGTAGGAATTGATATGGTGATCATTCTGATATAAGATTCAAGGTTTTACATTTGAATGTCAAGGTCATAGATGCATAAAAAGACCCAAATTGTTAATTATCTTGAAAACTATTAACTTTTTGCAAAGGTATATATACTAGAATTTTGTAGGTATTGATATGACAATCATTTTGATATGTGGCTCAAGGTCATACATTCAAAGGTCAAGGTCATAGGTGCATAAAAAGACTGAAATTGTTTATTATCTTGGAAACTATTAACTTTTTGTATGGCATGTATATTAGAATATTTTAGGAATTGATATGGTGATTATTCTGATATAAGATTCAAGGTCTTACATTTAAAGGTCAAGGTCATAGATGCATAAAAAGACTCAAATTGTTAATTTTCTTGAAAACTATTAACTTTTTTGTAGGAATGTATATTAGAATATTTTATGTATTTTTGCAAATGATTTTGGATATATCCTCAGGTTGGCCATATCCTCAGGTGAGCGTTAAGGCCCATGGGCCTCTTGTTTGAAAAAGTATTAAGACAGATCAGAGTCATTGTTTGGAAAAGAGACCAAAAAAAACCAAATAAATTAAATTTGCTTTCTGTTCATATTTACAGAATATTCAGATAAGTCTGCAAAATAGAATATTTCAATAAGTATTTATATTTATTTATGTCATATTTTGATTACATACATTTAAATTTGTTTATTTTGTTTTTTAAATTGATTCATGATGTTATCAATCACTTACTTTTTCAGTTGTGTTGAAATTGTTAAGAACTTCCAATGAATTTGCCACTTCAATTTTAACAACATTTACCTAATTATTAAAAAGAATATATATATATATATATATATATATATATATATATATTAGTAGCGAAAACTTTCTATTTCCAACAAGAAGAAACAATAAGAATATCGTCACTTTTTTTTTTAAATTTGGAAGTAAAATAATTCTTCGATAAACTTTCACACATCAACTTAAGTCATACTACTGTATAAATGTGTATATACATTGTACATATACTAGTGCATGTGTATATGATTAATACATGTCATGTGTTACCAAGTTTATTATTCTCCTGAATGCATGTAACTAGAAAGATAAAATTCATTATTGCTTATAGTAATTATATAAAATTAAAATGGTTTAATATTAGGCCTTTTACTGAAAAAAAGCGAAGGTCTAAATAATAATGTAAGTATTCTGCAAAGAATTTGAAAGCATTCAGTCTTAATTATATGCTGTTCATACATGTAAATAATCAAACATTAAAAAAAGTCAAATCAGAGAATTATAATTTCAGTTGTAAGAACATTTATTAAATATAGTTATTTAAGTGCTTAGTGGGATGTAGACATGCTTAATAAAAATAATTTTTACATACTATACACAGACACAGAGCAATCTGTCTTCACCTGACCATGTGGATTTGTTGCCATGCACTTGTACACTGCTGCATCAGAAAGCTTAGTCTTATGGACCACCAATGTAGCCGTATTCTTTTCAGAAATGATTTCATATTTAGGGCCATTTCTGATTTCTTCAGAACCTTTATACCTACAAAACCAATCATAATAATTTTATTTTTTCCATGGAATTAAAAAAAAAAAAAACCAATAGGCCCAATTTGGCCCTAATTTGCTCACTTGAGTTTAAATGTAACTTGTGTGTCTTGATAATACCTGGTATGTCATAACATGTTGCCTCAATAGAAGTGGTTTCAGAGAACATTATTTATATTGTTTTGGTTCTTAGCTACAACTTGTCAACAAAAGTAATGAGGAATCGGACGATGAAATAAAAGGAGCAGATTGAGACCATGGATTTTAACTGATTTATAAACAAAAGCCTAATTATTAGATCTGTATTATTTATTGAAAATGATCGACAGGTGATAGCAAAGAACACTCGAGTAAAATAATGACAGATAAACATATTTATTTACGTGTCCAATTAACTGAATTCAATTTTAAATTAAAAATGTCGGACAAGCTATATTTCACATCGGACAAAAATATTTTTTGTCTGACATGTCCGGCAAATATGACCGTTTCTAGATCCTATTTTTTTTTTTTTTTTACACTGACATGCTCAAATTTTGTAGACTTTGACTCAAACCAAAAACATTGTTTCTATAATTAAAAACTTGCATTCCTATTTCATTTCCAAGTAAACAAACAGTGATAGAAAAAGGTTATGCAAAGAATTTAACAAAACATTAATGTACATGTACAATATGTAGCGTGTCATCTTGTTTGATTGGATGATTGGAGATGTTTATCTAAATAGTTGATATATAATGGCCAAAAGTCTTGAAATCATCAAAAGATGCAAAAATTGTCAAAAGATCTGTATCCCAAGGTTTATCCAAATTAAGATACTTTAAAGACTGTAATAAATGCATAATTTATTGCTATAGTCAATATATGCTGTGTAATAATTCACCTCTTGTCTCCAGGGCAGGGATAATCCTTCACCATAGCTGTAACGTAATTCTGCATGGAGTTCTAGATCCTTTGCTGAAAAAAAACAGATTTTGTTTTTATCAACAATCACCACTTTGGGAATGCAGTTATATTCTTTCCAACAGCATCATTTATCATGCATCCTTTGTGAATAGGTGGCATCAAAACTACAAGAGAAGGACAAAAATTTAAAATGATTTAAAATAAATAAAATTCAAGTACCAAAGTACAATCCCAAATGTTAGTGCAAATTGCAGACATAACAAATGTAATGAATTAAACAATATGTGCCCTCCCCCATACTCAAATATACACATACACCAAAAAAAGCTGACTGACACAAGGTTTTATTATTCAGAATTAGAAGTATCTCCTGCCTCACAGTCTTGAATAGTAGGTGTATGCCTAAAAACTTTGAGATGCTAAGACATTGCCAGTTTGCATGTTAACTTAATTGAGAACATTTGAACTGAAAAATACACTTTACAGGGTCAACTGTTCTATAAACATACAGGAGTTAAAAGCATGTAGAGTACAGGTACATGCAGCCAATACAAATCATAGGTCAATAAACATTCACCCAAGAATGCCATCAACCAAATTTGAAAGTTGATAGTTACATGACAAAAACTAGATTGGAATGTTAGTTCATTCTATGAAATCAAGAATTGTGATCTAACAGTTGCTTCATATCAAACTTACCAGTATTTTTTTCCTCCACAGTCAAAAAAAAATATAAGAAGTATCCTACTGAGGGATCTGTCTTATATTTTTTCTCTGTTGCCAATCCTTCTTTGTAAGTTAACAAATTCCCTCCATATTCTAGCAAGAAGTCCCTATTCAAAAACTTCTTTTGTGTAAATACACCACTTCCTATAAACAGATTCTTAAATTATTTTTTACATAAAGCAGGGATGTCATTATAATAGGGCACATTGGAATATTGTCATGATGACATGTTTTAATTATGCAAAACAGAACATTTAGTAGTGTAAAGTGGTATTAAGCATGTAACGTCTATTTATGCTTTCCAGTTTTTGTTCTTAAAAACTTAACTCCATTACTGGAATCATACATGAAATGTGAGAAAAAAAAATGCATGAACATCTGAAGTTGAGAATGTGTCTTAAACATGTTTAATTATAAAATGTAGATTAGAGCAAAAAATATTTTTAAAAATCAGTGTTTATTAATGAAAATGATCATGCACATATTTTATTTTTAAAACTGATGAATTTTACTCACCGATAAAATTGTTGATAAACTTTATGACAAACCCATCTTTATCCCTTTTTGCTCTGCACCAATACAATGCATCCTGTATTGGTGATATTCTTTTTCGTTTCATGGGTATCTATTAAAATTTAAGAAAAAAAGAATGTAAAGGCAATCTAAATTAAATTTCACTTGATTTTTATGAAGACATAAGTGGTTCTGTTTAGAAACTACTTCTTACCATTGGATGGTTAGAAAAGTCTGGGTGGTGGCAAATTTATAATATGATACCATAATTCTTATGACTTAATCATAACTGCACATCTGGTTGAAGATTTAAGTTGTGGGTATGGAAGATTATTATCTATGGATAGACAGAACAAACAATAAGTCCTGTAAGTCCTGTCAATTATACAGGTGGCACACTGATTTTTGTACACTTCATTAAGATCCCTTCTCTAATCCATTTTATGCTGCCAGTCATAAAGACACAACATGTTTTGTGAATAAGTGAAATGATCTTGAAGTAAACTTCAAAATTGAACCATCTTATGTGTAATTCATTTTATTTCAAATTATTGCCAATGATTTGTAAACAGAATGTTTATGGTCACCTGGAAATTGCCATGCAGTAGTTTTCACCACTGCAGTTTAAATGTTTGATAAACCCCAGTATTAAACACACTATAATTCTCAACTCTCGAAAAGTCAATATGTAGGCTAAATAATAAATGTGGCAATCCGAGCTGGATAGGTGCTTAAGTAGCTCAGTTGGTAGAGCATCTCACTAGTATTAGAAAGGCCCTGGGTTTGATTCAGGCTTGACAACTGCATTTTTTCTTCTCCTGTTACATTTGGGGGCTTGTCCTACCCCGGGAAGTAGTCGACCAACGGGTTGGTTCAAGGGTCGAACCTGGTGGTTTTCAATTCAAGGTAGTTGAATTGAAAAAAGGGAGGAGATGAGGCAAACCAGGCTACATAGGTGGCCAGGTAGGTCAGTCGGTAGAGCGTCCATCTAGTATTGGGAAGGTCCACTACATATTCTCCCTTTCCTGTTACAAATAAACTCCCCCCCCCCCGCCCTCACCCCACATAATGCCTAAATTTACTGGCTAGGAGAGACCGACAATCCTCCACCCCATCGATCGACAGTATGCTGTATTCTGACCTAATGATTGCTGCATTGAGCTTTGATATGATATCAGGACCGGAGCCTATAGAAATTTCCAATTTTAGTCAGCTAGCGAGGAAAGAGGGGATGAGGGTTGAGGATAAGTCGTCTATCGATAGCAACTAAGTAATAGGTTTGGACCAACAACCTGTCAACAGACAGTGAAAAATAATGGTATAAAACATAGCCTTTCGAAGACTTTACCGTGTCCATCAGTCCATGAAGACAGTATCGTGGCCAGCTTCTTGTCAACACACCTAGTCCGAAAATCTGACGGTCTATCTCCAATCTCCAATCGTGCAAAAAAATTGAAAAGGATAAATCTAAAGACCGCAGAAATCTCGGTCTACAACACACCAAGCACGCCTATTATTGATACACTTGTAGTTTCCTTCATTACAACGGAACACCGCGTTTGGTTAAAATTTGTAGTGGCGAAAAGTGAAAAAGAGAATGACATGGTTATTTTATTCATTTAATAAATTGATGAGTGAGAGCATTATCATTTTACAAAAATGACATTATCTGATTTGCACATATCGAATTTATCGTAAATAGTTATATGCCTATTAGAATGAAGAAAAAATGTAGCTAGCTATCGTGGACCGATATCACCTAACAAACCACGGATTTTATCAAAACTAACGTGTCAAAAATTACCATTTAATCATTTCTAATGGACTGAGATCTTGTTAAACTTATATCATTCCGATAATTTAAGTAGAATGATAATTTTCGAACGAGATCTTGTTTTTTGAAACTGTCTTTCTTGGCGATTTCGGCTACACTTTTTTAACTATCGTAGCATAAATAAATAAGTAAATAAATAAATTATTCTTGTTAACAGATCAAATTTCACATTAAATAAGTTTTTCCTAAACTAGTTTATCCTGTATATCTAGCTTTTAATCACACATGCATATTTATCTTACTTGGTAGTCTTCACCATGATCACCGCTTCACTGCTTGCTACAACGAACTTAGTGTGTATCAAATCTAGAAATGTCCGATTTTACACACTTGTATCGTGTGTAAAAGTAAAATCAGGACGTTTTTAGAAACATCAGTAAAAAATCAACGGCAAACTTAAATAAAATAATTCTGTTCCTGAAAACTACCTTTGCCAAAATACAAATAAAATACATAACGATAACTTTTTCTGACAACATTAAGGTGGTTGAAATGGAAAATAAAACGATCGTAAAATCACGACACGACTTTTGTCGTGATTTCCGAAAATGTCGTGATTTTGTTGGTGTGTTATCAAGTCGGTGTCGTGATTTTACTGGATTAACACACCCACACACACACACTTATACAGACCAGTACATAAACGGTCTCTCTTTCTCTCTGTCTCTATAGAAATACACATGCGTAATCAAACTATCTTGCACACGGATACACACACATAAACAATCTTTATTACACATAGACCCTCACATAAAACACACTCTTTCCGAGATAACCGACACAAACGCTACAATTACACACTGACTCCGTGCGCACACAGTTTTTCTGTCACAATAACAGTCATCACATAAAACCATATTTTAATTTCTAAATTACAGAGCAACAAAAATGAATTTCATTCACCGAGTGTCTCAAAAGATAGGTTTTTCCCTCACAGGTTGATAGGTCCATTCACACGGGCGATGGCGGTTAAAAGGCCTTCAGAGTTCAGCTCTCCGCCTTCGAATCGTTTGTTTGATAGTACATATTTGTGACTGTCAATTGCTCTGAGATGTGCTTTGTGATTGGTCTTTCAAAATCTCTTTGAAGTTTTCATTAAACATTGTTGTTTTCTTTTAATTTTCCCTTAAAGTGATTAAAATGTTATGATAGCAAACAATACTTCCGAATACAGTCAGCGATAATAATCTGATAATTGCCATGGCTTCATTGATGTTAAAACAATAAATCAGTATAGCAGCAGTTTGAGGAAACGATGCAAGCTTCCTTGCTTTTATAACAATGCATTTTGGTTCAACACAAAGGCGGTTTGTTTGACAATCGCGTTGAAAAGCCATTTTGGAATTTATAAGATTTTTTTTTCTATTATTAACAATCAATTTTTAACAACATTAAATTTTAAAACTGATTTTTTAATACCTCCGATGTATCAAAGTGATGTTTACATATTAAAAAATTTCGTAATTATAAATATTTATAAATGTTCTATATGTCAGTTAATATGAATATTACATGTATGTGTTGAACTGTTATGAAAAAGTTGGGGCGTTGTGGTTTGCACGCTTCAAATGAAATATATACCGGATAGGGAAAAAAGTTGGGGCGCTGTGGTGAGCGACTTGGGGCGATATGAGCAAATGTTGGGGCGATACGTCTGTGATCCCCTAAGAAATGTTAATTATTAGCTTTGGGAAGAGGCTTTGCCCCTATCCCTCACCCTTCCCCGAAAAAAGCCCTGCCCTGGACTCGCGTATTTTTTTTAAATGGCTGGCAATCAATCACAATTTTCAAGAAAGTCAGGCTTGACTCAATTTGTTAATCAGATTTGTCCGTTTCTTGTTACAGCTGCATTATATGCCAAATCCATCATTATTAGATTCTCTACTGCTTCCCCAAATAATGACGAACATTCTGATATAATTAGGTGCATGTACAAGTTGTAACGATCTTCTCCATACGTCACCATATCACTGTTATTACTACTGTCCGACATTAGGTCAAATACTACTTCTAATACTGCCGTGACAACACACATAGGTAACTCAAAACGAGGTGTTTCACTAGGCGATTAAAAATGCAGACTTCAAACTGCTATCACTTTTTTATTTTCTGTTACTCATGCAGTAATGCAGTTTTCGATATTTTTATATTTAAAAATTGTTTATAAAACATTTATGTAAAAAAAAATTTTGGATACATAATTTTGATAAATTCTTTAAATTCAAAGTGCAAAACTCTCACAAATACATTTGATGATAAAGGTGGATCTTTATGCATTTTATTATTATTATTATTATTATTATTATTATTATTATTATTATTATTATTATTATTATGGTCTGATGAATTGCACTGAAGTGTATTAATATTTACAAATATTGGCGACCAAATAAGAAAGAGTGGAGTGGAGTAATTGTGTCTATGCCCCTGTCAAGGTTCTTTCATTCTTTCATTTATATTGAAGCTACAATGATGGGGAAAACCAGAGTGCCAAGAGAAAACTTCCCATCTTCAGCAAACAAACTAACTTTTTCACACTGGATTTGGGCGGAGGCGACAAGAGACACTGTAATCCGTAAACGTGCGCTTCAGACTATTCGGTCATCAAGTCTCCTGGGGACCAAGTGGAGTAGATAAAAGGGTGTGTCCTACCCCGAGATAATTTTAAAAAACTTTTCAAATCCCCACCATTATTTTAATATGTCCTATCCTCTAAGATGTACATGAACCACATAATAAATTTGTAATTTTTCTAACATCAATGAAATTTCTACGATATCCCTTTTTTCTGTTACATTTCTAGCTATTATTATTTTCTTCCAAGTTTTTATTTGTCATGATCCTCACACAATTTATAAAGGACCTTATGAACCTCCATAGGTATACAAAAATTGAATAAAGAAGATATACTTTGGCAATTCACAATTTCATCATGTACATGAAAACTTGAAACTAGAAATAAATTTCCTTTTAAAAAATCATCTTGTATCTATTTGATAGACGCATAAAACATATTGTTTGTATCGCAAAATATTTTTCAAGTCTATAATTATGAAATTGTAATGGCTATTTTGATGAGCATAAATGAGCATAAATATCGCGTACAAAGGTTGTGTTGTAGACAGATGTTTTATACTGACGAAGTATTATACACTAAAAGTAAAAAGCCTAATATTTCTTCATCTTTTGTCCCTTCATTGTAGCACCCCAAAAAGCCCACCATACACAAAACGCCATATATGTGCAAAGAAACAATCTCTAGATAATTCTTATAAGATGTATTAGTCCTTGGATAGTGCTGAAATATACAGCAATTTAGGTTTAGATTGAATTCTGTTATTATTATTTTTATTATTATTATTTGCCTGTTAAACGTAAATTTCAAATAGTTATAGGCATACAGTTCGTTATGTTCGGAAACAATATTGAAATTAGCGTTTACCATTTTATGGGTAAATTTGTTGTCATGGTGGCAGATAAAATTACACTTTTTTCAAAGAAAAATTTATTCTTTATCTTTCAGTTTTCATTCTAAAATTGAAATTCTGTTGCCATGGTTACCCATATCTGACCTTTTCTATGGGAAAACATAAAGATCAATCTCTTATCTGTAAGAATATATCAAGTTTCCTTAGTGTAATATGAAAAAGAGATGTTTAAAATCAGCCTTGAATACTTACCATTTTTAGCTCACCTGGCAAAGCCAGGGTGAGCTTATGGAATGGTAAAGCATGCGTGTGTGTGTGTGTGTGCCTGCGTGCGTGCGTGCGTGCGTCAGTAAACTTTAGTCTTCTTCTCTGAAACCAATAGGCCAATTCAAATGAAATTTGGTATGAAAGTCCTTAGTTGCTATAGATTAAAAATTGTATTCGACATGTCCGTCCTAAATCCAAGATGGCTGCCGTTACTATAAATAGCGAAAACCTATAAATGGCCATTACAGGTTTTTAGCTCAACTGGCTAAAGCCAGCTGAGCTTATGGCATGGCGAAGCGTGCGTGCGTGCGTAAACTTTGGTCTTCTCCTCTGAAACCACTGGGCCAATTGGAACCAAATTTGGTGTGGAAGGTCCCTACCTCGGCCTGACTAAAGTTTGTACCAGACAACCCCGCCCGACATCCAAGATGGCCGCCTTTACTATAAATAGAAAAAAATGGCCATTGTGGATTCATTTTTCCACCAATTAAGCTCAAATTTAAAATGTAAATAGTATATAGTGGGGGATTCAACATTTGTAACAGGTTTTTGTGAGAAATTTTTCGTTGACCCAATTTTTACGAATTATGCAGATTAGGTGCAATATTTAGCGAAATCTTTGAAAATCTTCTCCTCTGAAACCACTGGGCCAATAAGAACGAAATTTGGTGTGGTTGATCCCTACCTTGGCCTGACTAAAGTTTGTACCAGACAACCCCGCCCGACATCCAATATGGCCGCCTTTACTATAAATAGAAAAAACACAAAAATGGCCATTGTGGATTCATTTTTCCACCAATTAAGCTCAAATTTAAAATGTAGACAGAATATAGTGGGGGATTCAACATATTTAATGGGTTTTTTTGAGAAATTTTTCATTGACCCAATTTTCAAGAATTATGCAAATTAGGTGTAATATTTAGCGAAATCTTTGAAAATCTTCTCCTCTGAAACCACTGGGCCAATTAGAACGAAATTTGTTGTGGTTGATCCCTACCTTGGCCTGACTAAAGTTTGTACCAGACAACCCCGCCCGACATCCAAGATGGCTGCCATTACTATAAATAGAAAAAACACAAAAATGGCCATTGTGGATCCATTTTTCCACAAATTAAGCTCAAATTTGAAATGTAGACAGTCTATCTTGAGGGATTTAACATATTTGACAGGTTTTTGTGAGAAATTTTTCGTTGACCCAATTTTCAAGAATTATGCAAATTAGGTGTAATATTTAGCGAAATCTTTGAAAATCTTCTCCTCTGAAACCACTGGGCCAATTTGAATGAAATTTGGTTTGGTTGATCTCTACCTGGGCCTGACTAAAGTCTGTACCAGACAACCCCGCCCGACATCCAAGATGGCGGCCGTTACTATAAATAGAAAAAACACAAAAATGGCTATTGTAGTTCCATTTTTCCACTGATTTAGCTCTAATTCGAAATGTAGAAAGTATATTGTGGGGGATTCAACATATGTAACAGGTTTTTCCAAGTCTTTTTTCATTGACCCAATTTTCACTAATTATGCAAATTAGGTGCAATATTCTGTGAAATCTTTGATAATATTCTCTGAAACCACTGGGCCAATTGGAATGAAATTAAGAGTTGAAGGTCCCTATGTCGACCTGACTAAAGTTTATACCAGGCAATCCAGCCTGACATCCAAGATGGCCGCTGTTACTATAAATAGAAAATACACAAAAATGGCCATTGTGGATTCATTTTTCCACCGATTTAGCTAAATTTGAAATGTAGAAAGTATATTGTGTGGGATTGAACATATTTAACAGGTTTTCAGAGTCTTTTTTTGTTGACCTAATTTTCACTAATTATGCAAATTAGGTGCAATATTTTGTGAAATGAAGTAAAAATCTTTTCCTCTGAAACCACTGGGCCAAATTGGAATGAATTTTTGTGTGGAAGGTCCCTACATCTGCCTGACTTGAGTTTATACCAGGCAACCCCGCCTGACATCCAAGATGGCCAATGTAACTAATAATAGAAAAAAATAAAAATGGCCATTGGGATCCTTTTTTCCATTGATTGAGCTCAAATTTTAAACATAGAAAGTGTACTGTCTGGGATTCAAAATATATAATGGGTTTTTCTGAGAAAATTTTTATTGACCCAATTTTCAAGAAATATGCAAATTAGGTGTAATATTAAGTAAAAATCTTCTCTTCTAAAACCACTGGGTGAATTGGAACCAAATTTTGTGTGGAAGGTTCCTACATCAGCGTGAAAAAAGTTTGTACCAGTCCAAGATGCCCGTTGTTACTAGATATATATATATATATATATATATATACATATATATATATATATATACATATATATATATATATATATATATATATATATATATATATATATATATATATATATATATATATATATATATAAATAGCCATTGTTGATCCATTTTAAGCTTTACTGGCTAATCCAGCTGAATTTATGGCATGGAGAAAGTTTGTCAGTTAACTTGCTGCTTGGTCGTGGTTTTCTTCAATACTCCAGTGTCCTCCACCATTTCCAAAACTGACAGTCTCCGTATAAGTGAAATATTCTTGAGTTGAACATTAAACAGCATTACAAACAAAACAAACATTGTCTTACATATGCAGCCAGTTGAGCATCACAGGCCCTATTTGGCCTCTTGTTTTATGTACCGATTTTGTTGAAATTTGAAATGTAGAAAATAGATGTCGGGGGATTAAACATATATAATGGGTTTCGCTGTACGATTTTTAGTTTTTGCAATTATTACGTACGTAATATGCAAATAAGGTTTATTTTTAGCTTTAAAAATCTTCTTCTCTGAAAGTACATGGCCAATTGAAATGATATCGAGTGTGAAAGGTCCTTGTGTGGTATAGATTCAAAAATAGAAAAATGGCCATTATGGGTTTATTTATGTCCGGATTTTGTTGAAATTTGAAACATAGAAAATAGATGTCGGGGGATTAAACACGTATAACGGGTTTTTCCATATGATTTTTCGTTATTGCAATAATTAAGTAATATGCAAATAAGGTTTATTTTTAGTCAAAATCTTTGAAAATCTTCTTCTCTGAAAGTACATGGCCAATTGAAAGGATATTGAGTGTGGAAGGTCCTTGGGTGGTATAGATTCAAAATTGTATCCGACATGTCTGTCGGAAATCCAAGATGGCTGTCGTTACTATAAATAGCAAAAATAGAAAAATGGCCATTATGGGTTTATTTATGTCTGGATTTTGTTGAAATTTGAAACATAGAAAATAGATGTCGGGGGATTAAACATGTATAACGGGTTTTCCATATGATTTTTCGTTTGTGCAATAATTAAGTAATATGCAAATAAGGTTTATTTTTAGTCAAAATCTTTGAAAATCTTCTTCTCTGAAAGTACATGGCCAATTGAAAGGATATTGAGTGTGGAAGGTCATTGGGTGGTATAGATTCAAAATTGTATCCGACATGTCTGTCGGAAATCCAAGATGGCTGTCGTTACTATAAATAGCAAAAATAGAAAAATGCCCATTATGGGTTTATTTATGTCTGGATTTTGTTGAAATTTGAAACATAGAAAATAGATGTCGGGGGATAAAACATGTATAACGGGTCATTATGGGTTTATTTATGTCTGGATTTTGTTGAAATTTGAAACATAGAAAATAGATGTCGGGGGATAAAACATGTATAACGGGTTTTTCCATATGATTTGTTTGTGCAATAATTACGTAATATGCAAATAAGGTTTATTTTTAGTCGAAATCTTTGAAAATCTTCTTCTCTGAAAGTACATGGCCAATTGAAAGGATATTGAGTGTGGAAGGTCCTTGGGTGGCATAGATTCAAAATTATATTCGACATGTCTGTCAGAAGTCCAAGATGGCTGCCGTTACTATAAATAGCAAAAATAAAAAAAATGGCCATTATGGGTTTATTTATGTACTGTTTTGTTTAAATTTATAACATAGAAACTAGATGTTGGGGATAAAACATATTTAATGGGTTTTTCTGTACAATTTTTCATTTTTGGGATAGTTATGTAACATGCAAATAAGGTTTATTTCAGCCTAAATCTTCTGAAAGTACATGGCCAATTGAAAGGAAATTTATGATAAATAGTGCTTGAAATAATAGAAAATAAGGATATTGCTAGTGAGTTTGTTTACAGTTTACTGATTGGATATATTTAAAAAGAAAAAGCAAAGAACAATATAAGGGTATTCCAGGTGAGCGATTCAGGCCCTATTGGGCCTCTTGTTAATTTTTCAAACATAGAATTTAGAGATTTTTAATTGTAAGAGTATATGTATACCTGGATTTTGATTTGATACAGAACTTGATTATTGATACAAAATTATACAATAAAGGTTGAGTTTCATCAAATTATCCTTTTCTATCCATTCTTAGGTATTTTCAAATAGTTGGATGCATGTATCAGGTAAAACATGGGTCCAAGAACAGTATTTTATGATATTTTCTTAATTTTTTTCATTAAAATTGAAATTATGTTGCCATGGTAACCAATGTGTGAACTTATATGTTAGAAACAAAAAGTTCAAGTCATATACTTTGATAATATATAGGGGTTGGTGTAAGACAAAATTATCGGAAAAAGAAGAAAAAAAGCTTTGAAAATTGCAGTTATTTTCTCATGATTTTAACTAAAAATCCTGAGGCTTAAGGGGTTAACACTCCTGAGGCACCAATTTTAGTCCAATCTTTATTTAACTTAGAAAGATCCTCTTGACAAAAGCTAGCACAAGTTTGTATATGGCCCATGTTTGGTCAATAAGTAGGTCACTAGGCAAGGCTGTCGATCTGCTTAATTTTGGGCCGAAATTCGTCCCGAATCCAAACGGCAAAAATTTATGTTTTTTCTGAAAAATATTTGCTATTTTTCCAAATTTCGACAAGAGATCAACTGGTAAAATGCGTGAATAATTACGATACATTAATGAAAAAAACATGTGTCAATAGTCAATCTGATGTAAATGATGGTTGTCCTACTTTACATAATTAAATTGATAACGTATTATAGTCGTTTAGTCCTCTTGGAGTTATCTTTCTTTAACCGGATGTACCAAATCTGACGGGTTTTCGATAGTACTTACAGGTTAGTTGTCACAGGCTATAAGTTGTGAGCCTGTCTTGTCAAAATTGAGAGTAGGAAATGTCCCACAATTTGGTGTACTACAGCCGAAAAATAAGCAAGAAAACATTGAAAGCTGTTTGAAAATCAATACTATTTTCTCCAAAAAGTCACAGTCAGTGGGTGCGAGTCTGTCTGAAAATACGTCGAGTTATATTCTTTGTAGTGAAACAGCATTTACATCTATTGACAATACCCAGTCAGTCCCAGCGAAGTCCAAGAAAACAATAGATGAACATGTGGTGAACAAAATCATTCAGGTTGTGACTGAGCCTTACGCCAGTTCTGACTCTAATTTGGACTTTGAATCTGATGAACCCCAGTCTAAAGTTTTTGTGCATGATAGCAGAATGTTCAGTAGTCAGAGACACGAGATAAATTTTCCTGGCTTAATTTCAGTGCAACAAGAGGAAAATATATTTGTAAATATTGTGAATTCCTCTGTCAGACACCAAAATCATCTTTGAATTCCAGTGCTGAGAGGCTGTTTTCAATGATGAACACTGTTGTAACCAAGCTGCGTTCTACCCATAGCTAGACAAATGATGACTGCATTATCAGAATTATTTCAGAGGGACATTCACAGATGAAGAATTAAAAAAGGTGTTAATAAATTCTGAACCATGAAAAATAGAGAAATTGATTTTTAATGGTAGTTAGTTCTCGAAGTTAATAAAATAAAAAAAAAAACATTAGAGGTCTTTATTTTTACATTTAATACATGTTTTTTATTATTATTATGATGCTTTAAATTCAGAAGTCATCTGTTGGACCCGACCAATTTCCTATTATATCCTATGTAAATAAACCTCGATGGCTTGAACTTCGATAACTCGAATACCCCCGCTCACTCGAACAATAAATATTTTTCAAAAGTATAAAGTTAGTCAAAATTCAACTTCTTTCGCTGGAATACAGCTTTTGCCAGAAGGACATGTGGTCCTGGTCATTGTAAACAAAACACAAGCTGGAGCCATATTACAGATTTCATCAAAAGTAATAGATTTGAATGAAATGATTAATCTAGACAGTTACCTAAAATTAATTAATTAATTATTAATTAACCTACTAAGAGAATGTCGATATGCTCAGTTCTTTAATCTCTTAATCCGATTACGACACGCGGCAGTGTTTGATCGCTATTTTTAAAACACCTCAGTTGCTCGTGCCTTATAATTGCACATAGGATTCTGTAATTTACATGCCCTTGGAATATATATAGTAATGTGTATTATCGTTATTTCCCATGATAAAAATGACCGGTAATGATTGTGTTTTGTATTTTTTTTTTTAAAGTATTACAGGTGCAACAAAGAATAAAGTAAGTTTATTTTGTATCTTCACCTGTTGAAATTAAAATGAAGTGCCATATTCTAACCCCGTAGCCATAAAACATCATACGACAGATTGCATGTCAACATGTAATTTGAAATGAATTTTGTATTTTAATTGGGACATGTTATTCTTTTTTATGTATTTTTTTTTTTTTTTAAATATTTCGTGATAAATAATGGATTTTTAATTCAGACTTTACATAATTTGACCTTTTAGTTTATTTACATTTAAAACAAATTTAAAGATCCTTTAATGGTCAATACGGTAAACATGAGAACATGAACCTCCAATCATATCTCAAAGTTTGATCACTTGAACCCCCCAATGACTCAAATATTTAGTCCCTTGGACTTTGAACCATCGAAGTTCTACTGTATAGGAAAAATCTCTTTTAAAAATAGAAGCTCTAGTTTGCCAAAATCAAGCGGAGTGTACATCATTTTCAGGTGAGCGTCCAGGGCCTTCATTGTTTAAATTTTTTTTGTTGACGAAAGTGTTCAAAATGTAAACATTTGTATCAGAAGTTGGCCTATTTAATGTTTAAATAAGATTGTACAGATAAAATAAGGCATGTGAATTATAAAAAGTGACATTTGTTTGTGTTGAAAGATATTTTATGCTTACTTTCTTCATACAAAGTTTTTGATTTAATGAATTAAATGGTTAACTTCTCATTGGCATTGATCCGGCTATAATGTGCTTAGATTGGATTTTCCATGTAGAAGCACTTTTTACATACGGTGATACTGATAATCTTGACTTATGGAAACTTATGGCATCCACACACACAAGTTGGAGGTGTTTAATGTTTACCTCTGCCCCCAGGCATTCAAAATTTGTGGGATGTTTCATAAGTGTGAGAGGGATTGAAAATCAAAGGTTTAAACATGAATAAACGGAAAATCTTAGCTTGGTTTGTCCGTCTGTCCATCTGTCTGTCCATCTGTCATTCCGTCCATCAAGTTTACTTTCTGTGCAATAACTTCAGTTGAAATGAAATGTTTTTAATAAAACTTGGCACAGGGATTGTTTATGACGAGCTCGTTTTGGATTAATTTTCATGTCACTAGGTGAAAGGTCAAGGTCACTGTGACAAGAAATAAAAAATTGGTTTCCGGTCATTCAAAGGTTAACCATTCAAGTTTTTTTAATGAAACTTGGCACAGAGGTAGCTTTTGACAAGAGCTCGCTTAGGATTGATTTTTGGGTCACTAGGCCAAAGGTCAAGGTCACTGACTATAAGTAGAAAATCGGTCATTTTAAAAACCATTCAAGGTTTTAGGTTTGTCCCCCGCTTTCACCGAAAGGGAGACAAACAAACAATATACCATAGTTCCAATTCCCTCTTAATTTTATGCTGTTCATATTACCCCTCATTTATCATTACAATTACAGATAAAAGCGGGGGACATAAATTCTATGAATTTGCTTGTTGTTAATTAAACTGAATTTACTGCTGTCAGCAGTGCTTCAGATTGTTTTGAAAGCTCAGATGAGCTATTGCTATCCATCTTCGTCCCTCGTGCGTCGGGCGTCGTGCGTAAACTTTTTACATTTTAATCTTCTCCTCCAAAACCACTAGGCCAAATTTGATGAAACTTAGTAACCATTATGCCTGGGTGAAGCCTTTTCAGATTTGCACAAATGAAGGAGTTATGTCCCCTTGGGGCCCCATAAGGGGGGAAAAGTGAAAAAGTTTAAAAATCTCCTCTGAATCTACAAGAGATATATCTTAGTTATTTCATTTATAACATCCTTAGGTCATCTATTTTCAGATTTGCACAAATGGTAGCCATGGGGCTCAAAATGGGGAAATTGTAGGGCACTGAGGGGCGAAATTGCTAAAAATTATATATTTGTCACTATATCTTCGAAACTATTAACTTTTTGTATAGGCATGTATATTAAAATATTGTAGGTATTGACATGACAATCATTTTGATATATGGATCAAGGTCATATGTTGAAAGGTCAAGGTTACAGCTACAGAAGAAGACTTGAATTGCTAATAATCTTGAAAACTATTAACTTTTTGTATATGCATGTTTATCAGAATATTGTAGGTATTGACATGACAATTATTTTGATATATGGATCAAGGTCATATGTTGAAAGGTCAAGGTCACAGCTGCAAAAGAAAACTAAAATTGCTAATTATCTTGAAAACTATTAACTTTTTGTATAAGCATGTATATTAGAATATTGTAGGTATTGACATGACAATCATTTTGATATATAGTTCAAGGTCATGTGTTGAAAGGTCAAGATCACAGCTGCTTTAAGAAGACTTAAATTGCTAATTATCTTTGAAAACCATTTGTATAGGCATGTTTATTAGAACATTGTAGGTATTGACATGACAATCATTTTGATATTCTGGTCAAGGTCATATGTTGAAAGGTCAAGGTCACAGTTGCAGAAGATGACTTAACTTGCTAATTATCTTGAAAACTATTAATTTCATGTATAGGCATGTATATTAGAATATTGTAGGTATTAACATGACAATCATATATGGTTAGAGGTCATATATGTTCAAAGGTCAAGGACATACAGTGTTGTACATTGAGCGCAGCATTGTGGGAATGCCGCGGTTTCTCGATCGTTGTCCCCCAAAAAATGTGACTGTGCGACCTGTGGACGCATCAGATTTAAGGCTTTTATATGAAAAAAACATCGTTTACTTGTAATAAAAAAATGAAAAAGTGCATCGTTGTTGACCACATGTATATTGTATCAGATGCTTAAACACTTTAATTCCTACTCCATATGTATGTAACAATGACAAGCGTTTCGGCGATTGTACTGCTATGTTCATCCGAGTGTTAAATGGCGCAGCTAAAATTATCTAAATATTTTAACATTAATCGAAAGGTAAATCCTGAAAGTGATCCAGTAATAACAAGGCCTATTGCCAATGATATAAGTGAAAACGAGGCGGGGAACACAACTGATCGTGACGTCATTGAAAATACAGAAGAATGTCCCCCAGCAAAAAAACAACGTATACGTTCTTATAAGAATGATTGGACAAAAAAGTATTCTTGGGTTGATTTAAATGAAAAGGGAAACATGATTTGTTTGACTTGTATTAATTCAAAGTTAAAACTTTCAAATCCTTTTAATTATAGCGCCAACAGATGCAGTAATATGAGAACTTCAACACTGGCACTTCATGAAATGAGTTCGGATCACAAACGTGCACAATCAACAATCAATATGCAGTCCAATTTTAAAATTGTTGTTAATCGAATATTGAGTGAAAAAGAAAAGGCTGTTATGAGTGCAATGCGAATCATTTACTACATTGCCATGGAAGAAATCCCTTTATCAAAATATGAGTCGATGTTAAGTCTCCTTGACCAGTGTGATTGTGACTTAAGTGCATTGGCCGTGTCTTCAAGCGTAAGATATTGTTCACACAGAGCAGCTGTTGAATTCTTAGGTGTAATTAGTGAAGTAATTGATCAAGATGTAGATCAAAATTTATCCAACTGTAACTTTCTTTCATTGATGTGTGATGAAACCACTGACATTAGTGTAACTGGGAAAATCATTGTATTTCTTCGCAGTGTTAACCCATTTACCTTAGAAACTGCTAATCATTTTCAGAGATTTTGTTTGCCTAAAATTACTACCGAATAAAGGTAGTTTCCCCTTGAGAAATAAGACTAAAATTTCCCAATTTGACAACTAAAATTCCCCAAAAGGCAACAGTGACACATAATCAAATAGTTTAAGTTAAATCCAGTTGTCAGTTGTCCAAAACTATTCTGACAGACAAAATATGTTAGATATTGTCACAGTATAAAATATTTGCAATGAATTTCAAAATTTTAAAAGGATCCAAATTTTCCCAATCTGAAAGGTGGAAGGTAGTTTTTAAAAACCATAGCAAAATCACTGAATTTCTTGGCAATTATGATATTCAAGATAAAACAGCTAATGGCATTGTACAAAAGCTTAGGGAATGTTTAGGGGAAAGGGGCATAGATATTTCTAAAATCATGTCACTGGGAACAGATGGAGCCTCGACTATGATGGGAAAACACAACGGTGTTGGGGCTAAATTAAAAAAAGAAAATCCATACATCATTCAATTTCACTGTGCTGCTCATAAACTAGCACTTTGCTCTCAACAAGCTGCAGATAAGGTTGACCTGATAAAAAAGTTTAAGGAGACCCTAACATCTGTTTATTATTATTTTAAAGCATCATCATTGAGAACTGACAGGCTTAGGAAGATTCAAGAGATATTAGACTCCCCTAAACTAAAAGTAAAAGAGATACATGAAGTCAGATGGTTTGCTTTTTTTGATGCATTAAGAACAATATATGAATGTTGGGAATCTCTTGTCCAAACATTTCACAGTGTTGAGAGCAAGGATCCTAAAGCCAAAGGCTTGTACAAAGCTATCACTCAGTATCAATTTTTGGCACTGGTCCATTTCTTGATGGATGTAATGCCCATTATCACAGCACTCAATATGAGATTTCAGAGGGAAAATCTTGATATAGGTATGATTGGCCCTAGTGTGAAACTAGTTTATTAGTGAAATTAGTTTTTCCCTTACAAACTGCAACTTGTGAGAGAGGCTCCAGTGTACAAAATGGCACAAAAACAATAAAGAGAAATAGAATATCAGAGGAGAATCTTAAAAAACTCATGAATATTTGTCTTAATGGTCCACCTGTCTCAGAATTTGATTTTCTTCCAGTCCTGAAACTGTGGAGGGCAAATAAAGAAAGAAAGCTGTTTCAGTAGAACTTAAATATATCATAATCAGTGTAAATATGTTAAAGTTTCTGTTCGCAGTTTAACACAGGTTATAGTTTAAGTTAGTTACAGTTTAGAACTTTATATTATCAGTTACAGTTTTTTGGTCTGAGACATTATATTGAGTGTACAATCTAGAATGACGAAACAAAATAAAGATACATATTCTGTTGTAATACTTTATTGGTAAGTTACTTTTAATCATATTTTTTACATTGTTTTTGAAATGAATACCATCACTGCCGTGAGTGAACATTTCATTATTTGTCCCCTGAAATTTTATATTGTCCTTCAAATTTTAATTCAAGGGGACAACATGTCCCCTTGGGATACCCAGCAATGTACATCACTGGACATAGCTGCATTGAAATTGATTAATTGACTATGATCAATCATACCTTTCAAGTTTCAGTGAGGTCCACGTTTCAGTTATTATATTACTAAACGAATAATTAACAACATAAACTATATTTTCCGTTTATACAAAATGTTGTCACAAACATTGTCTATCATCAATGTAACATAACGTTACATTGTGCAGACAACATGTTGAAGCTGAGCGACCATGTGACAGCGCTAACAAATGTTTACAATAAATAAACAGTGGCTTTAGTGGGTGTTTTAATTCTTTTTACTATGTCTTGAATTATATGTGATTCATTTTTACCACTTTCTCTTCATCTCGGGTCTTCATGAGCAAAAACAAAAGGATGCTACTTTGCTTCCTTTTTGACATTTTTATTTTTGTTTACGACTACCAAAAAATCAGAGGTATTCCAAGTTACAATAATTTTTTCAGACACTTCCTGTTCCACCGTCTGATTTTTTTAAAGGATGATCGAACAACGTGTGTTTTAGTCTAATATCGTTCACATTTTAGTGTGCCTGTAGTTGTGTACTGAGTACAATTTTTATGCGTCATTTTTAAAAATTATGCGGGAAGCACTGTTTCAACAAACTTCCCCTTCCACAAGGTGGTTAATCCACCTGTAATCGAGTCTTGATTAGATAATCAAATATGACCTAAGAAATCATGCCTAAGACAACAAATTTAATCACTTTAGTGAATCAAATCTCTTATTACTGAGTGGAATGTCCTTTGTTGGTAAAGGTTAAAAAATTATATCTGACATGTCTGTTGGACATCCAAGATGGCTGCTGTTACTATAAATAACAAAAAAACCTATAGATGGCCATTACAGGTTTATTTATGTAACAAAATACCATTACAGGTTTATTTATGTACCAATTTTGTTGCAATTTGAAACAAAGAAAATAGATATTTGGTGATAGAACATATGTACCAGGTTTTTCTGTACAATTTTGTGTTTGCACCTTAATAACATAATATGCAAATAAGGTTAATTTTTAGCTTAAATCTTTGAAAATCTTCTCTGGAAGTACATGGCCAATTGAAAAGAAATTGAGTATGGAAGGTCCATGGGTGGTACAGATTTAAAATTGTGACTGGGTTCCACAAGCTTTATATTTATAGGTGTGAGTTTATTTAAATTGAGCAGCATTCTCTTCATATTTAAGAATGCAGGGTTTGAGGATTTCTGTACTCATACAGATCTGTTGTGCATACGGCACTCATTAAAGCTGTTGGCCTACAATCCTCATATTTCATTTTCAGACTTTTTGTTAAAGCTGCATTAAGTTTATCAATTTTCTGAATTTTTTTTGATTTTCTAAAAATATATTTTTTTAAAAATAGATATCTTCTAACCACGATCCGTGACATTCATTTTCTAAAATTTAATTTCTTTTAGCTGTAAAAAAACGGAATCCTCTGACCAGTTGGTCAGAGTTTAACGATGGTAATTATGAGCTTGGAGCATGCGCACGGATCATGTCGGATGTACGGAAAAACCCTAGAACCGAAAGTGAAACATAACAGATTACATTAATTGTCCTTCATTTATATCCGGATGTATTTGAAATGGTGTTTTGTATCCCTTACTAAGTCACAAATGACAGATTCAACGAAGTTTTGTGTTTAATTTATCGTATTTCACCGTTTTGAAAGTTGTGTTTAAATTACCTGGGTTTTTGATGACGTAACCATGTTCTAATATTAGATCCTAAATGCTGCATCTCGCTGGGTAAATACTGTGATTTCTGCATTTATTCGATCTTTTATCGTTGAACCAAATGTAACAGTGTTCATTAGGAACATCATTAGTTAGATTAGTACCGTTTTAATTTTTTCTTTGGAAAACTTAATGCAGCTTTAAATATTTACTCTCATGTCTGCAATTGAGTTTTATTATTGAATACCAAAGGTCAGCAAAAAACTATGAAGTTCATCATTAAACTCCTGTAAATTACAGGTACATATTTGAATGTTTGAATATTGAACACCTGTAAATTACAGGTACAGGTACAAATATATGAACATTAAAGAACCAGTAAATTACAGGTATAGGTCTGAAATTGTGAACATCAGACGCCTGTAAATAACAGGAACAGGTCTGAATTTATGAACATTGAACACCTGTAAATTACAGATACAGGTCTGAAAGTGAACATTGAACACCAGTAAATTACAGGTAGAGGTCTGAATGTGTGAATATTAAAAACCTGTAAATTACAGGTACAAGTCTGAATGTATGAACATTGAACACCTGTAAATTACAGGTACAGGTCCAAATGTATGAACATTGAACACCTGTTAATTACAGGTACAGATCTGAAAGAGTGAACATTTAACATCTGTAAATTACGTGTAGGTACATATCTGAATGTGTGAACATTAAAAATCTGTAAATTACAGGTACAGGTCTGAATGTGTGAACATTTAACATCTGTAAATTACAGGTACAGATCTGAATGTATGAACATTAAACACCTGTAAATTACAGGTATAGGTCTGAATGTATGAACATTGAACACCTCTAAGTTACAGGTACAGGTACGGATATATGAACATTGGAGGCCTGTAGATTACAGGTATAGGTCTGAAAGTGTGAACATTGAACACCAGTTAATTACAGCTATAGGTCTGAATGTATGAACATTGAACAACAGTAAATTACAGGTACAAGTCTTAATGTATGAACATTGAACACCTGTAAATTACAGGTACAGGTCTTAATGTATGAACATTGAACACCTGTAAATTACAGGTATAAGTCGTAATGTAAGAAAATAAAGAAGTTTGAATTGAACATACTACGTTATGTAAATTATTGGGGTTTGTTACTGTTGTGATGTCATTACAGGGAGCCTTAGAACCCCGATTACAATTTTGATTACTGTAGGTGTATTAGAAAATCACAGATTTTTTTCTTATTTTAGGATGTTTCATATTTTAATGATGAAGGATGAATTATGTTTCAACTAAAAATTGTTACAGGTTCTTTAAATATCTCTACTGTGCAACTTCCAAATACCAGCTCTTCTAAAAAGCGATCACCTCCACAAACCAAACACGCAAGACTGCTCCAGAATTTATCCTTCTTTGTTTATATTAAAATAAACTTCCATAAACTGGCCCCTCTGAATTCCAAACACCAGCCTTTTTTATGTGCCAAATTCACATTACATCTTAATAATTTACTTCCAAAATCTTGCCTTCAGGATTCACAATGCATCACTGAACCATAATGGAAAAGTGATTTCTGTCAATTACTGAAATCCGATTACTGAAATAACATGTCATAATATACAAGTTAATGTAGTCTGATAACCTGTGCAGGTGTACTTGAATAAAAAATTAAATTGATCCTAATTG